>LR812522.1:38136883-38166883 GCA_903798195.1 Danio kyathit
GCCAGCAAGGTGGAGGTGGAGTACTGGTTTGGGCTGGTATCATCAAAGATGAGCTTGTGGGGCCTTTTCGGGTTGAGGATGGAGTCAAGCTCAACTCCCAGTCCTACTGCCAGTTTCTGGAAGACACCTTCTTCAAGCAGTGGTACAGGAAGAAGTCTGCATCCTTCAAGAAAAACATGATTTTCATGCAGGACAATGCTCCATCACACGCGTCCAAGTACTCCACAGCGTGGCTGGCAAGAAAGGGTCTAAAAGAAGAAAAACTAATGACATGGCCTCCTTGTTCACCTGATCTAAACCCCATAGAGAACCTGTGGTCCATCATCAAATGTGAGATTTACAGGGAGGGAAAACAGTACACCTCTCTGAACAGTGTCTGGGAGGCTGTGGTTGCTGCTGCACGCAATGTTGATGGTGAACAGATCAAAACACTGACAGAATCCATGGATGGCAGGCTTTTGAGTGTCCTTGCAAAGAAAGGTGGCTATATTGCTCACTGATTTGTTTTTGTTTTGTTTTTGAATGTCAGAAATGTATATTTGTGAATGTTGAGATGTTATATTGGTTTCACTGGTGAAAATAAATAACTGAAATGGGTATATATTTGTTTTTTGTTAAGTTGCCTAATAATTCTGCACAGTAATAGTCACCTGCACACACAGATATCCTCCTAAAATAGCTCAAACTAAAAACAAACTAAAAACTACTTCCAAAAATATTCAGCTTTGATATTAATGAGTTTTTTGGGTTCATTGAGAACATGGTTGTTGTTCAATAATAAAATTAATCCTCAAAAATACAACTTGCCTAATAATTCTGCACTCCCTGTACTACTTGGTATCGTGATACTTCAGCTGGTTTAGTATCGTAAGATGAATTAATGGTATTGAGACAACCCTAGCTTGACCCCAGATTATTGCACAATAAGACATGCGTACTAATATCATAGCTGCTTTTATATATATATAATTTTTTTTTTTTTTTTTAAAGATTTTTTCAGCACATTTCTAATCATAATAGTTTTAATAACTCATCTCTAATAACTGATTTATTTTATCTTTGCCATGATGACAGTAAATAATATTTGACTAGATATTTTTCAAGACACTTCTATACAGCCTAAAGTGACATTTAAAGGCTTAACTAGGTTAATTAGGTTAAGTATAATTAGGTTCGCATAATTAGGCAAGTTATTATATAACGATGGTTTGTTCTGTAGACTATCGATAAAGAATATAGCTTAAAGGGGCTAATAATATTGACCTAAAAATTAAAAACTGCTTTTATTCTAGCCAAAATAAAACCAATGAGACTTTCTCCAGAAGAGAAAACATTATAGGAAATACTGTGAACATTTCCTTGCTCTATTAAACATCATTTGGGAAATATTTTAAAAAGAAATCAACGGGGATCTAATAATTCTGACCTCAACTGTATTTCACAATATTGCAAAAATGTCCATTTGCGTATTTTTTTTTCAACCGTTTGAAATAGAAATATGGACAAGAAATATATTAGACATAATTATACGTTCAAATGAACACGAAAATAAAAGCATAGCTAATTAATTTGTACTATATTCGTTCATATTTCTAATTCCAATTATAGGGCTGCACGAAATAAGAAAAAAACGATATTTTGCAACAAGAATATAATTTCACAAGATAATTTTGGATAGAATTTATAATTTACACTGATTTGGACGGTTTCGTAAGAGAACGCATCTGCATAAAATATACGAAAATATAGAAATATAATAATGAAAATAAAATAAATGGATTAAAGTACTCATGAAAACAATCACAGATACAATTCAAATTATATAAAATGTGCTTTATGGTTTTTCGATGCAGTCTAACAGTACTGAGGTATAGAAATTCATCCAAACTAAAATGGGGTGGGGCGGAGCAAGAAGTTCGCTAGTTCGAGGCTGGGTCAGTGTGAAGCATGTCCTCCCTGTGTTCATGTATTTTTCCTCCGGGTGCCCTCCACAGTCCAAACACATGCGCTATAGGGGAATTGCGTAACCTAAATTTGTCTGTAGTGTATAAATGTGAATGAGAGTGTATGGATGTTTCCCAGTGATGGGTTGCAGCTGGAAGGGCATCCGCTGCGTAAAACACATGCTGGCGATTAATTTCACTGTGGCGATCCCCTGATTAATAAAGGGACTAAGCCGAAAAGAAAATGAATGAATCTAAAATAACACCCTGTATGGTCTTCGTTGTTTGAGTAATTAAACGCAATTAATCTTTGCTGAAGTGACGAACTTTATAATTTCTTGTGGCCAAATGAATTGGCTCGAAATCTTACAGTCACAGGACTAAAACACATCCAAATAAAAGTCATTCGCACTGTTAGATTAGAGTTCAATTTTGCAGTGACTCCACACATCACTTGTTCGGACCTCTGGTTGCTGTATAGTTGACACTGCAAATCCTGCGATGTGAGATTCGCACATTGCGAAATCGATGCGGAAACGTTATATTGTGCAGCCCTAATTCCTATGATCGAAAACATGAACAGACATTTGTGCACTATTTTGAAATGTATGTCGCATATGCATTTGTGAAATCCAATCGTGAACCTGTATCCATCCCCTTTATGTAATTTGCATATATTCCCATATATCAGAATTCTGGCAGGAAAAACTCACACATATAACTTCATCTTTCCACTTTTCTTGCCAGAGCGGTGCTATTTTCTCCCATGTTTTCAACCTGTTGTTGTGTCTCTCCGTTCTCTCTTTAGCCGAGATGTCATTAATGAGGTGATGACAAAAGAAGTGTCATGCGTGGCTAATCTCAGCGTTTGCTCATATGACGGCTAGATTTACATTCTAACCACAAGGTCTTACAGGCCAGTCTGAGACCAGAACATGCAGTCTCCAACAGAGTAAACAAAGTTATATCAGTCATGGAAAGTTGTCTGTGTGTTTTCAAAACTGTTGCAAAATACCTTTTTGAAAAACATAAAATACGTTGCTCCAGGTACGTTTTGTTGCACGTTTCAGATGACAAATCCACTAGAGGGCGCTGTGTAGATTTTTTTTCGTGAATCTGAAATGCGTTATTTAGGGTGTGCTTTATTGTACGTTTCAGATACATCGATGCTTTCTTCTTGTGGAAATGTGCGTCAGCGAACTCAAAAGTACAACACCGTACGAAGTGAGCTACGAGCAAACTGACCACAGCGGAAAAGTTGGAGGTAAACAGCTGACGCGAACATATTCCTTCACGAATCAGACATCTTAAGGTTGTTTTGTGTTGCTTATTTGGTGTCGTTTAAAGTACTGCTAAAAAATAATTCTTCATTCATCGATAAGGTGTCCCTGTAGATATCATTAGTGTGAAAAGGAACAAAAGTTGTTGGGGTCATACTACCCCTAGTGTTCATTTTACCTCAAGACCGCAGTCAAACATATGTTTTATGAAAATGTAGGCTGAGGTATGTATTTGCATTGTGTTGCAATTATTTTTTGTTGACCATCAACAACACTGGACATCACTGACTTTCATTGTATGAACAAAAAATTCCCCTTGATATAAAATATGTTTGGATTGTGTCATGTGGTTTAGTATAATCTTGCAGGTCTGGAACAACATGCTAGTGATAGTGAGTGAGTAATATAAGAATTTAACAGATAATCCACATTCAAGACCTGAGAGCCACCAATGCTTTTGTAACGGAGGCCAGGTGCTCTAGCAACAGATGCTACGGGCCATGGTCTTCAGCCTCCTTGGTAGAGCAACCGACTCCCATGCGGAAGGTCGCCGGTTCGATACCAGCTTGGAGCGGGTGGGGTGGTGTAGGACCGGCGGGGTTACATTGGTGCTGTGACCCGGATGGGAGTGAGGTTTAGGGGGGTGAGTGTAACGGAGGCCACCTAGTGAAGTGCTGTGCAGGTAAACCTCACTCCTCTGACCTCTAAAGGTGCTCTAGCAACAGATGCTACAGGCCATGGTCTTCAGCCTCCTCGGTAGAGCAACCGACTCCCATGCGGAAGGTCGCCGGTTCGATACCAGCTCGGAGCGGGTTGGGTGGTGTAGGACCGGCGGGGTTACACTTTACACCAGGGGTGCTCAACCCGGTTACTGGAGATCTTCCTTTCTGTGGAGTTCAGCTCCAACCCTAATCAAACACTACTAAACCAACTAAGTAGGATCTGAAGTAGCACTTTGTAATTAAAGCAGCTGCAGGAAGGTAGATCTCCAGGAACATGATTGGGCACCTCTGCTTTACACCTTCCAGGAAATCTCCCAGCTAACAATTTTAGGTCCTAAAAACATTCCCATTGAGGTATATAATGTTTGAGATCCATCTTTTCATTTTGAGGACAACTGAGATACTATCAGTATGTTAAAACGCACAAAAAAGTTAAAATACTCAGAGAAACGTCCCTTTTTTTTCGTTTATTTTTTATTTGATTTGTGAAAGGTGATGCAAAAGGTGGTGTCAAAGGGGGTCCAGGACTCCCTGGAAGAAGAGATTTTCTTTAGTCTGGAATCATCCTGGAAAACAATGGAAATGATAATGGCCGAGAGCCATGGGAATGCAGCGAGGCTGGTGGAGCGAGTGTTAACAAGTTATAAATTAAACGTTCTAAGATTCCCAAATAATTTCTATTGCTAGGATTACAGAAAAGGAAGGCCATGCAATGCCTAGGAAGATACTGCTACCACCCTTTTTAACACCTCCGACCAGTACTTGCTTTCAGTTTCAAATTGTTTTCTCAGCTCAGATTCCATCTGTCCTTTTTCGGCACTTTCCAGCAAATAAATTTGCATTAATTTTCAGTGGGTCTCTGAGCCCTCGTGCTCCTCTGTGTGCTATTTTGCATGTTTCCATCCAATAAAACCACTGGTGAATGTATTGGAAAACATTTTTCTTTTGGAAGTTGCATACAAAACCCATTCTCTGGTCACACACTCTCCGTTCCAGACTTCACGTCTGAAATAACTTTGTGAAAAGTGAAACCGACACGTTCTCTTTTTTTATTTAGATTTGGTCTAGTATGATCAAGCATTTCAGCAACCTGGAACTGAACTGAAAGAATTGCTGTCAGGTGCCAGGATCAGGGCTTACTGTGTGGATTTCCTCCTGCTGTACTCGCGCTGCCGCAGGTTCCACTGCCAGACCAGCTGAGGTAGACGCATCTTCTACGTACATTAGCAGGTGCAGTATTGTGGCAATGCATTTATTAATGTGACAGAATTCACATGCAGTTCTTGTAATGTTTCCCATGTAGGGTTTTTAGTTGCAAGTGATGCTGTGTTGCACCTTTTTAAGAGTGTTTTCTGATGTAGCAAAATCACAAAGATGACTGGTTGACGGGGTTTCATTCAGCCTTGATGTCTTAATTATGTTAATTTCTTTGCTTAAACGTCTACAGTACAGACATTATCAAGGCCTACAATGGCTCTAGATGTTCTCTAGGGGTGTAACGGTACATGGAGGTCTCGGTTTGTTACTTACCTCGGTATTGGGGTCACGGTTCGATACGGTTTCGGTATAATGACAAGGAATAATGATAAAGAATAAAGACAAATCCCCAATGCTTGCTTTTTCTGCTTATTTTGAACAGGCAGAAGCTACTTGTGAGGCAAAAGTATAAAATAAACAGCCTAATTAAAAATAAAACATTATCATTAGACTGCATATTACATTTCCAGAAGTTGAGCCCAACCTTCTCCCGACACCAAAAAACAGTAACTGCATAAATTCAGTAAGCTTTAAATCAGAAATCAGTGTTTAGTGAAGGACAGAATTTTATATTTCCTTTGTCTTTCTATGTGAACTTGGTTGACAGATGTGCGTGACCACTTGCGTCTTCTGCAGCGACTTGCACGCAGCGTCCATTACTGTCAGTTCCACAGCAGTGGACACAATCAGAAGAACTCGATGGCGGGGAAAGAGTTGCGAGCTTCTGTGTACCGAGTTGACATGACAACAGCAACATGGCGGAAACCCTTCAGAGTGCAGCATCTCGGGTTTTCAGACACAAAGATACGTTTGGTGTGGTCTTTTCTGCCTAACTAAAGTGATTGCGGATTTGGACTGACTATATTCATTCTTGGCGTGCATTAACTGGACCATCACCCCTGTAGAATGATGGTTCAGATACAAATACTGTTATGCTGCTTTCACACCAGATGTGGATTAAGCATCACGGGCAAGTCATTTACTTGTTAACTCAATGCAAAGACGTGAACAGAATTGAGTTGAGCGCTTTGCGCATTTGAATCGCTCGAGTTGGAAAATTTGAACTTCAGCAGATATTTGCGCCACGTTAACCAATCAGGAGCTTGCTCTTATAGGGGAGTGATTATGACATAGCGCCTGTTGTAATGTAATGTAATGTGTGTTTATATAGCCATACACCCAAAGCACTTCACAATCATGGGGGGTTTGTCTCTCCACACCACCACCAGTGTGCAGCATCCACTTGGATGATGCGACGGCAGCCACAGGACAACGGCGCCAGTGCACTCACCACACACCAGCTACTGGTGGAGTGGAGAGACCGTGATAGAGCCAATTTGGTGGATGGGGATGATTGGGAGGCCATGATCGTAAAGGCCGATTGAGGGACATTGGCCATGACACCGGGGTTACACCCCTACTCTTTACGAGAAGTGCCATGGGATTTTTAATGACCACAGAGAGTCAGGTCCTCGGTTTAACGTCTCATCTGAAAGACGGCGCCCACTGACAGTATAGTGTCCCCTTCACTTTTACCGGGGCATTAGGACTCCCACAGACCACAGGTTGAGCGCCCCCTGCTGGCCTCACTAACACCACTTCCAACAGCAACCTAGGTTTTCCCATGTGGTCTCCCATCCAGGTACTGACCAGGCTCAGCCCTGCTTAGCTTCAGTGAGTAACCGGTCTTGGGCTGCAGGGTGATATGGCCTGTCGTTGGTGTCCCGAGTGGAAATCCTCCTGCCGACACCGGACAACAGCTCATCAAACTGGGCTCGGCTCAGTCTGAAGCACCGCTGAAAGCCTCCATCATCCAGGTTCAGTTTCTGGAGGTGTTGTTGAACTCACAGAGCTGGGGGCACCTCTGAAAGTGGACTCAGACATGGCGCCGAACAAATCTACACTGTTTTTCAGCCTTCCTAAAGGACCTAAACACAGCTACTCTCTCAATAAAATCCATGTTAGCCGTTTAGCAACGAAGCTAGAGTCACCGGGCAGACAAGCTCTGCCCATCACGCAAATCTGTGTCTATTGTGAAGTGAATTTGACGCGCGAATGAAGCGAGTAAATGTGAATAGCTCAATTCATATGCACATGCCGCGTCTGGTGTGAACACACTCCTAATGTTCTCTCACCATTTGGGTAGTGTCTTGATTGTCTACGAGGCACATTTTAGATTAATTCTGAAGCCTGCCGCTTTGACTAGCATCCACTGAAGGCTGATTTACATCAGTTGTTACAGAGCAGGCTTTATTATTTGCAGGTTTGAAATATCCTGTAAGTTTGGGAGGGGTTTAAGAGCTATTGCTTGCATCGTTCCATCAGTTTGCTATGTTTTCTCTTTTTGTGCCTCTCTCTCATGAAGTCAGACAAATATTCATCCCTAAACCAGAAGCCACTTTTGTTCCCTGCAAATAAAATCAGAGCTTACGTCTTCTTGGAAATAGATCAAGACCCAAGGCTTGTGTTTTCACATGTGAATGTGAAGTGCGTTCATGTTGAGTACTCCCTGTTCTGTTTTATAAACCATTGCTCCACGTACAGTGGACGCGCTGGGTCTTCTTCTGCCAGTGTGTGTGATAAGCATCTGTAGGCACTTGAGGGCAAACAGTTTTAGCTCTTCTCCATCTACACTCACTCATTATGTAATGCGCTCTCAATATAGGTCAGGCAGAGGAATGCAAAGCTGCTAGATATGTCTTTTTTTCTCACTATTTGTTAATGTTCAGTGTTACCCATTGCAGTTTCAGCATGCTGTTGTACCCGTTCGTGTATGTTCAGAACCTGACACCTGAACTATTTGTTTAGTCCACTGTAATTTCACCCTCATAATCAGAATCGAAACATTTGATTCAGTTTACTTCTGTTTAATCTGTTCAGGGCATTCAGTGCTGTGAAATCGACGGTATTGCTAAGTGAATCTACAGTATACTCCATCAAAAATGGATGTTAGGAGAAACCAAGCTCTCTTTGGTGAGAATTTTGATGGACGTTGAAGTTTTTTTAATCGTGAGAGGGTTGCAAGTATAAAGGTTTTTTTCATATCCAAATGGATATTTGACTGAGCGTTGTCGTTTTTCAAAAGAATCGTTAATGTATTTAATAAACCTTTTGAAATCAAACGTGACAAACCGCAGGTCTGCGCTTAAAGAAAGAATTCACTGCAGCTCTTTGTTTTTGCGTCAGGGCATTTTACTGTTCAATGTGGCAATAGCATGTAGAACTATCTGTACAGTATGCCTGGCACTGAACTGTTTTATACACTTTTGTACAATTCCTGGGCCATAAACCTCTGCATATCATTACACAAACGTTTTTAGAGTGCGGCAATACGCCGTGTGGTCAGTGCGCCATTTAAAAAACAACAGTTCATTCATTCATTTTCTTGTCGGCTTTGTGCCTTGCGGGGTCGCCACAGCGGAATGAACCGCCAACTTATCCAGCATGATTTTACGCAGCGGATGCCCTTCCAGCCGCAACCCATCTCTGGGAACTTCCACACACACTCATTCACACTCATACTCTACGGACAATTTAGCTTACCCAATTCACCTGTACTGCATGTCTTTGGACTGTGGGGGAAACCAGAGCACCCGGAGGAAACCCACGCGAACGCAGGGAGAACATGCAAACTCCACACAGAAACGCCAACTGACCCAGCCCAGCCGAGGTTCGAACCTGCGACCCAGCGACGTTCTTGCTGTGAGGCAACAGCACTACCTACTGCGCCCTTTGTAACCCTATTGTTCTAGACTCTCTTAAGATTTTACTCCCTCACAGTCAGATAGAACATTTTTATCATGGAAAGATAGTGGAATTATAACTACAGGGGATCTTTATATAGACAACATTTTTGCTTCATTCACGCAACTTCGTGAAAAGTTTGGGCTACCTTCCTCTCATTTTTTTCGGTATTTACAAATACGGAATTATGTTAAAAAAGAATATTTCCATATATAAGAATATTTTGAAACGTACAAAGCACCTGAATATCTTTCAAGAGTTCATACTTAGCTGATGATTAATTATAAAGCTTGTTTGGCATGGGGAGAGAGATCCTCATGAGATCCTCGAGCCCGGGGCTCCCTCCCGTTGCAAGGCGAGATGGGAGATCGAGCTCAGGTAGATCTCGAGAACTCCCCCATCGTAGTGATTGAAGAGCAGATTGTAGTTCTCTTTAACGAGATAGGTACTAGATAGAGAGCAAGTCTATAGTGTTGATTAATCAATAACTTAGGTTGCATGTTTTTGAATGAATGAATGAATTTATTTATTTAGCAGGGACAATGCACAAAAATTACATTAACCTCAAAGAGGAAAGATGCATTGTGCCAGGTTGTAGCAAGATTGCTATTTTCCACCTGCAGTCCCTGGACAGGTAAAAATTAAAACAATAATATCCAATTAACTAAAAAGTCAGTTTAAAAACATACAAGCATAATCGCATAGAAACACTAACAAATTAGAAAACATCCCACTCAGTGTGTACAAATCTGATTTGACAAAAACCACCTCCTAGTCAGGCATGAAAACGTCTTATAATTTGTACATGTGATTATTTCTGTTGAGAGAGAATTCCATAGATTTGTGGCTTTATAAATAAAAGAAGATTGACCAAAAGAGGTCTTACGTCTGGGGACAATACATTCCCCTCTTACCATAGAACGTGTCGTTCGCGATGTTTTTTCTAGTTTGGAATTTACAGATTTTTTTCATGATGGAGCAGAAAGATTGTGAATAATTTTAAAAACAAAACAAATATTGGAGTATGTAATAATATTATCAAAGCTTAAGAGACTATGTTTTTTTAAGATATTGCAGTGATGGTACAAACAAGGCTTTTTATCATGAATTTTAAGTGCTCTCTTGTATAATGATTCCAACACTGATAAAGATGATTTACATGCCTGAGACCAGCTGCTTATACAGCACAACAAATGTGGAATAATCATAGTATTTAAAAACATACCAGAGGCCTCATAAGTCAGAGAATCTCTGATATGTTTAAAATGTCTTAGATTGAATCTCAGTGTGGTAGCAAGTTTTTTAATATGAGTTTTAAAATTAAGGTTTGAGTCCAACATGATGCCTAAATATTTGAATTCAGTGACATTTTTAATACTTTGCCCATTTATAAAAATTTCTAAAACATTTCCAACTTTATACCTATTTGAGAAACACATGGATACAGTTTTTTCAACATTTAAGGTGAGATTTGAATTTTGCAACCATTTAAAAACATTTTGCATTTCATTTGTTAATTTAGTAGCAACTTCAGTTGAATTTTTTCCATAAGTGTAAAGCACAGCATCATCAGCGTACATTAATAAATCAGCATCAATGCATGTAGCTGGTAAATCATTTATATAAATACTAAAAAGTAAAGGTCCTAAAATAGATCCCTGAGGCACTCCCAATTTAACTGGTTTAAAGGTAGATTTAAAATTGTTAACCTGAACACATTGACTCCGACCACTCAAGTATGATTTTATCCAATTTAGTGTTTGCTTTGAAATATCGTAATTGTTTAATTTGTTAAATAAAATATCATGATTAACAGTGTCAAATGCCTTACGTAAATCAAGAAAGACTGCTCCCACCACACCCCCCCTTTATCTAAATTTGTCTTTATCGTTTCTAAAATGTAACAGCAAGCTGTCTCAGTTGAATGTTTTTTTCTAAAACCAAACTGCATGGGATGCATGAGAGAATTTTTATCTAAATGAGCAATAAGTTGCTCTGCTACAACTTTTTCAACCACTTTTGATACAACTGGTAGGATGGGTAGGATTTTAATCGGTGGGAGGAAACCGGAGGACCCGGGGAAAACCCACGTGAGGATGGGGAGAACATGCAAACTCTGCACAGAAAATGCCCGCTGGTTTGGTAAAGCCTAGAACCATTGACATTCTTGCTGTGAGGCAACAGCGCTAAGCGCTGGGCCACCGTGTCACCCATCTAAAAAGAGGAGGAGTAGGGGTGGAAGGGGGGAGTCTTCAAAGCGAAGATAGCGGTGATATGAAACTCGGGGTATTTATGGTAGCTTAGGGATCATCTGATAGGTGCATGGTGATTTGGATAATGTGGGTCCAGCCGCTAGCAATCATAAGCACGTGATCCTCTCGAAATTAGTTTATAAATAAACTTCACTTATTCATGCATGACTAACCTAAAGGGTCTTGTCTCGAGATATTTTGAATATTTTAATGATACCAGAATCCCTCCAACAGAAAATTTAAAGATGTCTTGGGAAAGGGACCTGGATAACTGGATTAATGCTCTTCAAGTTATCAGGTCTTGTTCCATTAACTCTAACCTCCAGCTGATCCAATATAAGGTAGTCCATTGACTACACTATTCCCGCACTAAATTGCACTCTATATACCCCCTCTGTATCATCTCTACGTATTGAATGCAAGTCCAATGAAGGTACACTGGCTCACATATTTTTCTGCCCAAAAATGTCTACATTTTGGACTGAGGTGTTCTCCTTTTACTCTGAAGTATTAAGAATTGATTTTCCTCCTGACCCTCTTATTGCAATATTAGGCTGGGCTCCTTCCTTTGAAAACTGTAGTTTGGATCAAATCCAGAGAGTTCAGTATGGAATGACTATGGCAAAAAAGGTAATATTGTTGATGTGGAACAAAGAGTGTACACCTAAATTTGAGACATGGCTTACAGAGTTTTGAAATGTATTACACATGGAAAAGATTAGAGATTGTAGGCAAACCAAAGAAATTTACTAAACTTTGGAAGCCCTATTTTGAATGTCTACAGACTGACCAATGAAGACTAAGTGGTGTGGAAGATTTCATGAATCATAGCAATGTGTACAAAATCCAAATCAATTTCAATAATTGGGTGCAGAGAACTTTTTTTTTTTTTTTTCCTCTCTCTCTCTCTCTCTCTCTCTCTGTGGTTTAAGGTCAAACAATTCAACCACTGACTAGCCTTTATTAAGGGACAGAGCAGCTCATAGTTATTTGGTGGCCCACAGCAGTAAGACAGGCCTCAGCCTCATTTCTATTAGCTTCATGACAGAAAGAATATTCTAGAGTGTTTAATACAGCTCCAGCGGTCAAATATTACCTTTTAAGAGAACGTTTCTGTGTTTAATTCTGACTTTGGACAGAGTTCTTCTAGCTCCGGAAGGATTACAGTTTCTATAAAGCTTATATACTAGTCAATACACATTATTATTGTGGCAATAAAATAAATATTAAATGCGTGAATGGTTGCACAACATACTCAAAAAGGATGTTAAAGTACATTACATTTTTTCATTGCAATAAAAGGGAGGGTGGCATGTGGAGTTTTATAAACTGACCAATTTTCTCTTATTTATTTTTATTTTTTTGATCTATTTATTACCTTATGTTTCTTTACTTCGTTGAGGCAGATGTGTATTGCTTTTTCTTTATAATCGACCTTTATTCCTCGTACGGCAGCATTAAAACCTCCAGCTTCGCCTCTGTAAAGTGCGTTGCCCTTTTTTCTCACAGAGACTTTCTGTGGTGACTCGTGAATTCAGGGATCTACTGAATATGCCTTGACGTGTGCGCTCATTAACCCGCGGTTATCTTCAGGAGGTTGAACTAACTAACTCTTATCAGCTCTTTTGGAACCAACATACTCGAGGTATAAGCAGGTTTTGGGTTAATCAACCGAGAGTTTAGCAGATGGTAAGTTAACTCAGCTTTCTGGAATACCCCCCCAGTTCTCCTCTGGCCTAAATAAACAAATACATTTAGTTTTCTCGACAGGACATGGTCAAGATGAGGTTTGATTGGTTAGCATGAATAAGATTGCTTCCGGTGGACATTTTCACTTTGCGTCACTTCTAAATTAAAGGGTTTATTCACCCAAAAGGGACAATTCTGTCATTAATTAATCATCCTTAAGCCGGTCCAATACCCTGAGACCTTAGTTTATCTTCTGAAAACAATTTAAGATATTTTAGATGAAATCTGAGAGCTCCCATAGACAGCAATCGGTCCCGAAACAAAGGTGGTCTTGGAGCTTCATTTGATACCATAGTGGAAAAACTGTTTTGTAGGAAGTGCAGTACATAGCAAAGGCACTGGCTTTGAATGGTTTCAGCACGTTCAATTCATGTTTATTTCTATAGCGCTTTTACAATGTAGATTGTGTCAAAGCAGCTTAACATAGACGTTCTAGTAAATTGAAACCGTGTCAGTCCAGTTTTCAGAGTTGAAGTTCAGTTTAGTTCAGTTCAGTGTGGTTCAATTTTCACTGCTGAAACCCAAAACCAAGCAAGCCAGTGGCGACAGTGGAGGAACAAACTTCACCAAGTGAAGGAAAAAAAACCTTGTGTGGCCACAGGACCTCATTCAACTCTCACACCGCTCTCCTGTGATCCCAATCAGCTCTACTTCCAGTTTCTACACTAGTGGGATTTATTTAACCATAGATTTTCCACCAAGGACTTCCCAGAGATTTTCAGCCAGGTTTAGGTTAGGACTCTGGTCAGGCCTTTTCAATATTTTCAGCGTTATGCAAACTGCTTTTATGTGACATTTTTCAATGTCCTGCATTTAAACTGCAGGTTGATTGTTTGATAAATGCAGGGAGAAAAAAAAAACTTCATGGAGCAGTAAACGAAGAACAACTCCTGCTGCAGAAAACACCACCAACGCTTCACCTCCTCTTCCACTTTCTGTAAACACTGTGGGTTCAGTGTTTACCCAGATTTATGATGATCATGTCACTCATCAGACTCAAATAAATCAAACTCCACTAAAGTGAGCTTTGGTCCGGTTCTCTGTCCGAAAAACATCCTGTAGCGCGGTTCATACGAATGAGGCGATTCGAGCAAATACCATGACGCAAATTGAGCGTAATGTGGGATTTGCAGGAATTGCTCAAGTTAAAAAATCTGAACTTTGGTGAAAATTTACGCCACATTAACCAATCAGTAGTGTCCATCATCCCGGCACAGCTCCTGGAGGAATTGATGAAACTCACCAAGCTTGGTGCACCATTGAAGAATCTGATGGACCCGAATATAGCGCCTCGACATGTTTTAGCCTTCCATATAAAATAAATAATTTGCAATGAGACTGGAGTGATTTCATATTTGTGTGTTTGGACTTTCAGCAGTGAAAATTAAACCACACTGAACTGAACTTCAACTCTGAAAACTGGACTGACACGGTTTACATTACTATGTTAAGCTGCTTTGACACAATCCACATTAGGGGTGTCCAAACTCAGTCCTGGAGGTTTGGTGTCCTGCTGAGTTTAGCTCCAACTTGCTGTAACACACCTGCGAGGAAGTTTCTAGTACATCTAGTAAGAGCTTGATTAGCTGGTTCAGGTGTGTTTGATTAGGGTTGGAACTAAACTCTCCTTGACACCGGCCCTCCAGGACCGAGTTTGGACACCCCGATCTACATTGTAAATTCCATTGAATTGAATGGAATTGAATACATGCCCAAATAAAGCTAGTAAACTCAAAATGTTTAAGCTTTTAATTACCTTTTCAAGGCACATCCGGCACATTAAACATTGAGACACCCACTGTATGCTCTAACAAATCCTTCCTTAAACTGGTGGTTTAGATGATGAGGATGGTGTTGTACCTGTGCTGGACTGTGAATTTATTTGGGGTTTCTTAGAATTCGAAGAGAGGATACCTTTACTTTTTTGCTGTTGTCTGGTTTGTCCTTGTTCATGTTGCTATACAGTCTGTTATAAAGCATGTAAAAGAACTGCTCAACGTAATAGTCTGTTATGCTGTTTTCACACCTCACTTCATTCGCGTGTCAAATTCACTTCAGAACAGATGCGGATTCGCATGATGGGCAGGGCTTCTGTCTGCCTGGTGACTCGAGCTTCATTGTTATATGTCTAACATGGTTTTTATTGAGAGAATAGCTGTGTTTATGTGCTTTCTAAAGGCTGCAAAACAGCGTCGATTCGTTTGGAGCCGTGTCTGAGTCCACTAGATCCTTTCAGAGGTGCACCCAGCTCTGTGAGCTCATAAACTCCTCCAGAAACTGAACCTGGATGATGGAAGCATTCAGCGGTGCTTCTGACTGAGCCGAGCCCAGTTTGATGAACTGTTGTCGGTGTAGGCAGGAGGATTTTCCCCCAGGACACCAACAACAGGTGCTACGTCATAATCACGCCCCCACAAGAGCAAGCTCCTGATTGGTTAATGCGGCACGAATGTCCGTAGAAAATCAGATTTTCGAACTCGAGCAATTCGCGCGTTAAGCGTGTCAAACACGCGCAACACTCAATTCGCGCCGCGCCATTTGAGAAATTCGCGTCATTCGTGCCGTAGGATGTCTATTCGCGTCTTTGCATTGACATGTACATCACTCGCGCTTGACACTTCTTCCGCGTCTAGTGTGAACGCAGCATTATTGTCTTGTAATTACTGGGGAGAGGAGGAGAATATGGGTAAGGGAAAAAATATTTGTGATTGTTTATAACATACATTGTTATGCTGTGACTGACCAATCAGAACGAACTATTCCCGAGAACCGTGTAAATATTCCAAATAACAACCGTCAAGTCAATGTTTTGTGTCGGATTATTTAGTGTTGTGGCAAATAGCAGATCAATAAACTGGATTAATATAACATGTGTATTGCATCCAATTGTTGGTAAATCACACATCACATGGTTTTACATTTATCCATCTCACCTACATATGGGGTTACACAAACAAAGCTAGTCAAGGAACAAAGGCAACATGAGGGCACATTTAACAAACACTAGGGATCACATGACATGACACAACCAATGACAAACAAGAATAACAAATTAGTAGTAGAGTAGGCCTCTGTCGGTCAGTGTTGACAATGGATGACGTATCCTAACTCATATCTTGAGGCATGACTGATTGTCCGAGACGGCATCGTTGGTGGCTGAAGAGGCCAATACAGGAGAGGCATTCTTTGCCGCAGAAGTTACATAGATAAGTGGTTCCCTTGTCACCTCGCTTGTCCTCCGACGCACACATCATGTTCTTCTCATGAGCTGTTTGGTCAGGGTGCACCTCCACTTCGAGCGGTCTGCTGCGAGTTCTTCCCAGGACTGTGTGTATGTCGAGGGCTTTCATGTCTCTCTTCACGACATCCTTAAATCACAGAATCGGGCAGAGTTCTCCATAGAGCAGTGGTGTCCAAACTCAGCCCTGGAGGGCCGGTATCCTGGAGAGTTTAGCTCCAACCCTAATCAAACACACCTGAACCAGCTAATCAAGCTCTTATTAGATATACTAGAAACTTCATGGCAGCCCTGCTGAAAAATCCAGCTTAAACCAGCCTAAGCTGGTTGGCTGGTTTTAGCTGGTCGACCAGCCTGGTTTTAGAGGGGTTTTGGCCATTTCCAGGCTGGTTTCCAGCCATTTCCAGCCTGGTCTTAGCTGGTCAGGCTGGAAAATGACCAGCTTAAACCAGCTAAAACCAGCTTGACCAGCCTGGTTTAAGCTGGACATAGCTGGTTTTGGCTGGTCAAGCTGGTTTTAGCTGGTCAACTCCCAGCCTGACCAGCTAAGACCAGGCTGGAAATGGCTGAAAACCAGCCTGGAAATGGCCAAAACCCCTCTAAAACCAGGCTGGTCGACCAGCTAAAACCAGCCAACCAGCTTAGGCTGGTTTAAGCTGGATTTTTCAGCAGGGAGGTGTGTTGAAGCAAGTTGGAGCTAAAATCAGCAGGACACCGGCCCTCCAGGAACGAGTTTGGACAACCCTGCCTTAGAGGATGTCCTTTGGGATTCTCTTATTCTCCATGTGGCGAACATGGCCAAGCCAGCGCAGGCGACGTTGTTGGAGCACAGTGTACATGCTGGGAAGGCCGGCTCGAGTCAGAACTTCGACGTTAAAGACTTTATCCTTCGGCGTTGGAGACTTTTTTTTTTTTTTTTTTTTTTTAGACGTGCATTCAAATTCAATTTTGATTTGTCAAATACAGAGTCACACTGCAGGCAAATGTGGCCCGAATCTGATCTTTTCGCCCATATGTGACTCAGATCTTGACAGTGTGAACAGCCCAAACCGCATGGAATCTGATCTTTTCACTTCAGATTTGTGCCACTTTCATATGTAGTCTTAAATCAGACACAGATCTGATGTTTTGCAATGCGACCAGTGTAAACGGTTATGTCGGATTTCATGTGACTTTTACATAATCTTCAAGCGACATACGTCATCATTCTGTGCTGCAGACATCATCTACACCTCTGCAGCACAGTAGAACAACACACAGGGCGATTACTTTACCACAGAAAGTTGGTTGTTCATTTTGAAAACGATTTTGAAGGCAAAACTGGCGCTTGTTAACCACTCTGGTTAACGATCGGGGCACGGGATGATCGCAATGCTAAAGAGCGTCGGGGGTGTTGCGGAAAGGGGATCCGTGCACAAAGGAGGGGGCACTTTCATTTTAAGGACGGACATTATCTTCGACCGAATAAAGGGCAGGAGCTCAAGCACCCAAACCCCCCATCTGCACGTGTCTGTTGTTTATAACGAAGTAAAATAAAATAACCGCAAGCGGAGATAAACCAACTCCCTCTTCACAGTTCAGTCTGCGGCTGCTCATTAACCCGTGATGAGTTCACTACACCGGTGGTCAGACAGACGCGCGCCGTATGATACACTGTATGATATGTCGTGAAATGCTTACATATGCAGTGAAATGCTTTCTGCATAGTAAGTTTGTAGTTTGACATTAGTTTAGCGATTAGCTTTTAGCTTATCAAGCGTAGCTTTCCCAACTCTGCCTCTGTTTTTGTCAGTAGGCGCCTTAAAGTAATGCTAACAATGCTGTACGTACAGCATAATTGCTCTGGAGAACTTAAATAGCCTACCAAACCTCACCTCAATGGAAGCATCGTGATGTCCTGCTAATGGTGTGGCTATTCGGACATAAGACGCGCTCAGTGTTTTAATCTAGCCAGACTGTAGCTGATGAGCCTGTTTGAGGGTTAAAGTTTCCCCCACGCATACCTCCAGTACGAAGTCTCATGTTTACAGCCTCCTTTGTGAGCCGCAGCTCATGTGAGGTCATTTGTGTTGCTGTCCTCCGTCTAATCACTTTCATCTAGCCTTCCCACCAGGCTAACGTTACATCAGTAATTAGCAACGTCTCCTCTACCTGTCGATCTCCAACAGGCAGCTCGGTTTCACTCTCCGCAGGTCACGCACCAGTTTGACCTCTGCGTGTACTAGTACAAGGGCTGAATGACACCGATCAGAAAGATAGAAGGCTCCGTTCTGACCACGCTCGATGTCATTCAATCTGCATTTACACTGCAGATCATGGTGTTCAATTACGATTTTGTGACCGTATCCGATTTTTGATCGTTGCTAGAAAGAAATATCAACAATGTCATCATATTTATCTCCCTGGTCTTTCTAGTACAACCTGTTTTATAAAAGTATTATAAAATAGTCAACAATTTGCTCTGTTTATTGTCCTATGTCGTGTATGTGTGTGTGTGTGCCTTGTATTTCTTACATCGTGGGGACCATTATGTCCCCAAAAGTATAGCAATACCAGTACATTTTGACCTTGTAGGGAAATTGGTCCGCATCTGAAAAACAGCTCATAAAACACAGAGAATTAATGTAAAAATGGAGATTGTTTACTGTGGGGGTTGGGTTTAGTGGTAGGGAGATATTATATACATTATTATTTTAAACATTATTATGTCTTTTACGTCCCCATAAAGATAGCTACACAACTGTGTTTGTTGGATTATCCTGCTATTGGTTATTAAAGCAATTTTCAGCATTTTAACCTGTTCTTGGACCTGTATCCATGACAGCTTTACTCTCAAAAGCATTGCCAGATTATTATCAAAAATCATCCTTGTGGTGTGACAGAATATTAATGTTTCCAGGTTGAGTCTGAGAAATAACGATTCTCTGAAATTCTAAACGTTTTACATTGTGTACTATATTTGCAAGTGACTTCAACTCTTAAATGAAACAAGCTGTTATATATATTTAAGTGAAATTAGATGCAAAAGAAATTCACATGAGAAATAAGTTGGGCATGGACACAGCAAGCCTATGGCGGTGCTGCAAAACCAAGCTCCTGCAGCACCGATAGAATACATGCAGTTTGTGTAAAAATGTAACATTTTGTTGTGCGTTTAGTGATTGTTTAAGGCCATTTGATGAATTCAGTCATCATACAGTTGACATCATCATCATCTAATCATCATTGAGTGTGATGATTTTGCATATTCTTGGACACTTGTAATGTCTTTTTAAGCTTCAGCACAATACATGTTTGCTGCATTTTTGAAGTGTCCTTATCTTGAGGTCTGCCTGTCTGATGTGATTTTTCTTTGCAGGATTTGACTGGATGAGAATCACAAAACCCATTATTCTACTCAGCCAATCACCATAGACAAGAAAAAAAATGAATAAAAAAAAAAACAAAGTATTAACTGCTGGTTGAAGGAAACAAATGCAGTAAAAAGTAGAAACACATTGCTGAAATGTACTCAAGTAACAGTAAAACTAAGCTTTTTTAAAGTAATTAGTAAAGTAAAAATTGTAATTCATTACTTTACAGCACACGTTTTATCTCACCAGGATGTGACCTCCCGCATGTAAAAATACTATAGTAAATTCTAATAAATACTATAATGTTTTTGAAACACAGTAAAGTACTTGAATTAATCTGTTGTGGAATCAATGAATCTATTATTCAACCAATATTCAATCAACCAACAAACCAACTAATAATCAATCAACCAACCAACTAATAATCAATTAGTCAACCAATAATCAATCAACCAACCAACCAACAAACCAATAAATAAACAATCAACCAACCAACAAACCAATAATCAATCAATCAACCAACCAACCAACCTATATTCAATCAACTAACCAACCAACCAATAATCAATCAGTCAAACAATAATCAATCAACCAACCAGCCAGCAAACCAATAAATAAACACTCAACCAACCAATAATCAATCAATCAACCAACCAACAATCAATCAGTCAACCAAGCAACCAACCAATAAATAAACAATCAACCAACAAACCAACCAACCAATAATCAATCAACCAACCAGCCAATAATCAATCATCCAACCAGCCAACAAACAAATAATTAAACAATCAACCAACCAACAATCAATCAGTCAACCAATAATCAACCAACCAACCAATAATCAGTCAACCAATATTCAATCAGTCAACCAATAATCAACCAACCAACCAATAATCAATCAACCAATATTCAATCCGTCAACCAACCAATAATCAACCAACCAATAATCAACCAACCAATAATCAATAAGTCAACCAATAATCAATCAACCAACCAATAATCAACCAATAATCAATCAATCAACCAATAATCAACCAATATTCAATCAATCAACCAACCAACAATCAATCAGTCAACAAATAATCAACCAACCAATAATTAATCAACCAACAAAACAACCATTAATCAATCAACCAACCAATGATCAATCAAACAACCAACCAACCAACAAATAATCAATCAATCAACCAACCAACCAATAATCAATCAACCAACCAACAAATAATCAATCCATCAACCAACCAACCAATAATCAATCAACCAACCAACCAATAATCAATCAATCAACCAACCAATATTCAATCAATCTACAAACCAACAATCAATCAGTCAACCAATAATCAACCAAGCAACCAACCAATAAATAAACAATCAACCAACCAACCAACCAACAATCAATCAACCAATAATCAATCAGTCAACCAATAATCAACCAACAAACCAATAAATAAACCATCAACCAACCAACCAATAATCAATCAATCAACCAACCAACCAATAATCAATCAACCAACCAACAAATAATCAATCAATCAATCAACCAACCAACCAATAATCAATCAACCAACCAACCAATAATCAATCAATCAACCAACCAATATTCAATCAATCAACAAACCAACAATCAATCAGTCAAACAATAATCAACCAACCAACCAATAATCAATCAATCAACCAATAATCAATCAGTCAACCAATAATCAACCAACAAACCAATAAATAAACAATCAACCAACCAACCAATAATCAATCAATCAACCAACCAACCAACCTATATTCAATCAACTAACCAACCAACCAATAATCAATCAGTCAACCAATAATCAATCAACCAACCAGCCAACAAACCAATAAATAAACAATCAACCAACCAATAATCAATCAACCAACCAACCAATATTCAATCAACTAACCAACCAACCAATAATCAATCAACCAACCAACCAATAATCAATCAACCAACCAACAAATAATCAATCCATCAACCAACCAACCAATAATCAATCAACCAACCAACCAACCAACAATCAATCAACCAACCAACCAATAATCAATCAATCAACCAACCAATATTCAATCAATCTACAAACCAACAATCAATCAGTCAACCAATAATCAACCAAGCAACCAACCAATAAATAAACAATCAACCAACCAACCAACCAACAATCAATCAACCAATAATCAATCAGTCAACCAATAATCAACCAACAAACCAATAAATAAACCATCAACCAACCAACCAATAATCAATCAATCAACCAACCAACCAATAATCAATCAACCAACCAACAAATAATCAATCAATCAATCAACCAACCAACCAATAATCAATCAACCAACCAACCAATAATCAATCAATCAACCAACCAATATTCAATCAATCAACAAACCAACAATCAATCAGTCAAACAATAATCAACCAACCAACCAATAATCAATCAATCAACCAATAATCAATCAGTCAACCAATAATCAACCAACAAACCAATAAATAAACAATCAACCAACCAACCAATAATCAATCAATCAACCAACCAACCAACCTATATTCAATCAACTAACCAACCAACCAATAATCAATCAGTCAACCAATAATCAATCAACCAACCAGCCAACAAACCAATAAATAAACAATCAACCAACCAATAATCAATCAACCAACCAACCAATATTCAATCAACTAACCAACCAACCAATAATCAATCAGTCAACCAATAATCAATCAACCAACCAGCCAACAAACCAATAAATAAACAATCAACCAACCAACCAATAATCAATCAATCAACCAACCAACCAATATTCAATCAACTAACCAACCAACCAACCAACCAATAATTAATCAGTCAAACAATAATCAATCAACCAACCAGCCAACAAACCAATAAATAAACAATCAACCAACCAACCAATAATCAATCAATCAACCAACCAACCAACCAATATTCAATCAACTAACCAACCAACCAACCAATAATCAATCAGTTTAATTAGTCAACCAATAATCAGATATAATAGATATAATACAAATGCCACTGTTGAAGGCTGATGCACAAATCAAATTAATCAATCAATTCATCAATCAATCAGTCCAGCAGTTATTGTCAGGTCAGGTGAGGCAATAGGGAAGCTTAGTGGACAAAGCCCATTCATGAGGATTTGGTTTCACAAAGATCAGCTCACTGATTTTCACCCCAACAATGGAGAAATGGAAGAGCTCTCAATAATTGAGCAGACTGGTGGCGTTACGCAACAGGCCTCACGAGTGGGCTGCCAGAGGGAAGGCCAGCGAAGCGAAAGAGTGGCTGACCCAGGGGACAGGCTCCTGCGAATGTGTGGGAAGAAAGATTTTAAATATAAGGCTAAAATGCTACTGTAAGCAGAGGCGCATTTAGGTATTAGGAGGCCCATTGGCTAAAGAAGGGGCGCATTTAGGTGTTTAGAGCCGCCGGCCCATCTATTTGTTACTACACTATTAAAACTATGCAGCTACATTTATTTTAAAGAGAGTTGTAAATATGCAATTATACAGTATAATACACTTTCCCATAGAAGGCTGTGATTCATGATTCAGCCCCTCCATAAAAACGGTTTAGTCCAATTTTCAGCCGGAACCAAATAAAAAGTCTTACCCTCGCTGGTGAAGAGGTCCAATCAGTGTTTACGTGGCAGATGAAGTTAGAGATGAACTTAGTGGAAGTACAGGAGGCTGATTGAGTAGGGTCTGTGTGCGGACTTTAAGACGGGGCGTAACACGTTAGAGACCCACATGTCAAAAATATGTTGTCGGCAATCATTTATTAACATCTACACCTACTCTACAACTAAACCCAACCATAGTTATTAACATCTATACTTACCACAACCCTAAACCCTACCATCAAAGTAATTACAGTCTACACCTTCCCCAACCCTAAACCCAACCATCACAGTTATTAACATCTACACCTACCCCAACCCTTAACCCAACCATCTGTTATTAACATCTACACCTTCCCCAACACTAAACCCTACCATCACAGTAATTACAGTCTACACCTACCACAACCCTAAACCCAACCATCATTGTAATTACTGTCTACACCTACCCCAACCTTAAACCCAACCATCTGTTATTAACGTCTACACCTACCCAAACCCTAAACCCAACCATCTGTTATTAACAACTAGACCTTCCCCAACCCTAAACCCAACCATCAAAATTATTAACGTCTACACGTACCCCAACCCTAAACCCAACCATCTGTTATTAACGTCTACACCTACCCCAATACTAAACCCAACCATCACAGTTATTAACGTCTACACCTACCCCAACCTTAAACCCAACCATCTGTTATTAATGACTACACCTACCCCAACCTTAAACCCAACTATCTGTTATTAACGTCTACACCTTCCCCAACCCTAAACCCAACCATCGTTATTAACGTCTACACCTTCCCCAACCCTAAACCCAACCATCGTTATTAACGTCTACACCTTCCCCAACCCTAAACCCAACCATCGTTATTAACGTCTACACCTTCCCGAACCCTAAACCCAACCATCTGTTATTAACGTCTACACCTTCCCCAACCCTAAACCCAACCATCGTTATTAACGTCTACACCTTCCCGAACCCTAAACCCAACCATCTGTTATTAATGACTCCACCTACCCCAACCTTAAACCCAACCATCTGTTATTAACGTCTACACCTTCCCCAACCCTAAACCCAACCATCGTTATTAACGTCTACACCTTCCCCAACCCTAAACCCAACCATCGTTATTAACGTCTACACCTTCCCCTACCCTAAACCCAACCATCGTTATTAACGTCTACACCTTCCCCAACCCTAAACCCAACCATCTGTTATTAACGTCTACACCTTCCCCAACCCTAAACCCAACCATCGTTATTAACGTCTACACCTTCCCCAACCCTAAACCCAACCATCGTTATTAACGTCTACACCTTCCCGAACCCTAAACCCAACCATCTGTTATTAACGACTACACCTTCCCCAACCCTAAACCCAACCATCTGTTATTAACGACTACACCTTCCCCAACCCTAAACCCAACCATCTGTTATTAACGTCTACACCTTCCCCAACCCTAAACCCAACCATCTGTTATTAACGTCTACACGTACCCCAACCCTAAACCCAACCATCTGTTATTAACGACTACACCTACCCCAACCCTAAACCCAACCATCTGTTATTAACGACTACACCTACCCCAACCCTAAACCCAACCATCTGTTATTAACGACTACACCTTCCCCAACCCTAAACCCAACCATCTGTTATTAACGACTACACCTTCCCCAACCCTAAACCCAACCATCTGTTATTAACGACTACACCTTCCCCAACCCTAAACCCGACCATCTGTTATTAACGTCTACCCTTTCCCCAGCCCTAAACCCAACCATCTGTTATTAACGACTACACCTTCCCCAACCCTAAACCCAACCATCTGTTATTAACGACTACACCTTCCCAAACCCTAAACCAACCATCTGTTATTAACGTCTACACCTTCCCCAACCCTAAACCCAACCATCTGTTATTAACGACTACACCTTCCCCAACCCTAAACCCAACCATCTGTTATTAACGTCTACACTTTCCCCAACCCTAAACCCAACCATCTGTTATTAACGTCTACACTTTCCCCAACCCTAAACCCAACCATCTGTTATTAACGACTACACCTTCCCAAACCCTAAACCAACCATCTGTTATTAACGACTACACCTTCCCCAACCCTAAACCCAACCATCTGTTATTAACGTCTACACCTTCCCCAACCCTAAACCAACCATCTGTTATTAACGACTACACCTTCCCCAACCCTAAACCCAACCATCTGTTATTAATGACTACACCTTCCCCAACCCTAAACCCAACCATCTGTTATTAACATCTACACCTACCCCAACCCTTAACCCAACCATCTGTTATTAACGACTACACCTTCCCCAACCCTAAACCCAACCATCTGTTATTAACGACTACACCTTTTCCCAACCCTAAACCCAACCATCTGTTATTAACATCTACACCTTCCCCAACCCTAAACCCAACCATCTGTTATTAACATCTACACCTACCCCAACCCTTAACCCAACCATCTGTTATTAACATCTACACCTTCCCCAACCCTAAACCCAACCATCTGTTATTAACGACTACACCTTCCCCAACCCTAAACCCAACCATCTGTTATTAACGACTACACCTTCCCCAACCCTAAACCCAACCATCTGTTATTAACGACTACACCTTCCCCAACCCTAAACCCGACCATCTGTTATTAACGACTACACCTTCCCCAACCCTAAACCCGACCATCTGTTATTAACGTCTACACCTTCCCCAACCCTAAACCCAACCATCACAGTTATTAATGTCTACACCTACCCCAACCCTAAAACCAACCATCTGTTATTAACGTCTACCCTTTCCCCAGCCCTAAACCCAACCATCTGTTATTAACAACTAGACTTTCCCCAACCCTAAACCCAACCATCTGTTATTAACGACTACACCTTCCCCAACCCTAAACCCAACCATCTGTTATTAACGTCTACACCTTCCCCAACCCTAAACCCAACCATCTGTTATTAACGACTACACCTTCCCCAACCCTAAACCAACCATCTGTTATTAACGTCTACACCTTCCCCAACCCTAAACCCAACCATCTGTTATTAACGACTACACCTTCCCCAACCCTAAACCCAACCATCTGTTATTAACGACTACACCTTCCCAAACCCTAAACCAACCATCTGTTATTAACGTCTACACCTTCCCCAACCCTAAACCCAACCATCTGTTATTAACGACTACCCTTTCCCCAGCCCTAAACCCAACCATCTGTTATTAACGACTACCCTTTCCCCAACCCTAAACCCAACCATCTGTTATTAACGACTACACCTTCCCCAACCCTAAACCCAACCATCTGTTATTAACGTCTACACCTTCCCCAACCCTAAACCCAACCATCTGTTATTAACGACTACACCTTCCCCAACCCTAAACCAACCATCTGTTATTAACGTCTACACCTTCCCCAACCCTAAACCCAACCATCTGTTATTAATGTCTACACCTTCCCCAACCCTAAACCCAACCATCTGTTATTAACGACTACACCTTCCCAAACCCTAAACCAACCATCTGTTATTACGTCTACACCTTCCCCAACCCTAAACCCAACCATCTGTTATTAACGACTACACCTTCCCCAACCCTAAACCCAACCATCTGTTATTAACGTCTACACTTTCCCCAACCCTAAACCCAACCATCTGTTATTAACGTCTACACTTTCCCCAACCCTAAACCCAACCATCTGTTATTAACGACTACACCTTCCCAAACCCTAAACCAACCATCTGTTATTAATGACTACACCTTCCCCAACCCTAAACCCAACCATCTGTTATTAACGTCTACACCTTCCCCAACCCTAAACCCAACCATCTGTTATTAACGACTACACCTTCCCCAACCCTAAACCCAACCATCTGTTATTAACGACTACACCTTCCCCAACCCTAAACCCAACCATCTGTTATTAACGTCTACACCTTCCCCAACCCTAAACCAACCATCTGTTATTAACGACTACACCTTCCCCAACCCTAAACCCAACCATCTGTTATTAACGACTACACCTTCCCCAACCCTAAACCCAACCATCTGTTATTAACATCTACACCTACCCCAACCCTTAACCCAACCATCTGTTATTAACGACTACACCTTCCCCAACCCTAAACCCAACCATCTGTTATTAACGACTACACCTTTTCCCAACCCTAAACCCAACCATCTGTTATTAACATCTACACCTTCCCCAACCCTAAACCCAACCATCTGTTATTAACGACTACACCTTCCCCAACCCTAAACCCAACCATCTGTTATTAATGTCTACACCTTCCCCAACCCTAAACCCAACCATCTGTTATTAACGACTACACCTTCCCCAACCCTAAACCCAACCATCTGTTATTAATGTCTACACCTTCCCCAACCCTAAACCCAACCATCTGTTATTAACGTCTACACCTTCCCCAACCCTAAACCCAACCATCTGTTATTAACGTCTACACCTTCCCCAACCCTAAACCCAACCATCTGTTATTAACGACTACACCTACCCCAACCCTAAACCCAACCATCTGTTATTAACGACTACACCTTCCCCAACCCTAAACCCAACCATCTGTTATTAACGTCTACACCTTCCCCAACCCTAAACCCAACCATCTGTTATTAACGTCTACACTTTCCCCAGCCCTAAACCCAACCATCTGTTATTAACAACTAGACTTTCCCCAACCCTAAACCCAACCATCTGTTATTAACGACTACACCTTCCCCAACCCTAAACCCAACTATCTGTTATTAACGTCTACACCTTCCCCAACCCTAAACCAACCATCTGTTATTAACGACTACACCTTCCCCAACCCTAAACCCAACCATCTGTTATTAACGACTACACCTTCCCCAACCCTAAACCCAACCATCTGTTATTAATGTCTACACCTTCCCCAACCCTAAACCCAACCATCTGTTATTAACGACTACACCTTCCCCAACCCTAAACCCAACCATCTGTTATTAACGTCTACACCTTCCCCAACCCTAAACCCAACCATCTGTTATTAACGTCTACACCTTCCCCAACCCTAAACCCAACCATTACAGTTATTAATGTACAGCCACAAGTTGCGGAGGCTTTCATACTTGATGCGCTCACTATTGTACTGTTATTTACAACCACAGGGGGTGACACAGAGTAGGCGTCATGAAACAACATTTGATGAAAATGTTCTTTGGTAAGTATTTCCGCCATCTTGCCAACAACATCTCGTTGTGATGTCTCTCATGGTTCGATGGGATCTCGATAACTGCAGGTTAGGCTTCTAACTTTCTACAAGTTACACCCCTTCATGTTATGCCCCTCACTTGCAGTCCGCAGACAGATACACTTGGGCTGATTTACTGATTAAAATGAAACAAGAAACAAATCAAGGAACCAGAAACGCCATGAAAAGAACGAGAGGAGAGCCAGATGAGGTGCTGCTGTATCCCAGTTGATCAAGACCTTCCTAATGACTTCCTAATGACAGGAGTCGTCGCTTATTCAAAAGCGTCACTTTAGAACTAGTAATTGAATTATTCCCTTGCCGAATGTATTGTAAATTGTCTAATAAGTAGGCCCACACGGAATCTGCATGCGCAGAATTCCGCAGATTTTTCGCAGATTTCCGAAAATTTTTAGCCCATCATTAATTCTGTTTATTTACTTAGTTAACTATTTACTGTTAATCTAATTGGATTTGCATTTTAAACATTAAATAAAGTTAAAAAGGTATAATTTTTTATTTCACATTTTAAGGTTTTAGTTAGGATACTCCTAAAATAATTTCGCAGAAATCCGCAGATTTTTACCAACATTCTCCGCAGAAATAGCAAAAAACGTCCGCAGATTCCGTCTGGCCCTGCTAATAAGGGATGACAAACAGAGGGGATCTTGCTCACAGATTAAGAAAATAAAGCAAAAAAACAACATCGCCTGCATTCTCTACATGAACTCTGTTAATAAAGCAAATACTACTAGATTTAAATACAGCTACACAAAATACAAAAGAGAGAAATCGACTTAGTGTGATTCAAAAAATAGTTTAAAAGTAGTTTCAAATCTCTGTGACACAGACCCTCAAAGCAAATGATTTCACCAGTCACCAAGTTGAGTGCCCACCAGACACACTAGAGGGCACTCTACACATCACATCTGCCTCTGAACCGGACTACATATTCCATCATGCACTTCACACTCACACCAGTTCCAGATCACCACTGATAACAAACACACAGGTGAAGCTCATGAGGACTACCAGCACTATATATGCGCCTCACTTTCAAACAAATCTTTGCTCAGTCTTGTTTCACTGTAAGTGTACATTTCCTAGCATTGCTTTGTTCCTGTTCTTGCCTTTTGTGTTTTTGAACTGTGTTTTGTTGGATATTTTGAGTGTTTTCTGCCTGCCCTGACCATTACCTCCGTTTGTGGATTACCCTTGTTTGCTATAGTTTTGCTCCTTGTTTTGAGCTTGCTTGTATGCTCATCCGCAAAATAAAGCTGCGCTTGGAACTTTTACCTCTGTGTAAACATCCGATCATTACAGACTTATTATTATATGGTCTCTGTCGCCATCTTGTGGTGAAACAATGTAACGCCACTGTCAATAAAAATGCTGTAGTTTGTAATACAAAAGCTTTTTTTTTAATAATTACTGCAGTTTATATCAAATGCCATTTATTAAACAATGACATTTTAACAAATAATAATTTAAAGATATGAAAAAAAAAGTCAGTTAAAAGAACTATATATTAAGAAAACTATATATTAAGATGTAAAGCTTAAAGCCGCGGTCACAC
>LR812522.1:38171883-38174383 GCA_903798195.1 Danio kyathit
TTCATAATTTATACGATTCAGTTAAATATAAGTTGGACATTTATGGGGCCATGTAACATGTTTTTGTGTTTGTTTTTTTGTTCTAGTGATCTTTAATATATACTGGGTAGCTACGCAAAATATTTTCTAAAATGTCAAGCAGGAATTTGTCAATAGCTTTAATTATGAAGACAAAGAAATATTAAAAATAACAAAAATAAAATGATAAAAAAATACAAAGATAAAAAGAGCAGCATTTTGCTAAATATAATAGTCCTTTATATGCTTTAAATCCTGCTATGTGTTGTTTCATATTCGTTTTTATTTCACTTGATGCATTAGTTATTTAATGTTTGAAAGCTGAAAGAAATAACAGCCGTCCTTTAAATCATTATTTTACCATCAAAATGTAGTATATTTTATATTAATATCAACTTTTGATATAAAACCGCTGTGTAATTTAATTGATTGTTAAAAATGAAATAATTTTATGGCATAACAGTGTTTAGTAGTTGCTTTCGCTTTCGTTCTTCACGGAAGCTTTAACAGAAGCGTGTGCCGCATTCACCTCTGACGTGGCTACTCAGCCTGTAGCCTAGTTTGGGATTTTTTCGTTGTGACGATTAAGCAAGAATCATAATGCATTGCATATTCAGCTCATTCTTCAGTAGCCTCAACACAGGCTGGTAGCCTAGATTTAAACGGATCTTTTATAAGAATGCGTGATTAATAGATTAATTGGTCGTTAATTTAAATGATCACTGATCACTGGATTTTGTAGAAACTGACATCCCTAGTTCAAAGTAAAAAAAAGAAAAGAAGAGAGATCATGCTTTTATGATATTAGTTTTCATACAATAAAAAGATTTCAATCAGAGAAATCCTCTGGCTTTTTTCCTTTTTTTTTTTTTTTTTTTTTTGCTGTATCGAAAACATACCGAACCGTGACACCACTGTGTCGTATCGAACCGAACCGTGATTTTTGTGAACCGTTACACCCCTAATATATATATATATATATATGTGTGTGTATATATATATATATGTGTGTGTATATATATATATATATATATATATATATATATATATATATATATATATATATATATATATATATATATATATATATGCATATATATATATATATATATGCATATATATATATATATATATATATATATATATATATATATATATGTATAGGTCAAAGGATGGTGGGGGCCCAGATCAATATTTTGTCAGAAGGCCCTAAATCTTCTAGTGCATCTTCCAACAATGCAATCGGTTCCCAAAGGAGGAAATTATGCACTGCCCTACATTTAGTTTTTTCGAATTTCAGGACAATTTCAATCGGATGTACGTCAAGATATGGGAAAACAAATAGAATCTTAACTAAATGTAAAAAAAAATCTTTTACATTTTCATGTAACCCCATGCATTAATGCGCCGCAGGCCATAAGAGCACTTCCCCATCACAAAAAAAGCGATTACGGCACTTTCTGCATCCCATCTGAAGACCTCCGTGAACGTGCACTCCTGCTGCTGCGCCTTCCCGCGCGCGAGCATATGTCAGCATATAAGATGCTGTATTTTTAGTCTAGTCTACAATAAGAGCCAGAATGCCTGTGGTGAAGAGCGCAGTGATTGTAGTGAGCGCGCTGGCATTAGTTGTGCGTCTGCGGCTGTGTGTGCGCAAGCGTCAGCTCCTCGTTCTCCCCTGTAGGCGTGAAGGCCCCAGTTTCATCATGCCGAGGCTGAATCACTAGCTCTTCACTGCCTACCTCTCCTTCTCTCTTTTTATTCTCTCTCTCTCTCTCTCTCTCTCTCTCTCTCTTACCCTGTCTCTTCAGGTCTGTATATTTTTCCATCTTTCTCTCCTCCCACGCCAGCCTCGCATGCACCGCACTCAGGGCTCTGCCAAACCATCCATACACACCTCACTGCAACACACACGCCGAGTGCATGCATATTAAACATAGTCTGATTAACTGCTGGACCGATAGATATGAATCTTTGTGTCAGTTAGTTGCACATGATTCTTTGATATCATTAGTAGCATGCTAATGCTAAATATCTGACTGCAGGAAGGCGAAGGCAGGGCTTGGGTGACATTATTTTAGTGGATCAGCTTACTGTAGTACAATCAATAAATATATTTAGTGATCAATATAGTACAATTGTTACGGGGGTAGTATTATTGACCTTAAATGGCTTTTAAAAATGTAAAAACTGCTTTTATTCTAGCCGAAATAAAACAAACAAGACTTTCTCCAGAGGAAAAAATATTATAGGAAATACTGTAAACATTTCCTCGCACCGTTATACATCATTTAAGAAATATTTGGGGAAAAAAAATTGCACAGGGGGTTATTAAAACTGTATATATTAGCCATTATTAATATTATTATTAGCTCCGCTAGAAAAAAGATGTGTGTGTGTGTATGTATACATGTGTGAATGTTTATATATGTATAAATATACAACATATGTGTGTATGTATACATGTGTGTATGTTTATAAA
>LR812522.1:38179383-38426769 GCA_903798195.1 Danio kyathit
CAGGAAGTAACTATATGCGTTAGTTACTTTTTAAAAGGGTTCGTTCACCCAAACATTGTATTTACTTCATATTTACTCGCTCTCAATTGGTTTATAAACCTTTCCAAAAGGTTGGAATGTTGGAAACCATTGACTTTCATAGTAGGAAACGCAATTTCAGCATTCAAACTATCTACTAAAGTAACGTAAACTAGTAAAGGCTGAGTAAATTGTCATTTATGCATGAACTAACCCTTTAAGGGCAATAATATGTTGTTGTTTTTGCGTATTTATTTATTTATTATTGTTTTTTTAATCTCGTTCGGGCTTGACATTGTAATATATTACTTTTAAAAGTAACTTTTCCCAACACTGTTCTTTTTAGATCTCGACGTTTATCGATACGGATCACAAAACGAACGGCAGTTTCTAACTAAATTACAGTTCCTGATGCAGAGCTGCACGTATTTTGCACTACAAAGGCAAAGTGTAGTATCTACACAAACACTGGACAAAATACTGTTTTTTTTTTTTACACCAGCTTGGGTTTTGTAGTAATGGCAGTGTCGACAATCTTGTTTCTAAAGTCTGATCTCATCGGAAAGCGTAAATATTTTACACATTGTCCGAAACTTTAATTTGTACGAAAAGGTTATCTTTAAAAAAAAAAATCCACCCCTAAACCTACCCCTCATTGGAGGATGAGCACATCGCACTAAAATGTAAAAATGGCTTGGCCTAACCCAAGCCCTAACCTTAACCCTATTAAAAAAAGATACAAATACAAATACAAAAATAGTACAAAGTTGAAGCAGGAGACCAGTGTCCTAAACCAAATGTGTAGTTACTGCACTTTGCGCTATTAGTAGTAGTCCTGCTAGCATATTAGCATAACTAGCGAATTCCTTTAGACAGGAGCAGCTGCTTTTGGACTTTAGTTCTTTTGAATTGCATATTCCGCCTCCCTCTGAACCCACAGGACAGCGTGTAAGTTGAGTTTAGATGAAGTTGTGCATTCACAATTGTACTATGCATGACCACACTGAGGTAGATCCAAAGAAACCAATGAGAAAGACACAGCCTTTACAAAAAGGATACGTAACCATGTTCAGAAAAAGAATAATAACAACACACACACACACAGCAAGTTTCATACTTCTTTGTATAGCCATGTCCGATCCAGCGAGATGTGTTTCTTTCTTTCTATCGTATGTACAAGCGCGTTGAGGGAAACCAGAAATTGAATCCCGGTGGCTCCCGGGATATCCCTCAACACATAATGCTTAGATATGCAAATGTTTTTACAGTAACTATTGCATGAAGAGACATTGTATGCCAGTTAAAGGACTTGAAGGCACCATCAAATTATTCATTTAAACAATAATGATAATAAAATATGCAGCTGTAATGTATTAAATAGAACATATTTAAATTAACTGATGTAATAAACATGATTATTTCATATAGACAAACATATCTATAGTGTCGATTATGTACATTTAAAAGCCTTAAAGGGACAGTTCATCCAAAAGTACAAATTCTGTCGTCACGCTTTACTCATTCAAAACCGGATCGGGTTTCTTCTGGTGAACACGAATGACTTTTTTTTTTTCTTTTCTTACTATGGAATTTCAACATTCTTCCAAATATCTTCTTTTGTGTTTGGGTGAACTGTCCCTTTAAGAATTGAAATCAGTTTAAACGTTGTTTTTGAGGATGTTCATGATGTAAAGCTGTGCTTGTGGTGCAGTATTCCTGTCAGCTTGGCTATACGTGACAAAATTGATAATAATGTCATGTATTAATTAAAGCGAGATACACAGTACCATATCATCAGCATGCCATGATCTGCATAATTAATCAACATTCGGTTTGTAAATGGATCACAATAGCCTACAACGAGCAACTGAATAAATAAATAAACGAATAAGGAGGTTATGCTTTATTTTAAGGTGTACTTGTTAAAGTGTAACTATTTAGCTACTGAGTAATATTAATTACATGTACTTACTCTATGGTTAGGGTTAGGCTAGCTTTAAGTACTTTAGTATTGTGTCACAAGGACACCTTAAAATAAAACGTCACCAAAAAGTAATCGTCCTGCACGCTGATCTACTTTGTACTAATGAGCCACTCAAAACCGATACTGTTTTAGGATAAGGTGCATTTATATATGCAACTACTCTGACCTTCAGATGTATGCGTAGTAATTATTCCCTCATATTTGGTATCCATAGGCATGTTTAGACTAGCAGTCTCCAGAAAGAATCAAAGTAACTCTTGCGGACTCCATATAAAACACATGTAACCAAATAACACATTATCAGAGGACCGGTTAAAGGGGCAGTTCACACAAAAATGACAGTATCTGTCATCATTTACTCATCCTTCACTCGTTCAGAACCTATCTGAGCTTCTTTCTTCTGTTGAACACACACAAAAAAAAAGAAATTTTGAAGAATGTTAGTTGATTCTACCTATTGACTTCCACAGCAGTCCTTTCAGGATTTAGTAAAAAAAACTAAATAAATCAGATTTTTGCCTCTAAAATGTGTGTGAGTGCGCACGTTCTTGCCTCTGTGTGTGTGAGAAGTCATATTATTCTTTATTTTCTTATGGTGTACACTGTAAAAAAAAATCTGTAATTTTATGGTTTATTTTACTGTTAAATTACAGACATTTACTGTAAAATAATAAAGGTTGAATTACAGAAATTTACCAGAAATTTAAATTTAAGGAAATGTCTGTAATTTATTTTCCGTTATTTTACAGTAAATTTCTGTAATGTAAAGACCGTTAATTTACAGTAAATTTCTGTAATTTAATGTCCATTATTTTACAGTAAATTTCTGTAATTTAATGACCGTTATTTTACAGTAAATTTCTGTAATTGAATGACCGTTATTTTACTGTAAATTTCTGTAATTTAATGTCCGTTATTTTTACAGTAAATTTCTGTAATTTAATGACCGTTATTTTACAGTAAATTTCTGTAATTGAATGACCGTTATTTTACTGTAAATTTCTGTAATTTAATGTCCGTTATTTTACAGTAAATTTCTGTAATTTAATGACCGTTATTTTACTGTAAATTTCTGTAATTTAATGACTGTTATTTTACAGTAAAATTCTGTAATTTAATGTCCATTATTTTACAGTAATTTTCTGTAATTTAATGACTGTAAATATTTGTAATTTAATGTCCATTATTTTACAGTAAATTTCTGTAATTTAATGACCGTTATTTTACAGTAAATTTCTGTAATTTAATGACCGTTATTTTACAGTAAATTTCTGTAATTTATTGACCTTTATTTTACAGTAAATTTCTGTAATTTAATGTCCGTTATTTTACTGTAAATTTCTGTAATTTAATGACCGTTATTTTTACAGTAAATTTCTGTAATTTAATGACCGTTATTTTACAGTAAATTTCTGTAATTGAATGACCGTTATTTTACTGTAAATTTCTGTAATTTAATGTCCGTTATTTTTACAGTAAATTTCTGTAATTTAATGACCGTTATTTTACTGTAAATTTCTGTAATTTAATGACTGTTATTTTACAGTAAAATTCTGTAATTTAATGTCCATTATTTTACAGTAATTTTCTGTAATTTAATGACTGTAAATTTTTGTAATTTAATGTCCATTATTTTACAGTAAATTTCTGTAATTTAATGACCGTTATTTTACAGTAAATTTCTGTAATTTAATGACCGTTATTTTACAGTAAATTTCTGTAATTTATTGACCTTTATTTTACAGTAAATTTCTGTAATTTAATGTCCGTTATTTTACTGTAAATTTCTGTAATTTAATGACCGTTATTTTTACTGTAAATTTCTGTAATTTAATGACCGTTATTTTACAGTAAATTTCTGTAATTTAATGACCGTTATTTTTACAGTAAATTTCTGTAATTTAATGTCCGTTATTTTACAGTAAATTTCTGTAATTTAATGTCCGTTATTTTACAGTAAATTTCTGTAATTTAATGTCCGTTATTTTACAGTAAATTTCTGTAATTTAATGTTCGTTATTTTACAGTAAATTTCTGTAATTTAATGTCCGTTATTTTACAGTAAATTTCTGTAATTTAATGTCCGTTATTTTTACAGTAAATTTCTGTAATTTAATGTCCGTTATTTTACAGTAAATTTCTGTAATTTAATGTCCATTATTTTACAGTAAATTTCTGTAATTTAATGTGCGTTATTTTTACAGTAAATTTCTGTAATTTAATGACCGTTATTTTACTGTAAATTTCTGTAATTTAATGTCCGTTATTTTTACAGTAAATTTCTGTAATTTAATGTCCGTTATTTTACAGTAAATTTCTGTAATTTAATGTGCGTTATTTTACAGTAAATTTCTGTAATTTAATGATCATTATTTTACAGTAAATTTCTGTAATTTAATGTCCGTTATTTTACAGTAAATTTCTGTAATTTAATGATCATTATTTTACAGTAAATTTCTGTAATTTAATGTCCGTTATTTTACAGTAAATTTCTGTAATTTAATGTCCGTTATTTTACAGTAAATTTCTGTAATTTAATGTCTGTTATTTTACAGTTCTTTTCCGGCACACCAGCTGCCGGAAATAAACCCTAAAATTACCGATTTTTTTTTTTTTTTTTTTTTTTTTTTACAGTGCACATATAATATTATAATTGTGTGTTTTTGTGCGTGTGTGTATATGTATTATATAATCAAGATCACAATTTTATTGTTTATGTAATCTGCAATGCTTTGGCAATACTTGACAAGTCATGCCAATAAAGCTTCTTTGAATAGAATATCGAGAGAAAGAAAGCTACGCTTATGACGACAGATGTGTATATACAATACAAGTTTAGAGACTTGCACAAACTCATATGGCGCAGTTCGAACAAGCTTTGTATGCGATAATGTCACATGACACGAAAACATGCCCAAAACAAGTGACAATTTTTAAAATGACAAGTTTTGCAAAAATTTTGTGACATTTGCTTAATTTAACGTTACATTTAATGATCGCAGAATCGCTAAATCAACATAGTATTTTTTGTTTTATTATGGAGGTCGATGGGTACCATCAACCAGCATTCCTCCAAACAATCATATTCCTTCTTTTTTTGGGTTTTGTAGTTATGGCAGTGTCGACAATCTTGTTTCTAAAGCCTGATCTCATCAGAAAACGTAAATTTTTACGTATTGTGCGAAAAGTGGCAAATTCGTGCAATTTAATTCATATGAAAATGTGATCTTTTATCTTATTGTTTATGTAATCTGCAATGCTTAGGCAATACTTCACAAGTTATGCCAATAAAGCTCCTTTGAATTGAATATCAAGAAAAAGAAAGCTACGCTTATGACGACAGATGTGTATATACAATACAAGTTTAGAGACTTGCCCAAACTCATTTGGCCCAGTTCAAACAAGCTTTGCATGCGATAATGTCACATGACACGAAAACATGGCCAAAACATGTGGCAACTTTTAAAATTACAATTTTTGCAAAAATGTTGTGACATTTGCTTACTTTTATGTTACCTTTATTGATCGCAGAATTGCTAAATCAACATAGTATTTTTAGTTTTAATATGGAGGTCGATGGGTACCATCAACCAGCATTCCTTAAAACAATCATATTCCTTCTTTTTTGGGTTTTGTAGTTATGGCAGTGTCGACAATCTTGTTTCTAAAGCCTGATCTCATCAGAAAACGTAATTATTTTACGTATTGTCCGAAAAGTGGCGAATTCGTACAATTTAATTCGTATGAAAATGTAATCTTTAAAAAATAAACTCCACCCCTAACCCTACCCCTCATTAGAAGATGAGCAAATTGCACTAAAATGTAAAAATGGCTTGGCCTAACCCAAGCCCTAACCTTAACCCTATTTAAAAAAATATTCTACTGTGTTTAAGAGAAAGAAACTCATTCATTCATTCAGGGGTCCCCACAGCGGAATGAACCACCAGCTACTCTGGCATGTTTTACGCAGCGGATGCCCTTCCAGCCGCAACCCAGTACTGGGAAAAGAAAGAAACTCTGCTAAAATTTTGTGACATTTGCTTAATTTAGCGTTAAATTTGATGATCGCAGTATGCAACACTGTTATTTTTTTATTATATTTTTAAAAATTATTATTAATTATTTTATTCTTTTTATTTATTTATTATTATTATTTTCCATTTTGCAACATTTTTATCTATTTTTGTTTAATTTTTTTGTTAATTCATTTCGGCGGCAAGGTTCATGGTAGTTATGGCAGTGTCGACAATCTTGTTTCTAAAGCCTGATCTCATCAGAAAACGTAATTATTTTACGTATTGTCCGAAAAGTGGCGAATTCGTACAATTTAATACGTATGAAAATCTAATCTTTAAAAAATAAACTCCACCCCTATCCCTACCCCTCATTAGAAGATGAGCAAATTGCACTAAAATGTAAAAATGGCTTGGCCTAACCCAAGCCCTAACCTTAACCCTATTTAAAAAAAAATCTAGTGTGTTCAACAGAAAGAAACTCCATTCATTCATTCATTCAGGGGTCACCACAGCGGAATGAACCACCAACTACTCATATGTTTTAAGCAGCGGATGCCCTTCCAGCCGCAACCCAGTACTGGGAAAAGAAAGAAACTCATAATGGCTTTAAAAAAATAGATGAGGGACAATAAATGATGAGGTATTTTTCCATTTTGGGTGAACCGTCCCTAAAGCACTCTGATATAAGACTACACTATGTACAGTAGGACTGTCTTACGTCCTCATTGGAAATCTATACATCTGTTAGACGCTTTCCCTTATTTACACAGTTCTGATTCGCAACTGTGCAGTTCCCAGTTCGCAGGTTGGCCTCCCGGAAATTATCGATGCTGTTATTAAGGTCCTCGTCGATCTCCATGTACTCGGACTTGCTGACGACGGACGAGCTGCGGCGACTGGAGTTGGTGTCGGACGCGATGTTGGGATTGCTCACCGTGAGGAGCTGCGCCTGCTCGTCTCCCTCAGTCTCTCTGTGGTAGAAATAGTTGAAGTTGGACACAATCACAGGCACCGGAAGTGCAATAGTTAGCACTCCAGCTATGGCACATAGAGAGCCTACTATCTTCCCCCCGATAGTCACAGGGTACATGTCTCCGTACCCCACGGTAGTCATGGAAACCACCGCCCACCAGAAGGCGTCGGGGATGCTCGTGAAAAACGAATCCTTCTCTTCCGCTTCAGCGAAATACACGGCGCTGGAAAACAAGATGACTCCGATGAACAGAAAAAAGATGAGAAGTCCCAGCTCCCGCATGCTGGCTTTCAAAGTCTGCCCCAAGATCTGAAGGCCCTTGGAGTGTCTGGAAAGCTTAAATATCCGAAACACCCTGACCAAGCGGATAACCCTGAGAATGGCCAGAGATGTCGCCTGCTCGCCTCCGCCCTTCGCCTCCTTCCCGCCTTCGGGATCCTCCGCCATCTCCGTTCCCAGCGTTATGAAGTACGGGATGATGGACACCACGTCGATGGTGTTCATCATGTTTTTAAAGAAGGCAGGTTTGCTCGGGCAAGCGAAGAAGCGGACGATCAACTCGAAAGAAAACCAGATTATGCAGAGCGTCTCCACAACGAAGAACGGGTCGGTGAAAATATTTGGTTTGTAGTAGAACGTGCTGTTCCCAATCACCTGGAGCCGTCCCTGCGGGTCCTCCTTTAACTCCGGCAGCGTCTCCAAACAAAAAATGACGATTGAAATAAGAATAACCATGACGGACACTATGGCAATCCCTCTAGCGGGTCCCGAGCTTTCGGGATGCTCAAAAAGCAGCCAGATCTGCCTCTGAAACTCGTTATCCGGCAGGGGGCGCTCTTCCTCGCGAATAAAGCCTTCATCCTCTCTAAACTTCTCCATGGCTTCTTCTCCAAGCTCGTAGAACTTAATTTCCTCGGAGAACATATCCAAGGGTACGTTGACAGGCCGTCTTAACCTCCCCCCTGACTGATAATAGTAGAGGATGGCGTCGAAGCTTGGCCGATTTCTGTCGAAGAAATACTCGTTCCTTAAAGGGTCGAAGTAGCGCATCCTCTTCTTGGGGTTTCCCAGGAGTGTGTTGGGGAACTGGGCCAGCGTCTTGAGCTGCGTCTCGAAGCGCAGCCCGGAGATGTTGATGACGACTCTCTCGCAGCACTCGGGCGAGTACTGCGAGTCCTGCGGCTGGCCCTGCAGGGTGGAGGAGGTCTCGTCCATGTTGTCTCCAGCAACCACCACAGTCATCCTGGAGCTCAGACTCGCAGTGCTGGATGGCAGTGGACGCTCAGGAGGGTTGAGGATTCATCCGGTGCCCTGCAGTCTGAGGAGTCAGCGATCCAACAGGACATCCAGCAGCATCACGCTCCTCCAAATGGCCGCCATCTCCATGTCCAACCGAGCACTTTTCGGTCCTCTTTGTGTCCTAGCCTGGAAAATTAAGGAGAGGAATGAGATCACTTCAAAACATTGACCCAAAATAAATATGAAGGCAAATCAGTAACACTTCAGCTGAAGTACGAATTCCCTCTAATAACTAGTAGCTCATAACCTCCCTATTAATAAGCCATTGGCTGATTATCAGTACTTATTCTGCATGATCTTATTCTACATCCCTAATACCAAAACACCCCCACTTCTACCTTACTAACTATTAATAAGCAGCTAATTAGACGTTTACTGAGCTAAAAGTCTTAGTTGATAGTTTGGTAATAGCAAGATTTGTACCTTAAAATAATGTTTGACCACTTTTTTTCAGGAGAAAGTCTCATTTCTGTTCGTTTGAGTGTAGTAAAATGTGCATTTTAACATAAATCTGCATAAATTGTCTGTTGAATAAACCCGCTGTCCCCCTAATTAACCTCTAACCCTGGTTATTATTAATCTTAAGTGAAGTTTACTTATAAACTAACTTCAAGAGGATCACATGCTTATGATTGCTTGCCAGTATCGCATTATTCAATTCATGATTCACCAATCAGACGATTCCTAGGTCACTATAAATACCCTAAGTACCATATAACAGCCATCTTCATTTTGAAGAATCTCCCCTTCCACCCCTACTCCTCCTCCTTTCCTAAATGTGTGGCCCAGTGGTTAGCACTGTTTCCTCACAGCAGGAACGTCACTGGTTCTAGTCCTTACCAAGCCAGCCAACGTTTCTGCGCGGAGTTTACACGCTCTCCCCGTGCTCACGTGGGTTTCCCCCGGGTTCCCCGGTTTCCTCCCACCGTCCAAAAACATGCACCTTAAGTTACTTGACTAATCTAAATCAGCACCATAGACATGCTCCTAGTAAGAAGTTATCTCTTAAGAGGAATCACCATCTGTTCATTAGCTACTACAGCAGGGGGAGTTCTCGAGATCTACCTGAGCTCAAACTCCCCTCTCGCCTCGCAAACGGGAGGGAGCCCCGGGCTCGAGGATCTTATGAGCTCAGGGCTCTTTCCCGGGACAAGCTTTAAAATCAATCTCCAGCTAAGTGTGAACTCTTGAATACGTATTTAAATAAGCTGAATACAAGTGTCTAGCAAAATAGTGTTAAAGAAGGTTAAATCAATTAGATATTAAACCTACCATGTTAAAAGATGCCTCTCTAAAATAAAATAATCTCTACTAACACTAGCACTTAATAAATAATTACAATTGTAATTTCTCGGCAAATAATTTTGCCTTTTTTTTAATAAAAAATCCTGAAAGATCCTTGTGTATATTCTGAATCGTATTCCTCCTTTCAAGAAGCAGTGTTTTAGCATAGAAGTCCCTGTAAGACGACATGAAAATCAGTTTGCAATAAAGCGGAGAAATCCTATACGGTCCACTATTTCGACACAATTCGTATAAAAAAAATTCTGCTCTAGACCAGTATAAGAATATTCAAACATGATCCTAAGGATCAAATCAGATCTTGTCGGGTGATCTAAAACCGAATAGTCCGAAGCAGCATCCTGAAAGAGAGTTTAACCCTACAGAAGCTGTCAGAACAGAACGTCTATCTAGTGAACGTGCACATATAAATGACATGGACTGACATTATGGTGCATCTTGAAAAGAAACCTCACTGTTCGTTTTAATGATCATGATTACACTAATTCCCCAATATATGCTTGTGGATGAATCAATATAAATAAAACGCAATGTAATATTTAACTATGAAGCACATCTCTGTTATGTAAAAAAACATCAATGTGCTTTATACATATTACAATCATACTAATCAAACGATTTTTATCCCCTTGCATTATGTCAACACGCAGTAATGCAGTTATAACGTGGTAAATGAGAACGAAAGCGGACGATGCCAGTGGGAATGTTAGAAAATGTCTTTGTACTTACGTGGGCAGTCAGATTGAGGAGCAGTGGAGGAAAGATCTGCGCAAAGAGAAAAAAAAAAAAAAAAAAAAAAAACCTCCTGCGTGTTATTAAAATAGACCTCGCAGCCTCATATTACAGCCTCACATTCGCGCAGCAAGAATATAAAACATCCACGGTACACATCCCTACTGCCGTCAGACAACAGCAAACTTGCAGTGCTCCTCAAGCCCATGCAGCAGAACAGCAGAGACACAAACAGAGAGAGAGAGAGAGAGAGGGAGGGAGAGGGAGGGAGAGTGAGAGAGTGAGTGGGTGAGTGAGTGGATGTGTAATGCGCAATGCAGACAGACTCCAGCATGTTGCCAAATGTCCTTTTCCACACATCTGATGGGAGACACTCCAATCTGAAGGAGAAATTCTGATTGAAACGCTAGTCTCTCCATCATCCGTGCCTCTTTTGTGTAGAGGTGGACGTCAAATAGATTAGCTTGCGCAGAGTGATATAATTGAATAATTCAACGCACGTATAACGATTTACGTTTCTTTATTTTTTAGATTTGAAATGTATTGTGTTTTATTTAGCCCAAATGGTTATTTTTCCATCAGGTATAAATCACCTCGCTCTTGGAGGCAAGTTTGGTACTGTGACTGAATTTCCACACATGACGAGTACCAAAAAAGGTTCGCACTCAATAATTTATTAAATGAACAATGAGAGAAAAGAAAAACAAACGTTTGTTGTTAGTTGAAGTCAGAATTATGAGCCCCCCTGTTTATTTTATTCCCCAATTCCTGTTTAACGGAAAGCAGATTTTTTTAACACATTTCTAAACATAATAGTTTTAATAACTCATCTCTAATAACTGATTTATTTTATCTTTGCCATGATGACAGTAAATAATATTTGACTAGATATTTTTCTATACAGCTTAAAGTGACATTTAAAGGCTTAACTAGGTTAATTAGGTTAACTAGGCAGGTTAGGGTAATTAGGCAAGTTATTGTATAATGATGGTTTGTTCTGTAGACTATTAAAAAAAAAACATAGCTTAAAAGGGGCTAATAATATTGATCTTAAAATGGTGTTTAAATAATTAAAAACTGCATTATTCTAGCTGAAATAAAACAAATAAGACTTTTTCAGAAAGAAAAAACATTATCAGACATACTGTGAAAATTTCCTTGCTCTATTAAACATCATTTGAGAAATATTTAAACAAGAAAAAAAAATCAAAGGGGGGATAATAATTTTGACCTCAACCGTATGTGCTTAATGTTTATTCAATGTGCACTCACTGGAAAATTTAAATCCAAGATAGAACGCTTAACACTCGAATCACTCGAGTTGGAAAATTTGAACTTCAGCGGAACTTCACGTTGCGTTAACCAATCAGGAGCTTGCTCTTGTAGGGGCATGATTATGAAGGAAAAATCCTCTCGCCAACACCGGACAGCAGCTCATTAAACTGGGCTCGGCTCAGTCTGAAGCACAGCTGAAAGCCTCCATCATCCAGGTTCAGTTTCTGGAAGAGTTGATGAACTCACAGAGCTGGGTGCACCTTTGAAAGGATCTAGTGGACTCAGACACGGCGCCGAACAAATCAACGCTGTTTTTCAGCCTTCCTAAAGCACAAAAACACAGCTGTTCTCTCAATAAAATCCATGTTAGACATTTAGCATCGAAGCTACAGTCACCGAGCAGACAGAGGCCCCGCCCATGACGCGAATCCGCATCTATTGTTTAGTGAATGTAAACTCAAAATGTTCATGCGCGAATAGCGCGATTTATCTGCGCGTACCGCATCTAGTGTGAACACAGCATTACAGTTGATGCATTGCTATTTTGAGGCAACTGAAATAGGCCGCGTCATTAGCTACGTTTCCATCCACCTATTTTTATGCGCATTTTGCATATGCGCATAAAAACCGTTTGATGGAAAAATAAATTTTGAAAATGCGCATAAAAAATGTACGCTCATAACTGAGTAGAATAAACTTTTTATTCGATAAGAAAAGATGCGCATAAACTACGATGGAAACACTTTTACCGCACAAATTCCAGTGTGCGCATTAAAAAAGGTCATGTGATTTTGTTATAAGAGATCATGTGGTGATAATAATGTGTGTGAATGGACAAACCAGCAGGCTGAGAACATTGTAAAATCATCGGAAATGTCGTGTTGGTTATTCTAAAACGCCTTACCGTTTAAATATTAGTGTTATTATATTATTAATGACCTCCAGAATCAAGAGCGTCTGTGCTCCGTGTCTGACACCTTCAAACGCCACCACGCATTCACTGCGTGTCAGGATTGCCTTCTGAGGCGCAAGTCATTTATTAGATGAAGAAAAGATTAACGCAGCTTCTCCTACTGCAGCAAATTCAGTTTTTACTGTTGATATTTGGCGCCAGTTAATCTCGTTGGATGGAAACGCTGCTTTATTCGCACGTCTTTTATGCGATAATCCAGTTGTGCGCATAAAGTTAATTCGCATTTTTGGATGGAAACATAGCTATTGACCAACTAAAAGCTGGTCCAAAGTCAAAATAAAGTTTTGTTTTTTGTTATTTAAGTACTGCGTTAGTCATAGGCAAGTCCAAAACACACATACATGTTGCTTATTACACACACAGGGATGCACAGCAGCACACAAACATCTTTAAATTTGAAAAATGAAACCATTAAAATGGTAAAGATGATTTTTGTCTACATAAATAGTAAAACCACTACCTATAAAGTGGGTTAAATATATATAACCCATATATCGGGTTTCTTTATAGGTACATTTAGGTGTTTTTGAAAGTAGAAATGGAGTTTTGTTGTGATGGACAATGTGAAGAGTTTCAGTCCAGATCAGCTCATTTCTCTATGGTAACCCTGAGTTAGTAAAGAGTGTCCACTGCAGTCGCTACAAACTCAAACAACAAACCTCACACGCATATGTAGAAAGTAAAAGTAACGCTTTAAAATAAAAATTTATAGCGTTCACAGTTAAATACAATAAATGTAAAAATAGTATATATTGTTACAACCTCTCTGATTGGCCTAGAAAAACATCTTTAGAGCGGGGCTTTCAGTCATTTAGGGTGGAGCTATCAGTTCTTCAGGGCGTGGCTATCAGTAATATAGGGCTGGGCTATCAGTCGTTTAGGGCGGGGCTATTAGTCATTTAGGGTGGGGCTATCAGTGCATATCTCGTTTCTTCTCTGTCTTCATCCATTTGTCAATCTTCCTCTATTTTGTTAGCAACATCAATCTTCCAACTATCTAATGGGTTCTCAATGGATGAAATGGTACACCGCCTACATTTTTTTCTCATTTCAGGACCGTTACAATAGGATGTGCTTCACGATATGAGAAAAATCATAATCATAACTTACATTTTATGGCAACTTTAAAAGCAGTGACACAACGTCCTTTTTCTTGGTCGCTATTGCTTTTGTGTGCTCTGAACTATTTGTATGTTGGCAAGTGCAGAGCTGCCCCTGCTGAAAATACTAGCTTAAACCACCCTAAGATGGTTGGCTGGTTTTAGCTGGTCGACCAGCCTGGTTTTAGACGGATTTTGGTCATTTCCAGGCTGGTTTCCAGCCATTTCCAGCCTGATCTTAGCTGGTCAGGCTGGGAGTTGATCTCCAGCTTAAACCAGGCTGGTCAAGCTGGTTTTAGCTGGTTTAAGCTGGTCATTTTCCAGCCTGACCAGGCTGGAAATGGCTGGAAACCAGCCTGGAAATGGCCAAAACCCCTCTAAAACCAGGCTGGTCGACCAGCTAAAACCAGACAACCAGCTTGGGCTGGTTTAAGCTGTTTTTTTAGCAGGGGTGTATGTGTTGAAGTTTGTGATTTAAGAGATTTGTGAGTACGGTTTGCTTTGTGTTTGCTACTTTTAATTTAACGCTTCATTTGTTTGCAGATATTATAAATACTGTATATTAGGATAGTAAGGAGTTTGATGCCAGTTCATTTGTGAAAACCTTTTGATTTCTGTTTTTGTGTTAGAGTACACAAAAAATCTGTAATTTTACGGTTTATTTCCGGCAGCTGGAGAAATTTTACAGAAATTTACTGTAAAATAACAATCATTAAATTGCAGAAATTTACTAAAATTTAAATTTCTGGTAAATTTCTGTAATTTAATGTCCGTTATTTTTACAGTAAGTTTCTGTAATTTAATGTCCGTTATTTTTACAGTAATTTCTGTAATTTAATGTCTGTTATTTTACTGTAAATTTCTGTAATTTAATGACCATTATTTTACAGTAAATTTCTGTAATTTAATGACCGTTATTTTACAGTAAATTTCTTTAATTTAATGACCGTTATTTTACAGTAAATTTCTGTCATTTAATGTCTGTTATTTTATGGTAAATTTTAATGTCTGTTATTTTATGGTTATTTTAATGTCTGTTATTTTACAGTAAATTTCTGTAATTTATTGTCTGTTATTTTACAGTAAATTTTTGTAATTTAATGTCCGTTATTTTTACAGTAAATTTCTGTAATTTAATGCTTGTTCTTTTTACAGTAAATTTCTGTAGTTTAATGTCCGTTATTTTTACAGAAAATTTCTGTAATTTAATGTTTGTTATTTTTACAGTAAATTTCTGTAATTTAATGTCTGTTATTTTACAGTAAATTTCTGTAATTTATTGTCTGTTATTTTACAGTAATTTTCTGTAATTTAATGTCCGTTATTTTACAGTAAATTTCTTTAATTTAATGTCCGTTATTTTTACAGTCAATTTCTGTAATTTAATGTTTGTTATTTTTAATCAATTTCTGTAATTTAATGTTTGTTATTTTTACAGTAAATTTCTGTAATTTAATGTCTGTTATTTTACAGTAAATTTCTGTAATTTAATGTCTGTTATTTTACAGTAAATTTCTGTAATTTAATGTCCGCTATTTTACAGTAAATTTCTGTAATTTAATGTCTGTTATTTTACAGTAAATTTCTGTAATTTAATGTCTGTTATTTTACAGTAAATTTCTGTAATTTAATGTCCGTTATTTTACAGTAAATTTCTGTAATTTAATGTCTGTTATTTTACAGTAAATTTCGGTAATTTAATGTCCGTTATTTTACAGTAAATTTCTGTAATTTAATGACAGTTATTTTTCAGTAAATTTCTGTAATTTAATGTCCGTTATTTTTACAGTAAATTTCTGTAATTTAATGTCCGTTATTTTTCAGTAAATTTCTGTAATTTATTGTCCGTTATTTTTACAGTAATTTCTGTAATTTAATGACCGTTATTTTACAGTAAATGTCTGTAATTTAATGACCATTATTTTATGGTAAATTTCTGTAATTTAATGTCTGTTATTTTACAGTAAATTTCTGTAATTTAATGACCGTTATTTTTACAGTAAATTTCTGTAATTTAATGTCTGTTATTTTACAGTAAATTTCTGTAATTTAATGACCGTTATTTTTACAGTAAATTTCTGTAATTTAATGTCCGCTATTTTACAGTAAATTTCTGTAATTTAATGTCCGTTATTTTACAGTAAATTTCTGTAATTTATTGTCCGTTATTTTACAGTAAATTTCTGTAATTTAATGTCTGTTATTTTACAGTAAATTTCTGTAATTTAATGTCTGTTATTTTACAGTAAATTTCTGTAATTTAATGTCTGTTATTTTACAGTAAATTTCTGTAATTTAATGTCCGTTATTTTACAGTAAATTTCTGTAATTTAATGTCCGCTATTTTACAGTAAATTTCTGTAATTTAATGTCTGTTATTTTACAGTAAATTTCTGTAATTTAATGTCTGTTATTTTTACAGTCAATTTCTGTAATTTAATGTTCGTTATTTTTAATCAATTTCTGTAATTTAATGTTTGTTATTTTTACAGTAAATTTCTGTAATTTAATGTCTGTTATTTTACAGTAAATTTCTGTAATTTAATGTCTGTTATTTTACAGTAAATTTCTGTAATTTAATGTCTGTTATTTTACAGTAAATTTCTGTAATTTAATGACTGTTATTTTACAGTAAATTTCTGTAATTTAATGTCTGTTATTTTACAGTAAATTTCTGTAATTTAATGTCTGTTATTTTACAGTAAATTTCTGTAATTTAATGTCCGCTATTTCACAGTAAATTTCTGTAATTTAATGTCTGTTATTTTACAGTAAATTTTGGTAATTTAATGTCCGTTATTTTACAGTAAATTTCTGTAATTTAATGTCTGTTATTTTACAGTAAATTTCTGTAATTTAATGACCGTTATTTTTACAGTAAATTTCTGTAATTTAATGTCCGCTATTTTACAGTAAATTTCTGTAATTTAATGTCTGTTATTTTACAGTAAATTTCTGTAATTTAATGTCTGTTATTTTACAGTAAATTTCTGTAATTTAATGTCTGTTATTTTACAGTAAATTTCTGTAATTTAATGTCTGTTATTTTACAGTAAATTTCTGTAATTTAATGTCTGTTATTTTACAGTAAATTTCTGTAATTTAATGTCCGTTATTTTACAGTAAATTTCTGTAAATTAATGTCTGTTATTTTACAGTAAATTTCTGTAATTTAATGTCCGCTATTTTACAGTAAATTTCTGTAATTTAATGTCCGTTATTTTACAGTAAATTTCTGTAATTTAATGAACGTCATTTTACAGTAAATTTCTGTACTTTAACAGCTGTTATTTTACTTTTTTCTGGCACCCCAGCTACCAGAAATAAACCGTAAAATTACGGATTTTTTTACAGTGTAGTTAACTGTATTTTTCTTTCATTTGAACAGTTAAGGTAGAAGTTTAAAACAAAGACATTTTTGTTCATTTGATATTGTCTTGTCGGCTCATTCATTCATTTATTCATTTTCTTTTCGGGTTAGTCCCTTTATTAATACGGGGTCGCCACAGCGGAATAAACCGCCAACTTATCCAGCACGATTTTACGCAGCAGATGCCCTTCCAGCCACAACCCATCTCTGGGAAACATCCACACACACTCATACACTACGGACAATTTAGCCTACCCAGGTCACCTGTACCGCTATCTTTGGACTGTGGGGGAAACCGGAGCACCCGGAGGAAACCCACGCGAACGCAGGGAGAACATGCAAACTCCACACAGAAACGCCAGCTGACCCAGCCGAGGCTCGAACCAGCAACCTTCTTTGCTGTGAGGCGACAGCACTACCTACTGCGCCACTGCATTGCCCGTCTTGTCGGCTCCTGAACTAAAACACCAGTAAATTTGTTACTTCATATTTCATGCTGTGCACCTTCCCTAGACAGTGCGTAACAAAAAATAAATTATATATGCATACCTGACAAAAGTATTGTCGCCTATCTAAGTTTTAGAAACAACAAATACTAACTTGACTTCTAGTTGATCAGTTGGTACCAGAAGTGGCTTATATGAAAGGGAAAAGCCTCTAGATTACGCTTATTTTATCAAAATAAAATATGATCATGCCTTGATTTTGAATGATTTCATTAGGACAGTAAGGTCTGACTTTGCTTAGACAAAAGTCTTGTCACTGAACGGAAATAATGTCCAGTATAGAATATAAAGTCATGCTGCAGTGGAAACGGAATGAATATTGTGTCTGACTCCATCATGAGCTTGGAGGACTGCATCATACATCTCTGAATGACTCAAATCACTTATTAATAAAGTCATCTGGAATGGCAAAGAAAGCGTTCTTGCAGGACTCCCAGAGCTCATCAAGAGTCTTTGGGTTCATTGTCAGTGCCTCCTCCTTCATCTTACCCCAGACATGCTCATTAATGTTCATGTCTGGTGACTGGGCTGGCCAATCCTGGAGCACCTTCTTTGCTTTCAGGAACTTTGATATGGAGGCTGAAACATGAGGAGCGCTATCCTGCTGAAGAATTGTCCCTCTCCTGTGGTTTGTAATGTAATGGGCAGCACAAATGTCTTGATACCTCAGGCTGTTGACGCTCTGCAGATCTCTCGCACGCCCCCATACAGAATGGGACCCCAAACCATGATTTTTCCTTCACCAAACTTGACTGATTTCTGTGAGATTCTTGGCTCCATGCGGGTTCCAGTAGGTCTTCTGCAGTATTTGTGATATATATATATATATATATATATATCCTTGTTCAAAGACACTTCTTTTTTAAGTTATGTTTTCGTACTTTTAAAATGTTGTGAAAATATAAAATTTTCATCTTTAATTTGTACAAAAGCTGTCATTTGGGTCATACTTTTCAAAACATACTAAACTGTACCAGTTACACTAAATTTCATTACACTTGTAATTATGCTGGGTTGTCGTGACCCAACATTGGATCAAATATGGACACACCCAAGGTTAATTTTTCAATTAAATCTAAACCTTTTAACCCAACAGCTGGGTTTTTCCATATTTGACTCAAAACTGAGTTACAACAACCCAGCACCTTTCGAGCTTAGCTATAGCGCCACCTTGATGTCAAAAAGCCATCCAAAACGTGTAAAAATGCTAATCGATTTGATGTCAAAACCTTGACGTCTATTTGACGCCCACACATTGATGCCCCTTTGACCACCAAAATAACGACACAAACATTAATAAATACAATAAACAAATAAAATCAGGTGGCACAGTGGGTAGCACGTTCGGCTCACAGCAAGAAGGTCGCTGATTCGAGCCTCGGCTGGGTCAGTTGGCGTTTTTGCATGGGTTTCCTCCGGGTCCTCCGATTTCCCCCACAAGTCGAAAGACATGCGGAACAGGTGAATTGGGTAAGCTAAATTGTCCGTAGTGTATGTGTGTGAATGAGTGTGTATGGATGTTTCCCAGTGATGGGTTGCGGCTGGAAGGACATCCGCTGCATAAAATATGTGCTGGATAAGTTGGCGGTTCATTCCGCTGTGGCGATTTATAAAGAGATTAGGCCGAAAAAAAAATGAATGAATGAAAATAAGGTCAATAAACATAAAAGCGTCATTTCCAAATTTGACACTAAATTGATGTCAAAACAACATCAGATTGACGTCTAAGATTAGCGTCAAAAAACGACTGTCCTTTAGTTGATTTTTCACGTGTTTTTCACGTTGTTTTGTACATTTAAAAAATATGATACCACCCAAAGCAGCTACAGTATTTTTTCAGATACCATAAGGCGCAGATCACACCGAACGCGATTTTGGCGTTGAGAGGCGCCTTTTTTTGAATGGTTTACTAACGTGCGTGTGCGCTGCATATGCGCCCTGCACGCCTCGCGGTTTTACCATTGCGCGGCATGCGCTCGCAGTTGAAAAAAGTCAACTCTGAGCGGAAAAAGCGTGTTACGTCGGTTGCGTTTTTTTTCATTCTCCAATCAAATTAAAGCAGATGCGGGGGTTTCTGTTGAGGTGACTGCAGTGTTTGTGTTGTCAAGACGACTACAGAGACTTTTGAAGATGGAGGAGAGATTTGTGGTTGCTGTTTTGAGTTATCCAGAGCTGTATGACTTACAAATCTTGAATATCACAATATTATTAAACATTACAATTATATTAATATCAACAGCAGCGCTCGCGCGCAATACGCAGCTGATTCAGTCGTCTTTTTTTTTCCTTGTCAACAAAAAAGGCAGTGAGGTGCGCTACACGTTTTTTGAAATGTAAAAGCATGTTCCGTGTGATCGGCCAACACAATCTCACGGCAATTCGTAACTTTTTTTATTTAGTCTCTAATTCGTATGAATTCGTACGATCTAATTCGTACAGTTTAGTTCGATTTGCTCATCCCCCAATGACGGTTGGGTTTAGGGGCGGGGTTGGGTGCCACGCCTCCTTTTTAAAAATCGTACAATTTTGTACGACTCAACTCGTACATATTCGTACGAATTAGCCACTAAACTGACATAAACGTAAAATACTTACGTTATCTCGTGCGATCAGGCTGGATCGACCCCTAGGACTATACAGAAAATATATACTTAACCTGAATTCAGCGGTGCATAATTTTAGTGTTTACATGTTTAAAATATGCTATTATGTTAATAATAAAAACCTCTATCCCTCAAGTGTTTCGAAATCTTTACGAGTTTCTTTCTTCTGCTGAACACTAAAGAAGATATACTAAAGACAGCTGAAACCACTGACCTCCTCCATAGTATTTCTTCTTCTTCTATGGATGTTTCCCAGTGATGGGTTGCGGCTGGAAGGGCATTCGCTGCGTAAAATATGTGCTGGATAAGTTGGCGGTTCATTCCGCTGTGGCGATTTATAAAGAGATTACGCCGAAAAGAAAATGAATGAATGAAAATAAGGTCAATAAACATAAAAGCGTCATTTCCAAATTTGACACTAAATTGATGTCAAAACAACATCAGATTGACGTCTAAGATTAGCGTCAAAAAAACGACTGTCCTTTAGTTGATTTTTCACGTGTTTTTCACATTGTTTGTACATTTAAAAAATATGATACCACCCAAAGCAGCTACAGTATTTTTTCAGATACCATAAGGCGCCGATCACACCGAACGCGATTTTTGCGTTGAGAGGCGCCTTTTTTTGAATGGTTTACTAACGGCCGTGTGCGCTGCATATGCGCCCTGCAGTTTAACCGCCTGCTGCGCCTCGCGTTTTTACCATTGCGCGGCGTGCGCTCGCAGTTGAAAAAAGTCAACTCTGAGCGGAAAAAGCATGTTACGTCGGTTGCGGGTTTTTCATTCTCCAATCAAATTAAAGCAGATGCGGGGGTTTCTGTTGAGGTGACTGCAGTGTTTGTGTTGTCAAGACGACTACAGAGACTTTTGAAGATGGAGGAGAGATTTGTGGTTGCTGTTTTGAGTTATCCAGAGCGGTATGACTTACAAATCTTGAATATCACAATATTATTAAACATTAAAATTATATTGATATCAACAGCAGCGCTCGCGCGCAATACGCAGCTGATTCAGTCGTCTTTTTTTTTCCTTGTCAACAAAAAAGGCAGTGAGGTGCGCTACTTGTTTTTGAAATGTAAAAACATGTTCCGTGTGATCGGCCAACACAATCTCACGACAATTCGTAACTTTTTAATTAGGTGGCTAATTCGTATGAATTCAAACGATCTAATTCGTACAGTTTAGTTCGATTTGCTCATCCCCCAATGACGGTTTGGTTTAGGGGCGGGGTTGGGTGCCACGCCTCCTTTTTAAAAATCGTACAATTTTGTACGACTCAACTCGTACATATTCGTACGAATTAGCCACTAAACTGACAAAAACGTAAAATACTTACGTTATCTCGTGCGACCAGGCTGGATCGACCCCTAAGACTATAAAGAAAATATATACTTAACCTGAATTCAGCGGTGCATAATTTTAGTGTTTACATGTTTAAAATATGCTATTATTATGTTAATAATAAAAACCTCTATCCCTCAAGTGTTTCGAAATTTTTACGAGTTTCTTTCTTCTGCTGAACACTAAAGAAGATATACTGAAGACAGCTAAAACCACTGACCTCCTCCATAGTATTTCTTTTTCTTCTATGGATGTTTCCCAGTGATGGGTTGCGGCTGGAAGGGCATCCGCTGCGTAAAATATGTGCTGGATAAGTTGGCGGTTCATTCCGCTGTGGCGATTTATAAAGAGATTACGCCGAAAAGAAAATGAATGAATGAAAATAAGGTCAATAAACATAAAAGCGTCATTTCTAAATTTGACACTAAATTGATGTCAAAACAACATCAGATTGACGTCTAAGATTAGCGTCAAAAAAACGACTGTCCTTTAGTTGATTTTTCACGTGTTTTTCACGTTGTTTGTACATTTTAAAAAATATGATACCACCCAAAGCAGCTACAGAATTTTTTCAGATACCATAAGGCGCCGATCACACCGAACGCGATTTTTGCGTTGAGAGGCGCCTTTTTTTGAATGGTTTACTAACGTGCGTGTGCGCTGCATATGCGCCCTGCACGCCTCGCGGTTTTACCATTGCGCGGCGTGCGCTCGCAGTTGAAAAAAGTCAACTCTGAGCGGAAAAAGCGCGTTACGTCGGTTGCGGGTTTTTCATTCTCCAATCAAATTAAAGCAGATGCGGGGGTTTCTGTTGAGGTGACTGCAGTGTTTGTGTTGTCAAGACGACTAGAGACTTTTGAAGATGGAGGAGAGATTTGTGGTTGCTGTTTTGAGTTATCCAGAGCGGTATGACTTACAAATCTTGAATATCACAATATTATTAAACATTAAAATTATATTGATATCAACAGCAGCGCTCGCGCGCAATACGCAGCTGATTTTTTATTTTTTTTTGTTGACGCTTCTTGTCAACAAAAAAGGCAGTGATGTGCGCCACACGTTTTTTGAAACGTAAAAGCATGTTCCGTGTGATCGGCCAACACAATCTCACGGCAATTCGTAACTTTTTTATTTAGTTTCTAATTTGTATGAATTCGTACGATCTAATTCATACAGTTTAGTTCGATTTGCTCATCCCCCAATGACGGTTGGGTTTAGGGGCGGGGTTGGTTGCCACGGCTCCTTTTTAAAAATCGTACAATTTTGTACGACTGAACTCGTACATATTCGTACGATTTAGCCACTACACTGACAAAAACGTAAAATACTGACGTTATCTCGTGCGATCAGGCTGGATCGACCCCTAAGACTATACAGAAAATATATACTTAACCTGAATTCAGCGGTGCATAATTTTAGTGTTTACATGTTTAAAATATGCTATTATTATGTTAATAATAAAAACCTCTATCCCTTAAGTGTTTCGAAATTTTTACGAGTTTCTTTCTTCTGCTGAACACTAAAGAAGATATACTGAAGACAGCTAAAACCACTGACCTCCTCCATAGTATTTCTTCTTCTTCTATGGATGTTTCCCAGTGATGGGTTGCGGCTGGAAGGGCATTCGCTGCGTAAAATATGTGCTGGATAAGTTGGCGGTTCATTCCGCTGTGGCGATTTATAAAGAGATTACGCCAAAAAAAGAAAATGAATGAATGAAAATAAGGTCAATAAACATAAAAGCGTCATTTCCAAATTTGACACTAAATTGATGTCAAAACAACATCAGATTGACGTCTAAGATTAGCGTCAAAAAACGACTGACCTTTAGTTGATTTTTCACGTGTTTTTCACGTTGTTTGTACATTTAAAAAATATGATACCACCCAAAGCAGCTACAGTATTTTTTCAGATACCATAAGGCGCAGATCACACCGAACGCGATTTTGGCGTTGAGAGGCGCCTTTTTTTGAATGGTTTACTAACGTGCGTGTGCGCTGCATATGCGCCCTGCACGCCTCGCGGTTTTACCATTGCGCGGCATGCGCTCGCAGTTGAAAAAATTTAACTCTGAGCGGAAAAAGCGCGTTACGTCGGTTGCGGGTTTTTCATTCTCCAATCAAATTAAAGCAGATGCGGGGGTTTCTGTTGAGGTGACTGCAGTGTTTGTGTTGTCAAGACGACTACAGAGACTTTTGAAGATGGAGGAGAGATTTGTGGTTGCTGTTTTGAGTTATCCAGAGCGGTATGACTTACAAATCTTGAATATCACAATATTATTAAACATTAAAATTATATTGATATCAACAGCAGTGCTCGCGCGCAATACGCAGCTGATTCAGTCGTCTTTTTTTTTCCTTTTCAACAAAAAAGGCAGTGAGGTGCGCTACTTGTTTTTGAAATGTAAAAGCATGTTCCGTGTGATCGGCCAACACAATCTCACGGCAATTCGTAACTTTTTTATTTAGTCTCTAATTCGTATGAATTCGTACGATCTAATTCGTACAGTTTAGTTCGATTTGCTCATCCCCCAATGACTGTTGGGTTTAGGGGCGGGGTTGGGTGCCACGGCTCCTTTTTAAAAATCGTACAATTTTGTACGACTCAACTCGTACATATTCGTACAAATTAGCCATTAAACTGACAAAAACGTAAAATACTTACGTTATCTCGTGCGATCAGGCTGGATCGACCCCTAGGACTATACAGAAAATATACACTTAACCTGAATTCAGCGGTGCATAATTTTAGTGTTTACATGTTTAAAATATGCTATTATTATGTTAATAATAAAAACCTGTATCCCTCAAGTGTTTCGAAATTTTTACGAGTTTCTTTCTTCTGCTGAACACTAAAGAAGATATACTGAAGACAGCTGAAACCACTGACCTCCTCCATAGTATTTCTTCTTCTTCTATGGATGTTTCCCAGTGATGGGTTGCGGCTGGAAGGGCATTCGCTGCGTAAAATATGTGCTGGATAAGTTGGCGGTTCATTCCGCTGTGGCGATTTATAAAGAGATTACGCCGAAAAGAAAATGAATGAATGAAAATAAGGTCAATAAACTTAAAAGCGTCATTTCCAAATTTTACACTAAATTGATGTCAAAACAACATCAGATTGACGTCTAAGATTAGCGTCAAAAAACGACTGTCCTTTAGTTGATTTTTCACGTGTTTTTCACGTTGTTTGTAGATTTAAAAAATATGATACCACCCAAAGCAGCTACAGTATGTTTTCAGATACCATAAGGCGCCGATCACACCGAACGCGATTTTTGCGTTGAGAGGCGCCTTTTTTTGGATGGTTTACTAAAGGCCGTGTGCGCTGCATATGCGCCCTGCAGTTTAACCGCCTGCTGCGCCTCGCGTTTTTACCATTGCGCGGCGTGCGGTCGCCGTTGAAAAAAGTCAACTCTGAGCGGAAAAACCATGTTATGTCGGTTGCGTTTTTTTCATTCTCCAATCAAATTAAAGCAGAGGCGGGGTTTCTGTTGAGGTGACTGCAGTGTTTGTGTTGTCAAGACGACTACAGAGACTTTTGAAGATGGAGGAGAGATTTGTGGTTGCTGTTTTGAGTTATCCAGAGCGGTATGACTTACAAATCTTGAATATCACAATATTATTAAACATTAAAATTATATTGATATCAACAGCAGCGCTCGCGCGCAATACGCAGCTGATTCAGTCGTCTTTTTTTTTCCTTGTCAACAAAAAAGGCAGTGAGGTGCGCTACTTGTTTTTGAAATGTAAAAGCATGTTCCGTGTGATCGGCCAACACAATCTCACGGCAATTCGTAACTTTTTTATTTAGTCTCTAATTCGTATGAATTCGTACGATCTAATTCGTACAGTTTAGTTCGATTTGCTCATCCCCCAATGACGGTTGGGTTTAGGGGCGGGGTTGGGTGCCTCCTTTTTAAAAATCGTACAATTTTGTACGACTCAACTCGTACATATTCGTACAAATTAGCCACTAAACTGACAAAAACGTAAAATACTGACGTTATCTCGTGCGATCAGGCTGCATCGACCCCTAGGACTATACAGAAAATATATACTTAACCTGAATTCAGCGGTGCATAATTTTAGTGTTGTTTCTTTACATGTTTAAAATATGCTATTATTATGTTAATAATAAAAACCTCTATCCCTCAAGTGTTTCGAAATCATTACGAGTTTCTTTCTTCTGCTGAACACTAAAGAAGATATACTGAAGACAGCCGAAACCACTGACCTCCTCCATAGTATTTCTTCTCCCTGCTATGGAAGTCAACATGTTTTGATGCTGGCAGAATTGTCATTTTTGGCTGAACTCTCTCTCTCTAATCACTAGAGGGGATTTAAATGCATTGAATTGAATTCAAGGTCAGACCAACATCAAGTGCTCCACATCACCCAAATCAACACCTCCATCATTTTCCCAAGAACCATAGAGGTATTACCAGTGCGTTAAATGACCTTCAGCAACGTACGATCAGGTTCAACCCGACCGAGTAATTCTCATGCGCTAAACCTGCTGATGTGGGCTCTCTGCTTTTTGCCTAGCAACAGTCGCAAGTGTACTCCACATCTCTTGATTTCAAGGACTCTCTGCGCAGGGCTCGTTTCAGTTTGAACGCATGTAGGCGAGCGCTCTCGGGGGAGTCGCGGTTGCGGGTCGGGTGTTTGTGAATCCCCGCAGATAAGCAGCGTTTATCCGCTCGCAGGAGGACAGCTGAGGAGAGGTGCAGTCTTACAGTATGAATGTAGCACCCCTCCCCCGCTCTCATTCATGAATGCACCAGGCCGTTATATAACCCCTGCGCTCTATTTAAAAGAGCCGGAGCGATGAAGATGGGCAGGAGACTCACGAGGTGCCCTTCAAGACGAACACTGAAGCCCCCGGGGCTGTTGGGTCAGACCGTTGGGTGCTATTATTAGCCGCGTGTCACACCACCACCAATGGAAACGGAGTAGAACTGACAGATGTGTGTGTGCCTTCATTGGTATTGTGCACTGGTGTGTGTATGTGGTGATTGCATCATGAAGCGCACCGATTTACTGCAGTGCAGCATTCTGCATCGAACACACAAGACGCGTCGTTTATCTGGTTTTCCAGCACATATTTCACATGCTGACACGTCTGACTTCACCAGAGAATGCAATCGTGTCGTCATGGGGGTTATTTTTAGGCTCCACGTCTTCTGGGTTCTCATGGGATTTTTTTTTTTTTGTTTGTTGTTGACACACACTCACACACACACTCGTACAGCTATCTTTGCAGGGACTTCCCATAGACGTGATGAGTTTTATACTGTAGACCCTGGATATTCTGTCCTCAACCCTAACCCCTAACCCTTCTGTGTGAACCGTTTACCAAACAATTGAAGCCACAAGGTCAAAATATACTGGTGTGGCTATACTTGTGGGGACATTTGATCATTTCAACTGCTAAATGATCCAGAAATCAGGCGGATATTGTCTTCAAAAGCATTTATTGCATACATTCTGTACGTTTTGTACATATAAATCTATATATACACATGTATATAGATAGATAGACACATAACACCTCAATTATACGATGAAATGACTGTACGCCATACATTTACATCACCAGCTACACATTTATTCGATCACCTTTAGGGTGTAAGAAGACAAGACACGACTGGACACCTGATTAAAACTCACTTAAGGTCTCGGATGTTTGTTTGTTTTTTTTTTTTACACAATGAGACGGTCAATGGTGACTCTCTACAGAAGCCAGAAGAACGTGACGGCAGACGATAGTTAGCAATAGTTGCATACACATCACACTGGACAGAGCAGACACCTTTGTACAGTTTAAGCAGAGGTCTAAGGCTGTTCAGATGGACACACGTATGCCAAATGAAAACCATCTGACATGTTGGTAGCGCAACATCATGTCCTAAGCAGAAGTGACATTTAGCATCATGTAGTTTAGCCAGGCCCATAGTCAAATCTGATTGGGGGGTAGTTCACACAAAAATGGAAAATTGAGTCTTCATTTACACACCTTTCACTTTTTTGTAACACTAGTTTAAATACCAATTTGCACTATTAATTAGTGGCTTACAACCTGTCTGTTATTAATATATCAGCTGTTTATTAGTACTTATAAAGTACTTATTCTTCATGATCCTATTCTAAACCCAGCTGTTACATTAATATCTATGAATAAGCAGCAAATTAAAGGTTTATTGATTGACACCCATAGTAGGAAAATCAAATACTATAGAAGCCAATGTTTACCTGTTTTTAACATTCTTCAAAATATCTTCTTTTGTGTTCAACAAAAAAACAACAACAGCAATTCTCAGGCTTGGAAGAAGTGGAGATAAGTAAATGATGACAGTTTTCATTTTTTGGGTGAACTGTCCCTTTAAGTCAGCACAGTGTTGTCGGGCTTTAGATACGCAATAAATTGACTGAACTCAATGAAAGTTCTGTTTTCGTTACAAGTTAAGCTCAATCAACAGCAATTGTGGTAAAAAAAAGGAAGAAAGATGGATGTTTTGTTGGATTTAAAAGCAGAACTGATGAGTTTATCATTGTATTAAACTGTACAATGAAAATGTGTGTATTATTATTATTATTCGAGATGCAAAGTTGTGTGAACATTTCTATTGTTGACCAGGGTTTACAAGGTTATGCTAACGGCTAAACTGTAAAATACATCCAAACATCCAACAATCCTAATCCTAACCCTAACCTATACCTGCCAATATTTGTTGTTATGGCAGTGGTGTGTGTTTGTCTGAACAACACAGCTGAGAACCGGGTAGGTATGCCCTCACCCCAACAATAATGCTAACCCTAACCCCAAACCTCATGCTAACTCCAACTCTAACACCAAGCTCCAACCCTGATGCTAACCCTAAACCTAATGCTAACCCTAAACCTAATGCTAAATTTAAATGCTAATGCTAAAATGTAAATTTCTGTAATTTAATGACCGTTATTTTACAGTAAACTTCTGTAATTTAATGTCCGTTATTTTACAGTATATTTCTGTAATTTAATGTCCGTTATTTTACAGTAAATTTCTGTAATTTAATGTCCGTTATTTTACAGTAAATTTCTGTAATTTAATGACCGTTATTTTACAGTAAATTTCTGTAATTTAATGACCGTTATTTTACAGTAAATTTTTTGTAATTTAATGTCCGTTATTTTACTGTAAATTTCTGTAATTTAATGTCCGTTATTTTACAGTAAATTTCTGTAATTTAATGACCGTTATTTTACAGTAAATTTCTGTAATTTAATGTCCGTTATTTTACTGTAAATTTCTGTAATTTAATGTCCGTTATTTTACTGTAAATTTGTGTAATTTAATGTCCATTATTTTACTGTAAATTTCTGTAATTTAATGTCCGTTATTTTACAGTAAATTTCTGTAATTTAATGTCCGTTATTTTACAGTAAATTTCTGTAATTTAATGTCCGTTATTTTACAGTAAATTTCTGTAATTTAATGACCGTTATTTTACAGTAAATTTCTGTAATTTAATGTCCATTATTTTACAGTAAATTTCTGTAATTTAATGAGCGTTATTTTACAGTAAATTTCTGTAATTTAATGAGCGTTATTTTTGCAGTAAATTTCTGTAATTTAATGACCGTTATTTTACTGTAAATTTCTGTAATTTAATGACCGTTATTTTACAGTAAATTTCTGTAATTTAATGACCGTTATTTTACAGTAAATTTCTGTAATTTAATGAGCGTTATTTTACAGTAAATTTCTGTAATTTAATGAGCGTTATTTTTGCAGTAAATTTCTGTAATTTAATGACCGTTATTTTACTGTAAATTTCTGTAATTTAATGACCGTTATTTTACAGTAAATTTCTGTAATTTAATGACCATTATTTTACAGTAAATTTTTTGTAATTTAATGTCCGTTATTTTACTGTAAATTTCTGTAATTTAATGTCCGTTATTTTACAGTAAATTTCTGTAATTTAATGACCGTTATTTGACAGTAAATTTCTGTAATTTAATGTCCGTTATTTTACTGTAAATTTCTGTAATTTAATGTCCGTTATTTTACTGTAAATTTGTGTAATTTAATGTCCATTATTTTACTGTAAATTTCTGTAATTTAATGTCCGTTATTTTACAGTAAATTTCTGTAATTTAATGTCCGTTATTTTACAGTAAATTTCTGTAATTTAATGTCCGTTATTTTACAGTAAATTTCTGTAATTTAATGACCGTTATTTTACAGTAAATTTCTGTAATTTAATGTCCATTATTTTACAGTAAATTTCTGTAATTTAATGAGCGTTATTTTACAGTAAATTTCTGTAATTTAATGAGCGTTATTTTTGCAGTAAATTTCTGTAATTTAATGACCGTTATTTTACTGTAAATTTCTGTAATTTAATGACCATTATTTTACAGTAAATTTCTGTAATTTAATGACCGTTATTTTACAGTAAATTTCTGTAATTTAATGTCCGTTATTTTTGCAGTAAATTTCTGTATTTTAATGACCGTTATTTTTGCAGTAAATTTCTGTAATTTAATATCCGTTATTTTACAGTAAAGTTCTGTAATTTAATGACCGTTATTTTACTGTAAATTTCTGTAATTTAATGTTCGTTATTTTGCAGTAAATTTCTGTAATTTAATGTCCGTTATTTTACAGTAAATTTCTGTAATTTAATGTCCGTTATTTTACAGTAAATTTCTGTAATTTAATGTCCGTTATTTTGCAGTAAATTTCTGTAATTTAATGACCATTATTTTTGCAGTAAATTTCTGTAATTTAATGACCGTTATTTAACAGTAAATTTCTGTACTTTAATGTCCGTTATTTTGCAGTAAATTTCTGTAATTTAATGTCCGTTATTTTACTGTAAATTTCTGTAATTTAATGTCCGTTATTTTGCAGTAAATTTCTGTAATTTAATGTCCGTTATTTAACAGTAAATTTCTGTAATTTAATGTCCGTTATTTTACAGTAAATTTCTGTAATTTAATGTCCGTTATTTTGCAGTAAATTTCTGTAATTTAATGTCCGTTATTTTACTGTAAATTTCTGTAATTTAATGTCCGTTATTTTACAGTAAATTTCTGTAATTTAATGTCCGTTATTTTGCAGTAAATTTCTGTAATTTAATGTCCGTTATTTAACAGTAAATTTCTGTAATTTAATGACCGTTATTTTGCAGTAAATTTCTGTAATTTAATGACCGTTATTTTGCAGAAAATTTCTGTAATTTAATGTCCGTTATTTTACTGTAAATGTCTGTAATTTAATGTTCGTTATTTAACAGTAAATTTCTGTAATTTAATGTCCGCTTTTTTTACTGTCAATTTCTGTAATTTAATGTTAATTTTTTACAGTAAATTTCTGTAATTTAATGTCTGTTATTTTAAGATAAATTTCTGTAATTTAATGTCCGTTATTTTTACTGTAAATTTCTGTAATTTAATGTCCGTTACTTTATGGTAAATTTCTGTAATTCAATGTCCGTTATTTTACAGTAAATTTTGTACTGTTCAGTAACGGCCGTTATTTAATATTTTTTTCCGGCACCCCAGCTCCTGAAAATAAACCGTAAAATTATGGATTCTATGTTTATATATATATATATATATATATATATATATATATATTTTTTTTTTTTTTTTTTTCTTACGAAGATTTTATACATTTTTTCACGATTAAACTCACATGAATCCCTACGAATTAGCCACTAAACTGACAAAATGTAAAATAGTTACGTTTCCGTGAAATCAGGCTGGAAATTTACAAAATATCTTCATAGAACATGATTTTTACTTAACATTCAAATGATTTTTGCATAAACTAAGAAAATTTCGACCAATAATCTTTACTATAACAATGCAAATTTACAAACTGTGCCATCTTGCAAGTGCTGTTCATAGAGTTTAACTTGTAAAACATGTATTTTTATAAAAATATATATTATTATTATTACTGCAAAATAAGCAAGTGCAAAAAACAAAGCAAACAATTACTGTAGCAAAAATTCCAACGTGTTCATGTAAGTCTTTATACTGGCATTGCTGAAAAGTTGAAACATGGGGATCAATCCTTGAGGAACACATGACCGTATATGAAGAATATCACAATCCTGGGAAGACTTTGAGTGCAATACATTCATATCACAGGAGGAATCAATGACATCATCATCATCATCATCATCATATTAGTGATTATGATCTATATATATATATATATGCTTAGCAATCTCAGTTTAGTTCACTGATGATAAATGCATGACATAAGGCACTAGTAAAGAAACACATTTACACCAACAACATGTGCAAAGCTCCAATGATACTCCAACCATCATCTTCTTATGATTTATCATGCATTATTGCTTACGCTGAGCAAACAACAAGACGAATACGCTACTAAACTGCAGCTCTTTGCCCTTAGCATTATTTTTCTTAAATATATGCCGTGCTTGAGAATATATTTTCCCTGTTGTGAATACAGTATATACCACTTCATTTATAAGGTGCGTATAAAAGAAACAGAGCAGAAATGCAGGTACAGTTGCGCTTGATTTGCATACTGTATATCTAGCATAGAAATCACATGGACATCAGCGATGTGTATAGGGAATGATACTGTATGCGCAGTGTGTGGCGTCACGGATGAAGACTCGTGGTGCAATGTGATGAAGTGGTCTTAAAGAAACTCTCCACTTTTTTAAAATAGGCTCATTTCACAACTCCCCGAGAGGTAAACTGTTTAGTTTGACTATTTTCAATCACTTTTAGCTTAGCATAAATCAGTGAGTCGGATTAGATCGTTAGCATCTCGCTCAGAATGCAAGGAGTTTTGATCATTTTCCTATCCAAAGCTTGACCCTTCTGTAGTTGCATCGTGCACTAAGACTGATGGAAAATGAAAAGATGGCTCGCTCTAGTCCGATATGGCTAGGAACTCAACTAGGAACTTTGCTGCTGTACCATGGCTGAAGCAGGAGCAACGATATCACGCAGTTGTTGAAAATTGGCTAACTTCCATCAATATAACCGACATGGCACAAGGAGGAGCGTGTGATAGTTAGAGTACCTAGCTGGGGGCTATTTTCAGACATCATTTTGTCAGAAATAATATCAGTTGCTTGATTAACACAGCAGAATGAGCGTATATTTCGTAGCCATATTAGCCTAGAAAATAGCAACTTTTCATTTTCTGTCAGTCTGAGCGCACAATGTGACTACAGAAGCATCAAGCTTCAAATAGGAAAACTATTGAAATTCTTTAGTCATTTTTTTGAGCGAAATGCTAACGGTCTCATCTGATTCAATGATTTATGCTAAGCTAAGCTAAGCTAAAAAGTGTTCTCGCAAAACCCGGAGATAAGCTGAATGGATTCAAAAATGGTCAAACTCAAGTGCTTAATCCTAGGGGAGTCGTAAAATGAGCCTATTTCCCCCCAAAAGTGGAGCGTTCCTTTAAAAATGACAATGTTAGCAGCAGCTATAATCCCAGGATATAACAAACAGACATGCAAGAGTCCAAGGTGAAAGATGTGAGCTCCATATACCTCACCTCAAAGTGTCAGCACTTCGTAATTATTCATTTTTCTTGTTATCCACTTTACTTTGGCGCAAAATAAGGGATTGAGTGGGAATGTTCACAACTTTGCATTATTAGTCATGTTTTGGTTGTGTTTTAGGCTGAAACACATATACATTGAGTGGGGTTTTAGCACGCGGACGTGCATAATGTGAACACGTTCAAAGATTTAGTCAAATATTTACAAATGTGACCCTGGACCATAAAAACTGTAGCCAAAAATACATTGTCTGGCTTCAAAAGGATTGATTTTTTTCTGTAATTTAATGTCCGTTATTTTACAGTAAATTTCTGTAATTTAATGTCCGTTATTTTACAGTAAATTTCTGTAATTTATTGTCTGTTATTTTACAGTAAATTTCTGTAATTTAATGTCTGTTATTTTACAGTAAATTTCTGTAATTTAATAACAGATATTTTATGGTAAATTTCTGTAATTTAATGTCCGTTATTTTACAGTAAATTTCTGTAATTTAATGTCCGTTATTTTAAAGTAAATTTCTGTAATTTAATGTCCGTTATTTTACAGTAAATTTCTGTAATTTAATGACCGTTATTTTACTGTAAATTTCTGTAATTTATTGTCTGTTATTTTACAGTAAATTTCTGTAATTTAATGACCGTTATTTTACACTAAATTTCTGTAATTTAATGACCGTTATTTTACAGTAAATTTCTGTAATTTATTGTCTGTTATTTTACAGTAAATTTCTGTAATTTATTGTCTGTTATTTTACAGTAAATTTCTGTAATTTAATGACTGTTATTTTACAGTAAATTTCTGTAATTTATTCTGTTATTTTACAGTACATTTCTGTAATTTAATGACCGTTATTTTACAGTAAATTTCTGAAATTTATTCTGTTATTTTACAGTAAATTTCTGTAATTTAATGGCCGTTATTTTACAGTAAATTTCGTACTGTTCAGTAACGACCGTTGTTTTATTTTTTTTCCAGCACCCCAGCTGCTGAAAATAAACCGTATAATTATGGATTTTATGTTTATATATATATATTTTTTTTTTTTATTTTTTTTTTTATGAAGATTTCATACATTTTCTCACGATTGAACTCACATGAATCCCTTCGAATTAGCCACTAAACTGACAAAATGTAAAATAGTTACGTTTCCGCGAAATAAGGGATTGAGTGGGAATGTTCAAAACTTTGCATTATTATTCATGTTTTGGTTGTGTTTTAGGGTGAAACACATGTACATTGAGTGGGGTTTTAGCACGCGGACGTGCATAATGTGAACAAGTTCAAAGATTTAGTCAAATATTTACAAGTGTGACCCTGGACCACAAAAACTGTAGCCAAAAATACATTGTCTGGCTTCAAAATGATTGATTTTTTTCTGTAATTTAATGTCTGTTATTTTACAGTACATTTCTGTAATTTAATGACCGTTATTTTACAGTAAATTTCTGTAATTTAATGACCGTTGTTTTACAGTAAATTTCTGTAATTTATTGTCTGTTATTTTACAGTAAATTTCTGTAATTTAATGACTGTTATTTTACAGTAAATTTCTGTAATTTAATGTCCGTTATTTTACAGTAAATTTCTGTAATTTATTGTCTGTTATTTTACAGTAAATTTCTGTAATTAAATGACCGTTATTTTACAGTAAATTTCTGTAATTTATTGTCTGTTATTTTACAGTAAATTTCTGTAATTAAATGACCGTTATTTTACAGTAAATTTCTGTAATTTAATGTCCGTTATTTTACAGTAAATTTCTGTAATTTATTGTCTGTTATTTTACAGTAAATTTCTGTAATTAAATGACCGTTATTTTACAGTAAATTTCTGTAATTTAATGTCCGTTATTTTACAGTAAATTTCTGTAATTTAATGTCTGTTATTTTACAGTAAATTTCTGTAATTTAATGTCCGTTATTTTACAGTAAATTTCTGTAATTTAATGTCCGTTATTTTACAGTAAATTTCTGTAATTTAATGGCCGTTATTTTACAGTAAATTTCGTACTGTTCAGTAACGACCGTTGTTTTATTTTTTTTTCCAGCACCCCAGGTGCTGAAAATAAACCGTATAATTATGGACTTTGTTTATATATATTTCTTTTTTTTTTTTTTTTTAATGAAGATTTCATACATTTTCTTACGATTGAACTCACATGAATCCCTTCGAATTAGCCACTAAACTGACAAAATGTAAAATAGTTACGTTTCCGCGAAATAAGGGATTGAGTGGGAATGTTCACAACTTTGCATTATTAGTCATGTTTTGGTTGTGTTTTAGGCTGAAACACATATACATTGAGTGGGGTTTTAGCACGCGGACGTGCATAATGTGAACACGTTCAAAGATTTAGTCAAATATTTACAAATGTGACCCTGGACCACAAAAACTGTAGCCAAAAATACATCGTCTGGCTTCAAAATGATTGATTTTTCTTTTATAATCATTCAAATATTAGGTAAAGATAATCTTATATGAAGATATTTAGTCAATTTCCTACTATAAATATATCAAAACCTAATTTTTAATTTAGGCATTGTTAAATACTTGATTTTTGGCAATATTTAGATTTTTTTAACCCTCAGAATCCAGATTTTCCAAAAGTTGTATCTCAGCCAAATATCGTCCTATCACTACAAACCATACATTAATGGCAAATATTCAGGTTTTTAGATGATGCATAATTCTTATTATCCAAAAATTGATATTTATGATCTGTTTTGTGGTCCCGGGTCACAAACAGCCATATGATTCATCAAAATTACTTCAAAAATGAAGTATCTCACTTCAACATGGTAGACATTTTATGTTGCGTTCACACCAGATAAAATCGCGCTAAATAGACGCGTGAACATTTGAGTTTACTTGCTTCATTCGCGCGTCAAATATTCACTTCAGAACAGACGCTAATTCGCGTCATGCGCAGGGCTTCTTGCTAAATGGCTAACATGGATTTTATTGATGAAATAACTGTGTTTATGTGCTTTAGGAAGGCTGAAAAACAGCGTTGATTCGTTTGGAGCCGTGTCTTGAGTCCACTAGATACTTTCAGAGGTGCACCCAGCTCTGTGAGCTCATAAACTCCTCCAGAAACTGAACCTGGATGACGGAGGCTTTCAGCGGTGCTTCTGACTGAGCCAAACCCAGTTTGATGAACTGTTGTCGGTGTCGGCTGGAGGATTTCCCCTGGGACACCAACAACAGGTGCTACGTCACAATCACGCCCCCACAAGAGCAAGCTCCTGATTGGTTAGCGTGGCAGATTTTTGAACTCGAGCGATTTGCATGATTTTGCACGTTAAGCGCGACAAACGAGCAAAACGCTCAATTCGCGCCGCGCCATTCGCGCGTATGGAAGCATTCGCGACGCGCCATTCGCGCAATTCGCGCCGCAGGATGTCAATTCGCGCGTTTGCATTGACTTAACATGTAAATCACTCGCGCTTGATGCTTCTTCCGCGTCTGGTGTGAACGCAGCATTAGAGCTGACATTCACAAAATGGACGCCGGATGTTCAGATGAAGCAGATTTTGTCAGTTAAAGGAGTTAGTTCACCCAAAAATTACAATTCTGTCATCGTTTACTCATATTTCAAACCTTTATGGGATTGTTTCTCATAAAGACACATATTGTGAAGAAGAAAAAAAGGAAAACCTGTAACCATTGACTTTAACAGCAGGAAACACTATAGAAGTCAATGATTACAGCGTTCTTCAAAATATCAGTAGACATGTACATTTTTATTTTTGGGTGAACTATCACTTTAAATGGGATGCTGTGGATTTATTCACAATAGTTTGTTTATATACAGTGAATTCATCCAGGGAAATTTCTCAAGCAGCACCATCATCATCATCATCATCATCATCAGAATATAAAGTCGGGCATATATTAATTTCTGCATTTTAGCTAATATTTCTACTTCCTACGCATTACTTTTTAAAGCTCCCGGGTTCTGCAGGCTGCAATGTCCCGAGTTTAATCTTAAGCCAATTGTAATCGATTGTTTTTGGTTCAATTCGGAATTTCCCCAACCAGCGCAGAGCCCGGGGGACCAGAGTGAGTGCCCCCCAACCCCCCCTAATCCACCTATACATCACTATGATAAAAACACTTTAGTTATGGGAGTTTTTACTCAATAACTTGTCGTATTTCGTCCGGACATTTTGCATTGATTGCACAAAACAAGGACAGACAAAGCCGACAATAATGAGGAGAAATGTGCCATACTGTATGTCTGAGCTGTTTCCAGAAATAATCCGCTTGCCGTACTTGAACACAGCGAAGTAAAGCACAGTAAAACAGCCAATCAGGACAGTGAGGTAGATGCTTTCAGCGATGGGCGACTCTGAAACGATCAATAATCATAAAAGGACAAAATATTGTACTGCATAAACACCCATAGAAATCTGATATATGGTGATATACAAGTTCACACACTGCTAAAGAAAATTGACTCAACTTAAAATTGTAAGAGCTTTTTGAGTTGACTCAACTTAAATCAAGTACAGTGCTTAGGTTAAAAGCATACCTGTCAACCCTCCTGTTTTTCCCAGGGTTCTCCCGTATTTTACAACTGTATCCCGCTATCATCCCGTAAAGGTATTTTCCTGTATTTCTCCCTTTTTTTTTAATCTTTCTATGAAGGGTGGCAATAAACATTAAAGAGCCGAGCCTCCTTATATGCATCCCATACCGCCAAACCACCAGGGGACGCCCCTAGCTCTTAAATGTGAGTCTGTTCTGTGCTTTCGTTTTATTTAGGCATGAAAACACTTTGAAATAAATATAGAAATGGCGGGATTCCCTTCAATTCCCCCCCCCCCCCCCATCCCCCTCCCTCCGCCTATAATAATAATAATAATAATAATAATAGTAATAATAATAATAATAATAAAGATGTCGATCTTGGTGGGTTTTCTTTTAAACTCAAGAAATTTTGTCTTAAATGAGCATAAACAGTTAAGGAAGCAATCGAATAGTTTCATTATAGATCATAATGCATTTTTAAAGTGACGCCTCTGTTATTTAATATGGAGAACGAAACCTGCAAAAACAACAATTAAATGAATGAATGAATGAATATGCAAATAAATTAATTAGTCAATCCACAAATTCCTGCATCAATAAAACAGTAAATAAATAAATATGCAAATAAATAAATATATATATATAAACCACAAAAAGAGTGCGGGCTGATTAATAATTAAATAAATTACAAAGATGTTGGGGGAATAAGAAAATGCTAAACTGAAAGTAGATTCCCCCCCTTTAACACCGCACTATTTTTTATATATTTATTTATGCAGGAATTTGTAGATATATTCCTTCATTTATTTGCGTATTTATTGTTTTATTTATGCAGGAATTAGTGTATTTTATTCATTTATTTGCATATTTATTCATTTATTGTTTTATTTATGCAGGAATTAGTGTATTTATTTATTTATTCATTTATTTGCGTTTTTATTTATTGTTTTATTTATGCAGGAATTAGTGTATTTATTTAATTTATGCAGGAATTAGTGTTTTTATTTATTCATTTATTTACATTTTATTTGTTTTATTTATGCAGGAATTCGTGTATTTATTTATTCATTTATTTGCGTTTTTATTTGTTTTATTTATGCAGGAATTAGTGTATTTATTTATTCATTTATTTGCGTTTTTATTTGTTTTATTTATGCAGGAATTAGTGTATTTATTCATTTATTTACATTTTTATTTGTTTTATTTATGCAGGAATTAGTGTATTTATTTATTCATTTATTTGCGTTTTTATTTGTTTTATTTATGCAGGAATTAGTGTATTTATTTATTCATTTATTTGCGTTTTTATTTGTTTTATTTATGCAGGAATTAGTGTATTTATTTATTCATTTATTTGCGTTTTTATTTGTTTTATTTATGCAGAAATTAGTATATTTATTCATTTATTTGCGTTTTTATTTGTTTTATTTATGCAGAAATTAGTGTATTTATTAATTTATTTGCGTTTTTATTTGTTTTATTTATGCAGAAATTAGTATATTTATTTATTCATTTATTTGCATTTTTATTTGTTTTATTTATGCAGAAATTAGTATATTCATTTATTTACATTTTTATTTGTTTTATTTATGCAGAAATTAGTATATTTATTTATTCATTTATTTACATTTTTATTTGTTTTATTTATGCAGAAATTAGTATATTCATTTATTTACATTTTTATTTGTTTTATTTATGCAGAAATTAGTATATTTATTTATTCATTTATTTACATTTTTATTTGTTTTATTTATGCAGGAATTAGTGTATTTATTTATTCATTTATTTACATTTTTATTTGTTTTATTTATGCAGAAATTAGTGTATTTATTTATTCATTTATTTGCGTTTTTATTTATTGCTTTATTTATGTAGGAATTAGTCTATTTATTCATTTATTTATTTATTGTTTTTGCAGCTTTCGTCCTCCCTAATTGAATGTAATCTAATGAAAAATCTAATTGAGAGATTCATTCGCTGCTCAATAAGAATGTTTAAGTTATACCGTGAAGAAAAAGTTAACGAGACTTGATAACTTGATTCAGTTTCTTTATAATAGCTATTAATTTTAATAAGCTAAACTTGAATTTATTTGCAGCTTTTTCTAATGCATATGTATGCTATTCCGTCCTTTGTAAATATTAATTATTAATAGTAATAATCAAAACATATTACCGACCATTTCAACTTTTTCATCACAGCTCCAGATGAACAGATTTAGTAACTAGGGACTTTTTAGGGGGGTGGGGGAAGCCGTGGTATCCCTTATTTTCATATCCCAATGTTGACAGGTATGGTTAAAAGTTGAGTCGACTCAAAAAAGTTGTACAATTTATGTGGAGTCAACTTTCCCTTTTTTTTTTTTACAGTGCGAATATATATATATATATATATATATATATATATATATATATATATATATATATATATATATATATATATATATATATATATATATATATATATAGCCAAATATCAGATTTACATGCGGGACGACTGGAGAGCAAATCATAGGACAGAATTTCAACATTTTTACACAATTGCTTTACATAAACCAAGTGAAAAATAAACTTTAAAAATCTAGAAAAATAAGCTTTCACCAGTGTTTAACCAATTACATTTATCTGTTATAAATACAAAACCTACGGCACTTTAAGAAAATAGATATTCAACAACGTTAACCTCAACAGTCTTCAAGTAATTTGTGGTCATAGATACTTGCTCCCACTTTGAATGACTACTAAGTTTGTTGACAAAAGATATACAGTATATATAGTCATAAATGAACAGAATAATAACCAAGATTTTTTTCCATGCTCAACTTTCCGCGCATGCCATAGTATGTTTTGGTATCGCACATGTTCTGTAACGTTTAAACGTGACAAACTGCTGGTCTGAAGACATACATGTATAAATACACACACACACACACACACACACACACATCTGTCCCAGTAGCACGTGGTTGTCTGGAGGCATAAGAACACCAGGAAGCATCTCACAAATCGTGTGCACGTAATCTGTGATTTCAAGTAAATAATAAATGCGCTTCATAAGTCGATGCACTTCAAAACATCTACATTGTGTTGATCGCAATATCGTCCATATTTCCTCACAGTTTGGCTCCCAAATTGACAATATGACTCCTTTTGAGGCGTTGAAGGTGATTCCTTAGAAGAGGCTAAATGGATTTGCTTTAAAGGTGAACTTGTGGAGTTTGTGCAGTCCCTCTGCTGTAGCTTCTTACTGTCCTTGTAGACATAGGACGTGAGGTCCATTTTCATTACTGTACCTGCGAATCAAAGGAGAACAGGCTTTTGAAGCTGTACTGAAAGAAACGCAATGAGTTTACATTCACTGAAGGAAACAAAGACAAAGCGTTTATATGGAGTAAAATCGCTGTCATAAATATTTTGTGCGTAAATAAAATTCACGCATCTGTAATTATAAAATCGTAAAGGAAAACGAAACGTACTCGTAATTTTACGAGGGTACGATTCCAAAAACTGCGATTTAAAACACACGAAATATTTATGACAGCGATTTTATTCCATACGTTTAGCCACCAAAGGTCAAACGCTGATTCCAATTGTTTTATTAATTGCCTTTTTTAATATTGTTTTATATTTATGTTACATAATTATGTTAAGTATTGGATTTATTTATTATATTGACATTATTACAACCCCAAATCCGAAAAAGTTGGGGCAGTGTGGAAAACGCAAATTAAAAAAAAGTAGTGATTTCTGCATTTGCTTTGACTTGACGGTACAACAAACATAATTTAATGTGTTCCTCCTGATTTTTATTGTTGTTGTTGTTGTTTTCTAAATAAACACACGTTCCACATTTGGTTCCTGCTACACATTTCAAAACAGTTGAGACAGGAGCAGTTTAGGGCTAGTAATCAGGTAAATTAATTAGTAATGATGTGATTTGAAACAGGTGATGTCAACAGGTGATTGTAATTATCATTTGGCACAAAAGCTGCATCCCGAAAGGTCATTTAGGAGCAAAGATGGGCTGATGATCGCCAATTTGCCAACAAATATTGAAATGTTTCAAAACAATGTTGCTTACAGAAAGATAGAAAGACATTTGGATATTTCACCTTCAACAGTGCAGAACATCATTAAAAGATTCAAGGAATCTGGAGGAGTTTCAGCGCGTAAAGGACAAGGGGCGCAAGCCTAAGCTGAACAACCTCAGGCGGCACTGCATCAAGAGTCCTCATTCATCTATAAGCGATATCACCACATGTGCAGGACTACTGCGGTAAACCTTTGTCAAGTACCACGATATGTAGTTACATCTACAAATGCCAGTTAAAACTGTACTGTGCCAAAAGGAAGCCCTATGTTAACAGTGTCCAGAAGCACCGTCGACCTTTCTGGGCTCGGAGGCATCTGGAATGGACCATCACACAGTGGAAATGTGTACTGTGGTCAGATGAATCACTATTTCAGGTATTTTTTGGGGGAGAAATGGACGCTGTACTCCGGACCAAAGAAGAAAATAATCATCCAGATTGTTACCAGCAACAAGTCCAAAAGCCAGGGTCTGTCATGTATGGAGTTGTGTCAGTGCCCTTGGCAAATGTATTTCTCCCGTATTTTCAGTCTTTCTCTGAAGGGTGGCAATAAACATTAAAGAGCCGATCCTCCCTATACGCAACCCATACTGCCAAACCACCAGGGGACGCCCTTCGCTCTTAAATGTGAGTCTGCTCTGTGCTTTCGCTTTGTTTGGGCATGAAAACACTTTAAAATAAATATAAAATGGCGGGATTCCCTTTCCTTTAATTACAGGTGCCGTCTCCTCTTCATATGCAATCCTCAAAACAGTCATATAGCGGTGCGTGACTGTCAGCTGATGCGCTCCATAGTGATAAATAGACGCTGTTTCCCAAACAGATTCTGTACACGCGATTTGAAACGGAGCGAAAGTCTGGGTTTTGGGTGCGTGTTTAAACAGACATTTACGCATAATTAATCATAATAATATCTGAAGATGTCGATCTTGGTGGGGGTTTTTTTTTTCAAACACAACTAATTTCGTCCTAAATGAGCATAAAAAGTTAGGAAAGCAATTGAACGCTTTCTTTATAACGTTAGACGGTTGCATTGTTAAAGTGACGCCTGTTATTTAATGTAATCGAACGAAAAAAACTCTAAATAAATAAGAGATTCATTCATTGCTCTTTAAGAAACGGCTAATGAGATTTGATTTTATTTCATTATAATTGCTATTTATTTGAATAAGCTGAACTGTTTGCTAATGTATTTGCTGCTAATGTACACTATTTATTTTTTCTTTTGTAAATGATAAAAATAAAACATATCACTGACCATTTAACTGTTTATTTACAACGAAACGGCTCCAAAATCAACATATTTAGTAATTTGGGGATTTTTTTAAGGGGGGTGGGGGGAGGGGTGCGTCCCTTATTATGGTGGGCATATCCCTTATTTTCACATCCCAATGTTGATAGGTATGCATTCTGCACACATTACAAAGTCCTGGCTGCGGAGGAAGAGGATACAGCTACTTAACTGGCCTGCCTGCAGTCCCGACCTGTCTCCAATAGAGAATCTGTGGTGCATTCTGAAGTGCAAAATGCTACAATTAAGACCTCGAACTGTTGCCCACCTTAAGACTTGTTTGCAAGAAGAATGGGACACAATTACACCTGGAACACTTCATCACTTGGTGTCTTCAGTCCCTAAATGTGTTTGAAGTGTTGTGAAAAGGAATGGCAACATTACACAGTGCTAAATGGTTCACTGTGCCAACTTTTGTTGAAATGTGTTGCAAGAACCAAAATTGGAATATGTGTTTATTTTGACAAAAGAAAATCATGAGGAACACGTTAAATAATGTTTGTTGTATTGTCTCCAATGAAAAACAAGTCAGAGTTAATTTAGAAATCACTACTTTCTTTTTTATTTGCGTTTTTCATACTGTCCCAACTTTTTCTGATTTGGGTTTGTATAATATAAAAAAAGCAAGGTTTCCGTTACATTCATTCTTCCATGGCGGGGCGCCACACCAAAATTCATCCCGCCACGGCTACATTACAGGGTAAAGTCTAGATTGGATACGCGGCCGGCCGGAAGTGCGATATGCACGTTAATTTCAAGAGTTCACACTTAGATAATGCTCAACTGAGATAGCAGGTTTGGCATGCTGTCCCGGGAGAGAACCCTGAGCTCGGAGATAGATGAGCCCAAGGTTCCCGCCTGGTCAATGAGCGTTAGGAGGGATACGAGATCAGGTGTTTCTCGAATGCCCCTTAAACTCAGGTAAATTTCTGGTATGTAATGTATGTCTGCGTTAAGTGCTTATGACTGTATTACAATGCATGTTTTTTAGACTGTGGGAGGAAACCGGAGGACCCGGAGAAAACCCACGCGAACGCGGGGAGAACATGCAAACTCCGCGCAGGGAGTGCCGACTGGCTCGATTATGATTTGAACCTGTGGCCTTTTTGCTGCGAGGCATCAGTGCTATCCACCGAGCCACCGTGTTGCCCGATCATAATAGAGGAGGAGGGAAGGATAGAGGGAGGGGGGAGGGTTTTTTCGAAAACGAAGATAATGAATGGCGTTTAGGAAGAGTATTTATGGTAGTTTTAGAATGATCTGATAGGCTAGCTAATGATTAGCGATGAGGATCAGCTGTGGTCGATCATATCACGTGCTCCTCTCGAAATTAGTTTGCGAAACTTCACATAGCGGCATTTTTTTATGACACTGTATAACAATAATTAATATTTTTACAGTACTGTGACGGTTGGGTTTAGGGTTGGGGTGGGGGTAGACGTTAATAAAATACAATAAATCTGAAATTTCATAAATAATTCTCGTTAACTTCCGGCCCCAAACGTATCCGATCTAGCAACAACCACATTACAGCTTCTCATTCAAAACATCCAGTCGGTTTTTTTAATGGCGGGTTATAATCGCACCTAAACGTATTAAAAAGTAAGTGAATTATAACAGCGCAAACTTTTCTGTAACCGTAGCAGTGCTGTGCATTATTTGTTTAACCCTTTAAGGTGACATCCTGACAGGTGCGTGAGGCCAGCAAACACGATGTAGCTTTCAGTTACGATAAACACAGTTTCCATAATTATACTTTATATATAAAGGTCTGCATACAGCAAACAAAGACTTCATCTTGCTGGAGTTCATAGCCGTTTCACTTTACTTCAGGAAGCATTAATGCCGCTCTGTAGGTCTATTGGAAACATTCATCCGGCAGCTAGCTCTCTGCAACTCTCACATGGTCGCCCACTGAAGCTAAGCAGGGCTGCGCCCGGTCAGTACCTGGATGGGAGACCACATGGGAAAGCTAGGTTGCTGCCGGAAGTGGCGTTAGTGAGGCCAGCAGGGGGCGCCCAACCTGCGGCCTGTGTGGGTCCTAATGCCCCAGTATAGTGACGGGGACTCTATACTGCTCAGTGAGCGCCGTCTTTCGGATGAGACGTTAAACCGAGGTCCTGACTCTCTGTGGTCGTTAAAAATCCCAGGATGTCCTTCGAGAAAGAGTAGGGGTTTAACATCCTGGCCAAATCTGCCCACTGGCCTCTGTCCATCATGGCCTTCGAACCCTCCCCATATCATAATTGGCTTCATCACTCTGTCTCCTCTCCACCAATCAGCTGGTGTGTGGTGTGCGGTCTGGCGCAAAATGGCTGCCGTCGCGTCATCCAGGTGGATGCTGCACATTGGTGGTGGTTGAGGAGATTCCCCCCAATATGTAAATCGCTTTGAGTGTCTAGAAAAGCGCTATATAAATGTAAGGAATTATTATTAGGAATTATTATTCATAAATATTCCTAGCCAATCGAATAAATGTTAGAGACATAATACATAAACGCGCTACATTAAACTTCAGCAGCGTTTATTTATGAGCGCACAAGAAAATCTGCACGAGCAGTTTTTATTTAGGGGCGTGCAAGAAGTTTTGTGGCCAAACAGATGAAATCAGAGCGCAAGCAAAGAGATTCGCATGCTCGTATTACATAAATGCCATCTCGACTTGTAATACTGCGCTCATGATGCCACTGAAATAACGCCTTTGGTAGATCTGTGCAAAAGACCTGCCGCCACAGCTGGAAAAAATCCTAGAGGAAACACTGTAAAGTATTACAAAATATAACTTTATTATTTATCTGTTATTGCAGTAAAATAATAATATAAATGCTTGCATTATGAATATTATAATTGTTGTTATTAAGGAAAAGATTCAGCTTTTTTCTGTGTTTTGTTTTGTTTTTTTTCTTGGAGTGAAATCTGTGAAACAAGAGGCAAAAATCGAGCTGTGTCAACATGTTAATGCTTAGGTAATGACCTTTGACCTCTGACTAACAAACTGCAAGTGTGCAGCAGGCAGCACAGTAAACCATGCTCTGCATTACATGCGGACAGCATAATGCTGCGTTCACACCAGACGCGGAAGAAGTGTCAAGCGCGAGTGATTTACATGTTAAGTCAATGCAAACGCGCGAATAGGCATCCTGCGGCTCGATACGCGCAAATGGCGCGGCACGAATGACGCGAATTGCGCGAATGGCGCGGCGCGAATGACGCGAATGGCGCGGCGCGAATGACGCGAATGGCGCGGCGCGAATGACGCGATACGCGCGAATTGAGCGTTTGACGCGCTTAACGCGCAAATCGCTCGAGTTCAAATATCTGAACTTCTGCGGACATTCGCGCCGCATTAACCAATCAGGAGCTTGCTCTTGTGGGAGCATGATTGTGACGTAGCCCCTGTTGTTGGTGTCCGGGGGAAATCCTCCAGCCGAAACCGACAACAGTTCATCAAACTGGGCTTGGCTCAGTCAGAAGCACCGCTGAAAGCCTCCGTCATCCAGGTTCAGTTTCTGGAGGAGTTTATGAGCTCACAGCACTGGGTGCACCTCTGAAAGTATCTAGTGGACTCAGACACTGGTCCAAACGTATCAACGCTGTTTTTCAGCCTTCATAAAGCACATAAACACAGCTATTTTATCAATAAAATCCATGTTAGCCATTTAGCAACGAAGCTACAGTCACCGAGCAGACAGAAGCCCTGCCCATGACGCAAATCCGCGTCTGTTCTGAAGTGAATTTGACGCGCGAATGAAGCAGAGTCTGACGCGCGAATGAAGCGAATAAACTCAAATGTTCACGCGTCTATTTACTCGCGAATAGCGCGATTTTGCCGCGCGTTCCACGTCTGGTGTGAACGCAGCATAAAAGGGAGATTTACTACTGAATACAGAACTATGCTTTCCTGACGAGATGCACATGACAATCACAGCTTTTGCTAAATTCACATACTGATTTCATATTAATTTACGGTGCAGCCCTACTTTAAACCATGATTGAGTGCTAGTAACAACTTTCAAATCTTACAAGGTGTCCTAACTACAGACGACACAATGCAGTGAAACTCGCTAAAATCTTTTCTATGTTAAAAGGAGTTTCTGTGCTAACTATTCACGGTGGCCATTTTAGAAATGCTTTCTATTTCTGCGACGTCACAGCTGAACAACAGCGTATTCTACTATAACAATGATCACCTCAGGTACTGATTATAGGCTTTGTTCAGGGTTAAAGGCTGCCAATGTGAGTTTGAACTCCATTTGATGTGTCATTTATTGCCATAATACAGCAGATAGTTCACCTCAGATCTTGGAAATAACATAAGCAAACGGTTTGAAAAAGAAAGTCTGAACTGTGACAAGTGTAAACCAACAATAGTCAATAGGTTTCAAGAGTTCCCACTTAGATATGCTTAGCGTTTATAGCAGATTTGGTATGCTGTCCCGGGAGAGAGCCCTGAGCTCGGAGATACTTGAGCCCAAGGCTCCCGCCCAGTCAATAAGCATATAAGGGGATCCGAGATCAGGCAGGTCTCGAGAGCTCCCCCTAGAAAAGCGAGGAAAAAGAGGAGATAGGGTGGAAGGGGGGATTCTTCCAAAACGAAAATAGAGCAGTAGGGAGAAATCGATTCATTTATAGTAAGCTTGGATCACTCTGATTGGATTATTACTAATTACAGATGAGCAGCTCAATCATATCACGTGCTCCTCTCGAAATTAGTTTGTGAAACTTCACTTAATATGCATCCAATTAAAAACTTCTATTGTGCTGGGAATGAATGTCTGGAATTGAAAGGTTTCTGTCATGTCATCTTGTGTTTGGTGTGGACAGTCAAACTGCGTATCGCTGGAATCTTGTCACAACATGTGTAGTTAAGACATGGTATAAATAGATTCGTATAATCAAATAAACAGACATATATAGCCGGCAGCTAGCTCTCTGCAACTTTCACATGGTCGCCAACTAAAGAGCTAAGTGCACTGTGCCTGGTCAGTACCTGGATGGGAGACCACAAGGGAAAGCTAGGTTGCTGCCGGAAGTGGTGTTGGTGAGACCAGCAGGGGGCGCCTAACTTGTGGTTTGTGTGGGTCCTCATGCCCCAGTATAGTGACAGGGACTCTATACTGCTCAGTGAGCGGCATCTTTCGGATAAGACGTTAAACCGAAGACTCTCTTTGGTCGTTAAAAATCCCCGGCATCCTGGCCAAATCTCCCCTTTGTCAACCATGGCATCCTAACCGTCCCCATATCATAATTGGCTTCATCACTCTGTCTCCTCTTCACCAATCAGATGGTGGTCGATCTGGCGCAATATGGCTGCCGTCGCGTCATCCAAGTAGATGCTGCACACTGGTGGTGAATGAGGAGATTCCCCCCCAATGTGTAAAGCGCTTTGAGTGTCCAGAAAAGAGTATATAAAAGTAAGGAATTCTTATTATTATATTGTTGGTAGTGTTTTATAATAGACTGATGATTACCTGCTTAACATTTCTCATATGATATCAGCACACAGGACATAATCCTATGGCTATTTGGCTTCACGTAGTAATGTGAACTCAGACCGAGGAAGCACACATGATCATCATCATCATCCAGAGGAATTAAGATCACACACTATGATTGACAGATCTAGACTGAATGAGCGCTCTCTGACTCATAACAAATGCGCAAGCACGAGAAACAGACACAGCTGCTCTTCTGATGGCACATGTCAGTGGGAAATGAATTGACACCGTATTAAAAGTATTATGAATACAAAGTAAATCTGGTTTCATTGGTACACCAATGATAACAAGAACAACCGTTCTGTATTCTCTTCTAGGTGTTTACATTAATTTCCAAAATATTACTACAGTATCACTTACTAATTTAAACAGATGATCTATAGCTCAAATCTAATTTGATTGCTGACCAATGGGGGATAAAATGCTTTGTCATGCTGCAATTGAATTTCTCCATATCTGATGTTTGTTTCAAGCAAGTCATCATGCCATACATTCCCATGCAAACTGATCACGGCTAGTGTAATAGGGACTTTAATAGGGACCCAAATTGAACATTTACTCACTATTTTCTTTGTCTGCACCACCCAACACCGTTAACGTCATCGCAATTGATCTAGAATCCTCAATTACAGTGATGAGGTTTTTAAATCAGTGCTGAAACAGATTTATTCACTGTGTGTGGAGGGGGATGGTGGTGGATCTTTAAACGTACTGTACCACAATACCAGAACATACATTAACTCATATTATACACACATGACAACACTGCAGTGCATGACGACAGCAAGAATTAGAATAGATAGTAACAGATGCTCCTTATGGCCTACTGTTTTACATGGCCAAAATCCCAGAGAACAGTCAATCCAACAGCTGTGTATTTCAGAGTTAAAGGAGACCTATTATGCCCCATTTTACAAGATGTAGTCTCTGATGTCCCTAGAGTGTGAATGTGAAGTTTCAGCTCAAAATGCCACACTAATAATGTTTTATTGCTCTTTGAAACCCTTTTAGTGATGTTTTGGTGACTGTCGCTTTAAATTCAAACAAGACTGTGCTCTTTACGGCGTCAGCATAGCGGTAGATTCAAAAACAAGACTAACGAGGGAGAGATGGTCACTAGTGGGTGGGGTTTTCCCCCTCTGATGATGCGTACAAAGGGAGAATGTCAATCAAAGCGTTTCTGCATAATTATAAAAAAATAGAATTGATTTTTAGCAATATAATCTGGTTATATTTACTGTTGGCACACCACTGTGTTTAAACTTATAAAAGTGATTTTTGCATAATAGATCCCCTTTAACACTAATTATTTGTAGAATTTGATATTAAAATGAAAAGCGGTAACATCACTGTCAGTAATGTCATGACAGAAACAGTTCAGTCAACAATACATGCAATAAAACCATCACTAAATCTAACATTACTGACTGCATGTTCAGCAATGTCAGTATTGACAATAACCGGCAGTAACGACACAAACAGTATAGAACCATAACATTAACAACACTGAACAGCAATGTCACCACTAAAAATGTCATTGTCAGCAACAGCGTTAGCCAGTAGCACCACCACAGTAACATCTCTGAAATTAACAGCACTAACAATAACAGCACTGACAGTAACACCACTACAATAACAGCTCTGATAGTACCAATAACAGCACTGATAGTAACACCACTAACAATAACAGCACTGACAGTAACACCACTACAATAACAGCTCTGATAGTACCAATAACAGCACTGATAGTAACACCACTAACAATAACAGCACTGACAGTAACACCACTACAATAACAGCACTGACAGTAACACCACTAACAATAACAGCATTGACAGTAACACCACTACAATAACAGCACTGACAGTAACACCACTAACAATAACAGCATTGACAGTAACACCACTACAATAACAGCACTGACAGTAACACCACTAACAATAACAGTACTGACAGTAACACCGCTAACAATAACAGCACTGACAGTAACACCACTAACAATAACAGCACTGACAGTAACACCACTACAATAACAGCACTGACAGTAACACCACTACAATAACAGCACTGCCAGTAACACCACTAATAACAGCACTGACAGTAACACCACTAACAATAACAGCACTGACAGTAACACCGCTAATAATAACAGCACTGACAGTAACACCACTACAATAACAGCACTGACAGTAACACCACTAACAATAACAGCACTGACAGTAACACCACTACAATAACAGCACTGACAGTAACACCGCTAACAATAACAGCGCTGACAGTAACACCACTACAATAACAGCACTGACAGTAACACCACTAATAACAGCACTGACAGTAACACCACTAATAACAGCACTGACAGTAAAACCACTAATAACAGCACTGACAGTAACACCACTACAATAACAGCACTGACAGTAACACCACTGCAATAACAGCACTGACAGTAACACCGCTAACAATAACAGCGCTGACAGTAACACCACTACAATAACAGCACTGACAGTAACACCACTAATAACAGCACTGACAGTAACACCACTAACAATAACAGCACTGACAGTAACACCACTAACAATAACAGCACTGACAGTAATACCACTACCAATAACAGCACTGACAGTAACACCACTAATAACAGCACTGACAGTAACACCACTACCAATAACAGCACTGATAGTACCAATAACAGCACTGATAGTAACACCTCTAACAATAACAGCACTGATAGTAACACCTCTAACAATAACAGCACTGATAGTAACACCACTAACAATAACAGCACTGATAGTAACACCTCTAACAATAACAGCACTGACAGTAACACCATTAATAACAGCACTGACAGTAATGTCACTACCAATAGCAGCACTGATAGTAACACCACTAACAATAACAGCACTGATAGTAACACCTCTAACAATAACAGCACTGACAGTAACACCACTAATAACAGCACTGACAGTAATACCACTACCAATAACAGCACTGACAGTAACACCACTACAATAACAGCACTGACAGTAACACCACTAACAATAACAGCACTGACAGTAACACCGCTAACAATAACAGCACTGACAGTAACACCACTACAATAACAGCACTGACAGTAACACCACTAACAATAACAGCACTGACAGTAATACCACTAACAATAACAGCACTGACAGTAACACCACTACAATAACAGCACTGACAGTAACACCACTAACAATAACAGCACTGACAGTAACACCACTAACAATAACAGCACTGACAGTAACACCACTAACAATAACAGCACTGACAGTAACACCACTACAATAACAGCACTGACAGTAACACCACTAACAATAACAGCACTGACAGTAACACCACTAACAATAACAGCACTGACAGTAACACCACTACAATAACAGCACTGACAGTAACACCACTAACAATAACAGCACTGACAGTAACACCACTAACAATAACAGCACTGACAGTAACACCGCTAACAATAACAGCACTGACAGTAACACCACTAACAATAACAGCACTGAAAGTAACACCACTAATAACAGCACTGACAGTATCACCACTAACAATAACAGCACTGACAGTAACACCACTAACAATAACAGCACTGACAGTAACACCACTACAATAACAGCACTGACAGTAACACCACTAACAATAACAGCACTGACAGTAACACCACTAACAATAACAGCACTGACAGTAACACCGCTAACAATAACAGCACTGACAGTAACACCACTAACAATAACAGCACTGACAGTAACACCACTAACAATAACAGCACTGACAGTAACACCACTAACAATAACAGCACTGACAGTAACACCACTACAATAACAGCACTGACAGTAACACCACTACAATAACAGCACTGACAGTAACACCGCTAACAATAACAGCACTGACAGTAACACCACTACAATAACAGCACTGACAGTAACACCGCTAACAATAACAGCACTGACAGTAACACCACTAACAATAACAGCACTGACAGTAACACCACTACAATAACAGCACTGACAGTAACACCGCTAACAATAACAGCACTGACAGTAACACCGCAAACAATAACAGCACTGACAGTAACACCACTATTAACAGCACTGACAGTAACACCACTAACAATAACAGCACTGACAGTAACACCACTAATAACAGCACTGACAGTAACACCACTAATAACAGCACTGACAGTAACACCACTAATAACAGCACTGACAGTAACACCGCTAATAATAACAGCACTGACAGTAACACCACTAACAATAACAGCACTGACAGTAACACCACTAACAATAACAGCACTGACAGTAACACCACTACAATAACAGCACTGACAGTAACACCACTAATAACAGCACTGACAGTAACACCACTAATAACAGCACTGACAGTAACACCACTAATAACAGCACTGACAGTAACACCACTAATAACAGCACTGACAGTAACACCACTAACAATAACAGCACTGACAGTAACACCACCAATAACAGCACTGACAGTAACACCACTAACAATAACAGCACTGACAGTAACACTACTAACAATAACAGCACTGACAGTAACACCACTAACAATAACAGCACTGACAGTAACACCACTAACAATAACAGCACTGACAGTAACACCACTAACAATAACAGCACTGACAGTAACACCACTAACAATAACAGCACTGACAGTAACACCACTAACAATAACAGCACTGACAGTAACACCACTACAATAACAGCACTGACAGTAACACCGCTAACAATAACAGCACTGACAGTAACACCGCTAACAATAACAGCACTGACAGTAACACCACTACAATAACAGCACTGACAGTAACACCACTAACAATAACAGCACTGACAGTAACACCACTAACAATAACAGCACTGACAGTAACACCACTAACAATAACAGCACTGACAGTAACACCACTAACAATAACAGCACTGACAGTAACACCACTAACAATAACAGCACTGACAGTAACACCACTAACAATAACAGCACTGACAGTAACACCGCTAACAATAACAGCACTGACAGTAACACCACTAACAATAACAGCACTGACAGTAACACCACTAACAATAACAGCACTGACAGTAACACCGCTAACAATAACAGCACTGACAGTAACACCGCTAACAATAACAGCACTGACAGTAACACCACTAACAATAACAGCACTGACAGGAACACCACTACCAATAACAGCACTGACAGTAACACCACTAACAATAACAGCACTGACAGGAACACCACTACCAATAACAGCACTGACAGTAACACCACTAACAATAACAGCACTGACAGTAACACCACTACCAATAACAGCACTGACAGGAACACCACTACCAATACCAGCACTGACAGTAACACCGTATGTAATATCTTATTTACACAATGGCATGGAGGGCTCGAAATTGCGACCATTTTGGGCGCATATGCGCCCGAAATTTAGTCTATGCTACTTTATAATATATTTGGGAGCATTTGTGCGACTGCATATAATGGTTGTGGTGCGACCTGTTTTTATTTGTTTTCTAAAAACGTGCTAAATCGCTCCTCCCTGCCGCTATATTGGTTCATATTAGCTGTCAATCACTCAAGGCTTTACGCTGTCAGATGACAGGGAGCTTTTGTGACCACGGGTAACGAAACGGCTGAAGTTTGAGGAAGACGCGATGAAAAGTACACAGGTTTGCAAACCCACCCAAAGTTACAAATAATGGCGCTGATGGGAGCGATCATGCTGTAAATGTTGATCCGCTAGCCGAGATCAACCGGAGTGTTTTCGGAGAGAGTGCAGAAAGACTCTGAGTAAATTAGCTGTTTTAATGGCCCGAATCTCGATGCGTTGCATTCACTGCATGTTCAGAGCAAATGTCCACTAAATGTAGTATTTAACACTGTACACATCATCGCCAAAGAAGCTTGTCTTTAAGTTTAAAGTGAAACTGCGGCTCATGACAAAGAACGGTATCCAAATGTGATCAAAATGGCAATTTTCTCCTGATATTTATAAGAAATGATGCATCTAAATAATATAATTATTATTATTAATTAATTAATTTATTATTTAATAATAAATTGTTATTTTAAAAAATCATACCGTTATAAAAGGTTTTTTTTTTTTTTTTGGTGTACAAAAGTGTTCTTGGAGCTTCGTATGATTACAGCTGAACTCCTTACAAGGTGAGCTTCTGAGCAAACTGATCACCCCGGAAAAGCGTCATAGCGTTCGTTTTACACACAAAATGCAGCCGGACATTTGACAGTGCACGCATTTGTGGTTTCCCAAATATGTAGCCCTGGCACATATCCCCAATGAGCCTGTGTTGGACTATTTATTGCATAATTAACCCTTTTTAGAGGGTGATGTTTATAAGAAACGATGCATCGACCAACTGTTAATTTAAAAATCATACCGTTATAAAAGTTTTTTTTTTTGGTGTACAAAAGTGTTCTTGGAGCTTTGTTTGATTACAGCTGAACCACTGAGGTCACATGAACTGATCTGACAATATTTTTGGTTCCTTTTCTCAAATGTGAATGTCTTGGAACCATTGCTATTAATAGAGAATGAGGGAGCCCTCAGATTTCATCTGAAATATATTAACTTACATTCAGAAGATAAACAAAGGTCTTAGGGGTTTGAAAATGACATGAGGATGAGTAATTAATAATAATTAAACATTTTGGGGGTGAATTAACCCCTTAACCAAACTGTCCAAGGAATATAAACACACTGTGCTGCCGTGCACATGTAAATAGCAGCCTTCTGAAAGCCATTTGCACTGCAGCAACCATCCTTCCCGCACTTGAACCCAGGTTCCCTGTCCCAAGTCTGACTCCCTACAAGGTGAGCTTCTGAGCAAACTGATCACCCCGGAAAAGCGTCATAGCATTTGTTTTACACACAAAATGCAGCCGGACATATGACAGGGCACACATTTGTGGTTTCCCGAATATGTAGGCCTGGGCACATATTCCCAATGAGTCTGTGTTGGACTATTTATTGCATAATCAATCCTTTTAGAGGGTGATATTTATAAGAATTGATGCATCGACCAACTATTAATTTTTTTTAAATCATACCGTTATAAAAGCTTTTTTTTGGTGTACAAAAGTGTTCTTGGAGCTTTGTTTGATTACAGCTGAACCACTGAGGTCACATGAACTGATCTGACAATATTTTTGGTTCCTTTTCTCAAATGTGAATGTCTTGGAACCATTGCTGTCAATGGAGAATGAGGGAGCTCTTAAATTTTATCTAAAATATATTCATTTACGTTCAGAAGATAGATAAACAAATGTCTCAGGGGTTTAAAAATGATATTAGGATTAGCAACTAATAACAATTACAATTTTGGGGGTGAATTAACCCCTTAACCAGACCGTCCAAAGAATATAAACACACTGTGCTGCCGCGCGCATGTAAATATCAGCCTTCTGAAAGCCATTTGCACTGCGGCAAGCGCCAAAGTCACGCTGACCTATCCGACACCTGTGAGCTGTAACACAAGCCAGTAGCATGAGTGCCACGCATGACAACAGCATTATGCACTCGTTCTTATTGTGTCTTTTTCCAGCTGAAAAAAAAAAAGCCCCTGCGCCTGTCAGTGCGTATTCAGATCCTTAGACAGAGTATTGAGGGCCAGAAGAGTCACATGATGGCCCCTGATCTACTACAAGTGCCAAAGGTTCCTGGATTACACAAGTATCCCCAGCTTGAAATAACACGACCTCTGCTGAAGTGAATACGAGAGTCAAGTGTGTGCGCGCACTGGTTTTGATGCTTCACAAGGACAGAAATTTGCATAATGACTAGGTATTTTAACATTGAGGTGGTTTATGAGGACATACAGTTGAAGTCAGAATTGTTAGCCCCCCCTGTTTATTTTTTTTTTCCCCAATTTCTGTTTAACGGAGAGCAGATTTTTTGCAACACATTTCTAAATAATAATTTTATAGTAATATTTATAATAATAGTTTTAATAACTCATCTCTAATAACTGATTTATTTTATCTTTGCCATGATGACAGTAAATAATATTAGACTAGATATTTTTTAAGACACTTCTATACAGCTTAAAGTGACATTTAAAGGCTTAACTAGGTTAATTAGGTTTACTAGGCAGGTTAGGATAATTAGGCAAGTTATTGCTTATCGATGGTTTGTTCTGTAGACTATCGAAAAAATATATAGCTTAAAGGGGCTAATAATTTTGTCCTTAAAAAGGTTCATTAAAAATTAAAACTGCTTTTATTCTAGCCGAATAAAACAAACAAGACTTTCTCCAGAAGAAAAAATATTATCAGACATACTGTGAAAATTTCCTTGCTCTGTTAAACATCATTTGGGAAATATTTAAAAAAGAAAAGAAAATTCAAAGTGGGGCGAATAATTCTGACTTCAACTGTATGTTTTTGTAATTCAAAACACTTTTAACATTGGATTTTAAATAGAGCCATATAATAAGCATTTTTATACACTATATGAAATACATTAATGCCTATGAAGAGTCTTCATAAACCACCAATAACAACATGTGTGTGCGCATAATTATGTTAAATCTATAAGCAGAACACAACATGAGGGGTTTTCTGTACGTCACTCTTATTTCTGTCCTACTTCCGTGCGAGAAGACGAGCATTCTCTCATAAAACATTAAAAATACATGGAAAGTGTAAGCCAGCAGTGCTCAAGTGGGTCAGGAAATACCCCTGCTCTCGCCTCGTGTAACCTGACATGCCCGGCTCAACAGCTGCTGCGACCCCCGCTTTTAAAAACATGTATTTTTAAAAATAAAGATGGAATTTCATTCCTGGTGAGGTGTTCAGGCATACTTTATGTTTATTATGCAACATTATTTATGTAACGCTCTTAGTAATTAAATTATAGATGTAATTAGCTAAATAATTAGCATATTCCGAAGGAAGAACTGTTTAATATTGTCTGAATCTGTGGACCAAGTTTGAATAACATTCATTCATTCATTTTAATTTCGGCGTAGTCCCTTTAATAATCCACAGCGGAATGAACCGCCAACTTTGTTTCACGCAGCAGATGCCCTTCCAGCTGCAACCCATGCACACTCATTTACACACACACACACACACACACTACGGACAATTCAGCTCACCCAATTCACCTATACATGTCTTTAGACTTGGGGAAACCGGAGCACCCGGAGGAAACCCACGCAAACACGGGGAGAACATGCAAACTCCACACGGAAACCGCTGCTACCCTGTTTGATTAACATATTAAGGTTATTATATTTGATTAATATTATTGATGATTAAATAGTGCTAATCTCAGATAGACAAGGCATTAAAACTGGCATACTTTTGGATATCCCAATCAAAGCAATATAAGTATTTATCAAACATCTGAAGCATTTATATTGAATTTAGTTTTTTTTTTTACAAACTACAGCTTTTAAATATGCGTTATATTTTAAATATAATCATTAGTCTATATAATATAGTATTTCACCTACTGTATAGATAAAAGCTAATCTAAAATAAAAACAATACTTTTTAAACAGTATGAGAGCTACTGTTCATATACATTTTTTTTGTCATCTGAGATTATTGAAACAAATACTAACTGCACTGAATCTGACAAGCAAACACTAAATCTGAATCATTACTTTTAATCCTTTGCATTAAAGATCATTTTTCTAACAGAAAGGAAGTGAAAACACATACTGTGCCGCCCCCTAGTGCTGAAATTAGTACAGTTTATTGTGAAATTACTGTATTTATGCTATAATCTTTTGTTTACTGGCACTGGCAATTTCAGTAGGCCTATTCAGTAGAAGTTAAATGTATGATAATAAAAAATAATAATAATTTATCTGATATGCTTGCCATTTTCTTCGTTCACCTACTCTGTATACAAAGAAATATTTATAATTAAGCTGAACAAATCCTTTAAAAAATAACTTTAAACTATTGTATGTATGTATGTATGTATGTATATATATATATATATATGTATATATATATATATATATATATATATATATATATATATATATATATATATATATATATATATATATATATATATATACAGTTGAAGTCATTTCATGTTGTGTTATGCTATGTGTTATGCTATGTGTTCTGCTTATAGATTTACCTCATAATTATGCGCACACACATGTTGTTATTGGTGGTTTATGAAGACTCTTCATAGGCATTAATGTATTTCATATAGTGTATAAAAATGCTTATTATATGGCTCTATTTAAAATCCAATGTTAAAAGTGTTTTGAATTACAAAAACATACAGTTGAAGTCAGAATTATTCGCCCCACTTTGAATTTTCTTTTCTTTTTTAAATATTTCCCAAATGATGTTTAACAGAGCAAGGAAATTTTCACAGTATGTCTGATAATATTTTTTCTTCTGGAGAAAGTCTTGTTTGTTTTATTTCGGCTAGAATAAAAGCAGTTTTTAATTTTTAATGAACCTTTTTAAGGACAAAATTATTAGCCCCTTTAAGCTATATATTTTTTCGATAGTCTACAGAACAAACCATCGATAAGCAATAACTTGCCTAATTATCCTAACCTGCCTAGTAAACCTAATTAACCTAGTTAAGCCTTTAAATGTCACTTTAAGCTGTATAGAAGTGTCTTAAAAAATATCTAGTCTAATATTATTTACTGTCATCATGGCAAAGATAAAATAAATCAGTTATTAGAGATGAGTTATTAAAACTATTATGATTAGAAATGTGTTGAAGAAATCTGCTCTCTGTTAAAAAAGAAACAGGGGGGCTAATAATTCTGACTTCAACTGTGTGTGTATATATATATATATATATATATATATATATATATATATATATATATATATATATATATATATATATATAGTCTGTATTAATACTACTACTAACTGTTAATTATATGCATAATGTTTTTGCATTCGTTTTTGTAATATTTTTTAAAAATTAAATGTAATTTAGTATAATTATGTTTTTAAAATAATAAAATAAAATAATAAAAAATACCATTATTTAGTATTTAACCTCATCGGGCTTAGTGGCCACATACGTGGACAGCACATTTTAGCTCTTAAGTGGCTCTTTAAAATACTTTGAATGTTTTATTTTGTGTTACAGACATACAGTGTCATCCTGCAACTGTTTTGCAGCATATAAAATCTCCCAAACACTATTTTTAACTGTCCAAAATGGAAAAAAAATGTTGTTTTTACTCTCAATACATGTTCAAAAAAATTATATGTTATATATGCATTAAAAAGCAGTCAGGAAAAAGTGTTTTATGTAAATTCGGACCGCGAGTCCACATATATGGACATAATTTTTCTCTAAAAGTACATATAAAAGGATGATGCTTGGGTTTTATTCTAACTAGGTTCCAATAAGCCCAAATAAAAAATGCATGTAAAAAAAAACTCCTTTGGCCTTAAGAGGTAACTAATTTAAATGGACATTTAGCACACATGTCCACAGATGTGTGGTGTTTCCATACCTCATATCCCCTCTGAGCTCCTCTTGTTATTGTGACAATCCAATTAAGGAACTGGAAGTTCTGCAGATGTGGTCCTTCTGGGTCTCTGAGCAGTGGTCTTCATTTATTCAGTCAGTCCATTTGTTGACATTGCGGGATTTCGCTTTCCTGATCCAGCCAATGGGCGCGCGAGTTTACCCTTCCTCCCAGTGACGTCATGACGATTCCCTTTTTTCCTGCTGGATTCATCGCGATGCCCTCCTGACACTGTTGCAGAGCAGAACTGCTGAAGTTTCTCCATATTGACTGACTGCTGGGTCTTCTGTTTATATGGCGTACGTTGTTTCCACTGACATGAGCCTCAATGACCTTGTTCACTACAGCATATCTAGGCCGAATAAGAAGGTAAATCTGAGGGTTCACATTTAACTTTTGGTAGGATGTACCTACAAAAGCGCCACACAACATTCGTGTGAATAAATTAGGGGAGCAATAATAGCCCGGTGTCTCCAGAACCGTCTGGAAAGTTGCTATGGAAACACTGTTAGTCTTTTAAAGGCTGCCATCACCAGCTGCGTCCACTAGAGGACGCTGTTGTGTTTTTAAAATGACCTCGTGTGTCCAGATTCGAGCGCTCATTGTTATTATCGAGGCTCTGCTCAGTCATTCCCCGCACATCTGCTGATGACATGAAGAAGCTTACATTAAAAATGTCGCTTATCTGTAGCCTAGGCTATCCTTGCCGTGCGTTTAATAAAGTTGTCAAGTAATTTTAGGATGCCATAACCTTTCAATGCAATGGCACTGACGTTCATTTCATGAAAATAATGAATCATTTCAAAGCTGTTAAGCTCTTTTACCTACTAATCATCCGCAATAGATGTTTACACATTACACGGCTAGTAAAAAATGTCAACAAACAAATAGGGGGACTTCTTTTTCTTCATATATATATATATATATATATATATATATATATATATATATATATATATATATATATGACAAATAAATAAATACATATATTGGTCCTATATTCCTCTCCAAATAACCTGTAAACGTTCAGATCACGCGCCATAGAATTAACTAAGAGTGCCTAATAAAGTGCTACACATCGGGCTTGCGTCTATATATAGATATATTACCATGGATTGTATGTGATTATTTTTATTTCGCTAGCCTACACGCCTCGCGCTTCAATGATCACAACAAATGGAAGACAGTTTTAAAAAGAATCACGTCATAGTCGAAATCCGCCGTCGTAGTTTCCAAAACACCCAACTGTTCCTCACGGAATTATTTACATCTCAAGCCATCAGCGCGCGGGATGAGGATGTACCCACACACGGAGAAAAGTTGCGCTTCTTTGGGTCTCTGTGTGTGTGTTTTCTGTTTAAACGGATGTTTCTGTACATTCACACATCAGTGAGCTTCCCGGTGTACGCTTTGTGCGGGCTGCAGTTGGTGTACTTGACTGAATCTCCATCCTCTGAGTCCAGGTAGTCAGATTTGGAGAGGGACGCTTTGCTGTCGCTGCGCCTGAATTCTCCGACCTGCTGGCCGCAGGTGACGTGCGTGTACTGCATCTGCTCCTCGTGCTCGGTCTCCCGGTGGTAGAAGTAATTGAAATTGGACACAATGACGGGCACCGGGAGAGCTATTGTGAGCACACCGGCGATAGCGCATAAAGAGCCCACTATTTTGCCACCGATGGTGACCGGGCACATGTCCCCGTATCCCACAGTTGTCATGGAAACCACTGCCCACCAGAAGGCATCAGGGATGCTGCTGAACCCCGAGTCGGGGTCGTCCGTCTCGGCGAAATACACGGCGCTGGAGAACAGAATAACTCCGATGAAAAGGAAAAAAATGAGGAGACCCAATTCCCGCATGCTCGCCTGCAAGGTCTTGCCGAGGATCTGGAGCCCCTTGGAGTGCCTGGAGAGCTTGAAGATGCGGAACACCCGCACCAGGCGGATGACCCTCAGGATGGCCAAAGACATGGCCTGCTGGCCGTTTCCTTGGTGCTCGGCTAGTTCCAGACCCAAGGTGATGAAGTAGGGGATGATGGCCACGATGTCAATCGTGTTCATGATGTTCTTGAAGAAAGCGGGCTTGCTCGGGCACGCCAGAAACCTGACGAGCAGCTCAAAGGAGAACCAGATTATACAAAGGGTCTCCACTATGAAGAAAGGGTCTGTGAAAGGATTGGGCTTCTTCACGCTGGCGGCAGTTCCATTCACCCCGAGGTGCTCCTCAAACACCTTCCCGTCCTCCCTGAACTCGGGTAAAGTCTCCAAGCAGAAGATGACGATGGAGATGAGGATGACGAGCACCGACACGATGGCGATGCCCCTGGCGGGTCCCGAGCTCTCCGGGTACTCGAACAGCAGCCAGACCTGCCTCTGAAACTCGCTCTCGGGCAAAGGGCGCTCTTCCTCCTTGATGAAGCCCTCGTCCTCCTTAAAATTCTCAATGACTTCCTCTCCCAACTCGTAGAATTTAATCTCCTCCATGAAGATGTCCACGGGGACGTTCACGGGTCTCCTCAGCCGGCCGCCGGACTGATAGTAGTAGAGGATGGCATCAAAACTCGGCCGGTTCCTGTCGAAGAAGTACTCGTTCCTCAGAGGGTCGAAGAAGCGCATTCGTTTGCGCGGGTCTCCGAGCAGCGTGGCGGGAAACTGCGCCAGGGTCTTCAGCTGGGTCTCGAAGCGCAGCCCGGAGATGTTGATGACCACCCGCTCGCAGCACTCCTGGTCTGCCCGCTCAGGGTCGTACACATCCTGGGACAGGGCTGCCAGTGCCACAGTCTCGTCGAGGTTCTCCCCGGGCACCACAGTCATGTTTGTCCCTCGGAAAGGGCGAGCGGTCTCCCGCTGTTAACGGATGGCGACGGACGGAGGAGCACTTGTGGAGCGGCGCGTGTCGCGTCACTTCGCGCGCATTTTCCTCGCCGAGGATTCTCCTCATTCCCTCCCCAAACTGAGACTGGCAGTCTGGACGATTGGCTGTCACATTCACAGCATTTTAAGCAGCAATGCCCTCCCTTACTCCCTCGCTGCGCGCCGAGTGCTGTGGCAAGCCAGAGTAACAATTATTCCTGTAAACACCGAGTAAATCTTACAGGTGCGTGTTTGGACAGTACGTTGACTAAAGACATTATGTTTTTTTGTTTCCATTTATACAGTTGAAGTCAGAATTATTAGCCCCCCTTTGCGTTTTTTTTTCTTTTGTAAATATTTCCCAAATTCTGTTTAACAGAGCAAGGAAATTTTCACAGTATGTCTGATAATATTTTTTCTTCTGGAGAAAGTCTTATTTGTTTTATTTCGGCTAGAATAAAAGCAGTTTTTAATTTTTTAAACACTATTTTAAGGTCAATATTATTAGCCCCTTTAAGCTATATATTTTTTTCGATAGTCTACAGAGCAAACCATCATTATACAATAACTTGCCTAATTACCCTAACCTGCCTAGTTAACCTAGTTAACCTAGTTAAGCGTTTAAATGTCACTTTAAGCTGTATAGAAGTGTCTTGAAAAATATCTAGTCTAATATTATTTACTGTCATCATGACAAAGATAAAATAAATCAGTTATTAGAGATGAGTTATTAATACTATTATGTTTAGAAATGTGTTGAAAAAATCTTCTCTCCGTTAAACAGAAATTGGGGGGGAAATAAACAGGGGGGCTAATAATTCTGACTTCAACTGTATATATAGTTGAAATCAGAATTTATTGCCTTTTAATTGTTTTATAGTTTTAGGTTGTGCAGTCTACACTCTGAGAAATAAAGGTACAGGAGCTGTCTCTGGGGAAGTACCTTTTCAAAAGGTACATATTTGTACCCAGAGAGTCCACAATGGTACCTCAAAGGTGCATATTAGTACCCAAATGTACCTAAAAGTACCTTTGAGGTACCATTATGGATCCTTCAGGTACAAATATGTACATTTTAAAAAAGTACTGCAGAGACAGCTCCTGTACCTTTATTTCTGAGAGTGTATGAAACAAAAACAAAACTGTAAATTAAAGTTAAATGTTATATTGTTCAGCTTTATAACGTCAGATAAAACAAAAAGAAACCTCAACAATTTGTATTCTTTTATTTTAATTTTTATATAATTATTTTTATTTATTTTATTATATTCTTATATTTCACATTCACTCCAAAGAAATGTTTTTTTTTACTTGTTCAAACTACCTAATTAAAATGAGCTGAAACAACACAATTCTTGAGATTTTACTGGGACAACTTAATTTTTTATGTCCAATCTACATATCTACATAAATTTGTTATAAGTGTTAAGTTAACTTTAGTTTATGTTAGTTAACATGTAAACAACTAAGTTAACTTAATTCCTTCATGCTGACCAAACACATTGATTGTGTGGAAGCCAGAATTTAGTTTTGCAGCGGACTAGAACAGGGAAAACGTACTTCTAGATTTTTCTGAAACCTGAAACACACGTAAAACACACAGGGGTTAAAAATTCTCAATAGCAGCTTTTGTCTTAAAGTGTTCGCTATGCCAAATGTGTTTAGTTGCTTTATTTTTCAAGAATAAATAAAGCGTGGCTTGCCATAGTGTGCTGTCTATGAATGTACACATAATACGGGAATGCACATCCTCTCAAACTCTTCCCGTTGCTTGTTAAATTGTGCTGTGAATGGCATTCGTTCCACTTGTTTGTGCGTGACATCATCGCTTTAAAAACTACGAAAATGCTGGCAGCCGTTATGCGTGTGTCTGAAAAGCTCTAAAATGCTTCAACAGAACGTTCACTGGTAGGTGGAGTTGTGGGCCAAGTTGAAAAGAATGACGCGGAGACCCAAAATAGAAATAGATTTCTTTTTCCCATGGAGTAAATCCGGGAGCAGAACAGGGGGAGAGGGAAAAAAAAACTACACCAGGGTCATACCCTTTGGTAAAAAGACATTTGCATAGCTCATTGATTTTCAAGACACTAACGTGGTTAATGAAGATCGAGAAACACTCAAATATAATTTCAGTTGCATTTACATACAGTTGAAACCAGAAGTTTACATGCACTACAAAACACTTTTTAAATGTCTGATGGTAAATCATACTAAATGTTTACTATTTAAGGTCGGTTAGGATTACCTAAACCATTTACATTTGCTAAATGCCAGAAAAATGAGAGAATTCTTTTTTTTGAGAATTTTTTATTAATTTCTAGACAGTCAAAAGTTTACACACATTTCCTTGGCTTTTTTTAGCTTTGCTTTTAAACTGTATAACTTTGGTCAAATGTTTTGGGTCTCCTTCCACAAGCTTCTCACAGTAGTTTGCAGGAACTTTGGCCCATTCCTCCTGACAGAATTGCTGTAACTGAGTCAGATTTGTTGGCTGTCTTGCTCGCACAAGCTTTTTCAACTCTGCCCACAAATTTTCTATAGGATTGACATCAGGGCTTTGTGATGGCTACTCCAAAACATTCACTCTGTTGTCCTTAAAGCACATATCAACTAATTTGGCAGTATGCTTAGGGTCATGGTCTGTTTGGAAAACCCGTTTGTGGCCAAGTTTTAATTTCCTGGCTGATGTCTCCAGATGTTGCTTAAATATTTCTACATAATGTTCTTTCTTCATGAGGCCATCTATGCTGTGAAGTGGACCAGTCCCTCCTGCAGCAAAACAGCCCCACAATTTGATGCTGCCGCCCCCTTACTTCACAGTTGGGATGGTGTTCCTAGGCTTGTAAGCTTTCCCCTTTGTCCTCCAAATGTAGCACTGATCATTATGGCCAAACAGTTCAATCTTAGTTCCATAAGAACCACAGAACATATCTCCAAAAATTTAAGTCTTGTGTGGTTTTACAAATTGTAATCTGTTTTTTTTTTTTTTGTGATGCTTTTAGAGTAATGGCCTTCTTCCTTGCAAAGTGGCCTTTCAGCCCATGTCAGTACAGGACTCGATTCACTGTGGATAATGAAACTCTCTTACAAACGTCAGCCAACGTATTTTGCTTTTGTTCTGCAGTTAATACATACAGTTCGCACTATATCACGTTCATCTCTGGGACACAGAATCCTTCTCAATCCTGAGCAGTATGATGGCTGGACATTCCCATGATGTTTATACTTGCATAAAATAGTTTGATGAATGTCGCACCTTCAGGCATCTAAAAATTGTACCCTAAGAAGAACCAGACTTGTGGAGGTCCACAATTCTCTCCTGATATCTCGGCTGATTCTTTTGACTTTCCCATGTTGTCACACAGGGAAGCAGTGTGTTTGAGGTTTGTCTTAAATACTAATCTACTGCTGTGCCTCCAATTAACATAAATGTTGTTTATTAGCCAATCAGAAACTTCCACAACCTTGACACCATCATCTGAGCCTTTTCAGAGGCATAATAATCTTATTGTATGTAAACTTTTGACATTCAAGAAAAATATCTCTCTCATTATTCTGCTATTAATCAAATAGAAACAATTTTGGTGATCCTAACTTACCTAAAAGAGAGAAAGGTTAGTCACATTAACATCTGACTTTTTTGTAAAAAATAGTTATGTGCCATTTTAAACAGTGGATGTAAACTTGGTTTCGACTGTATACAGGGAGTGCAGAATTATTAGGCAAGTTGTATTTTTGAGGATTAATTTTATTATTGAACAACAACCATGTTCTCAATGAACCCAAAAAACTCATTAATATCAAAGCTGAATATTTCTGGAAGTAGTTTTTAGTTTGAGCTATTTTAGGAGGATATCTGTGTGTGCAGGTGACTATTACTGTGCAGAATTATTAGGCAACTTAACAAAAAACAAATATATACCCATTTCAATGATTTATTTTCACCAGTGAAACCAATATAACATCTCAACATTCACAAATATACATTTCTGACATTCAAAAACAAAACAAAAACAAATCAGTGACCAATATAGCCACCTTTCTTTGCAAGGACACTCAAAAGCCTGCCATCCATGGATTCTGTCAGTGTTTTGATCTGTTCACCATCAACATTGCGTGCAGCAGCAACCACAGCCTCCCAGACACTGTTCAGAGAGGTGTACTGTTTTCCCTCCTTGTAAATCTCACATTTGATGATGGACCACAGGTTCTCTATGGGGTTTAGATCAGGTGAACAAGGAGGCCATGTCATTAGTTTTTCTTTTTTTAGACCCTTTCTTGCCAGCCAAGCTGTGGAGTATTTGGACGTGTGTGATGGAGCATTGTCCTGCATGAAAATCATGTTTTTCTTGAAGGATGCAGACTTCTTCCTGTACCACTGCTTGAAGAAGGTGTCTTCCAGAAACTGGCAGTAGGACTGGGAGTTGAGCTTGACTCCATCCTCAACCCGAAAAGTCCCCACAAGCTCATCTTTGATGATACCAGCCCAAACCAGTACTCCACCTCCACCTTGCTGGCGTCTGAGTCGGACTGGAGCTCTCTGCCCTTTACCAATCCAGCCACGGGCCCATCAAGACTCACTCTCATTTCATCAGTCCATAAAACCTTAGAAAAATCAGTCTTGAGATATTTCTTGGCCCAGTCTTGACGTTTCAGCTTGTGTGTCTTGTTCAGTGGTGGTCGTTTTTCAGCCTTTCTTACCTTGGCCATGTCTCTGAGTATTGCACACCTTGTGCTTTTGGGCACTCCAGTGATGTTGCAGCTCTGAAATATGGCAAAACTGGTGGCAAGTGGCATCTCGGCAGCTGCACGCTTGACTTTTCTCAGTTCATGGGCAGTTTATTTTGCGCCTTGGTTTTTCCACACGCTTCTTGCGACCCTGTTGACTATTTTGAATGAAACGCTTGATTGTTGGATGATCACGCTTCAGAAGCTTGGCATTTTTAAGAGTGCTGCATCCCTCTGCAAGATATCTTACTATTTTTGACTTTTCGGAGCCTGTCAAGTCCTTCTTTTGACCCATTTTGCCAAAGGAAAGGAAGTTGCCTAATAATTATGCACACCTGATATAGGGTGTTGATGTCATTAGACCACACCCCTTCTCATTACAGAGATGCACATCACCTAATATGCTTAATTGGTAGTAGGCTTTCGAGCCTATACAGCTTGGAGTAAGACAACATGCATCAAGAGGACGATGTGGTCAAAATACTCATTTGCCTAATAATTCTGCACTCCCTGTATATATATATATATACTGTATATAAGAACATATTTTGAAAAACTCCAATTGTTTTTAAAGCCAAGAAACATTGAAATGTTTTCTCCTGGTAAAGTTTCATCATTGTGTAAAATAGAAAAACTCCTGCAAGCCATTTACAGCCATTGATTGTATACTAACTTTTTTATTATGATACTCTTAAGGAAAACGGATGTCTTTATAGTATTGTTGGTCAACTCTGTTACGGACAAATGATGTAATGTGTAGAAATGACTATAAATCCCAGCAGTGAAATCCTTTTTGTTTTTCTTTATAACCAGCCCTTATATTTTTGTCAATACAAAACACTTTTAATGGAAAATACTGTATTGTTATGGCAGGTAATATCGTGTGATCTATGAAAATAAGTGCCAAATTTGATAAATAATAAAAATTGTAACCTTTAAAAACAAAAAAGCTGAAACTAAATTATGGTTTTGGACATCAAATGTACCTGAAATGGGGTATATGCACACAGACTTTTAATTTTCAGCCAGGCAGCCTAAGAGCTTCCAGCGACCTGTCTTTCCATTACAAAATTGTCACGTTAAAGGTCTGTTTTCTTTAAAAATCAGTGATCTTCACAGCCTGTTAGATATACAATATGAAGTGGGTCTCTGATCGGACAAGAAGCACTGCATTCAATTTCATTCCCCTCGCCATGTCTTTATAATATGACAGTTTATTTTACCTCAGTATTTTCAATGGAATTCCTGCTAGCCTGTTGCTACTGATAGAGCTAGTGGTCTTTCATCTCGTTTTACGCTTGAACAACTAAATGAATGCTTAAGTCTATAACTGAATGTATTGTAATTACATTACAACATCGATGCTGTAAAAACAACCTTGTCAAAGTGAAAATAGTCACATTAAGCTTTCACCGGAAGTATATCATCGGCTTTAAAGCTCTAGCTGTGCATGGCGCCCATTACAGTATTAGCTGAGAGGATTCATTCATTCATTTTCCTTCATTCATCAGGGGTCGCCACAGTGGAATGAACCGCCAACTTATCCAGCATATTTTTTTACACAGCGGATGCCCTTCTAGCTGCAACCCAGCACTGGAAAACACTCACATTCACAACCATACACTACGGACAATTTACTTCATCAACTCACCAATACCACAAGTGTTTGGACTGTTGGGGAAACCGGAGCACCCGGAGGAAACCCACGCCAACACGAGGAGAGCATGCAAACTCCACATAGAAATGCCAACTGACCCAGCTGGGACTCGAAGCAGCGACCTTTTTGCTGTGAGGTGACAGCGCTAACCACTGAGCCACCGTGTTGCCCCTAGCTGAGAGGACGATTCGTGTTAATACAGTGGTGTTCCTTCACATCAGTTTTGCTTCCGTCACGCTCTAAAGGTGCTGGGCTGTTTTAACCTGAGATCAAATATGGACTAACCCAACAATTGGTTTAAAAAGTGTCATTTAAATATTGAAAAATTAACCCAATATTGGGTTTGTCTATATTTTATGTTCAAACTAAATCACATGACTTTTTTGATCCACATGCTGGAGTTTATCCTGTAAATGTGTTTCCATTGTAGTTTATTCACATAGGATAAAAAGTTTATCCTACTCAGAAACACCTGCACACAACTTGTTACTGGTTCTGGTTGCACTGGTTCCAGCTATTAGTAAATCTGACCCTTATGGCCCGTTTCCACTGAGTGGTACGGTACGGTATGGTTCGGTTTTATGGCAGTTTCCACTGTCAAAAGGCGTACCAAACCATACCGTACCACTTTTTTTTTTACCAAAACACGAGAAAGAGTACCAAAAGGTGTAGCTACATGCGTAGCTGAACGCTGACTGGTTACAGAGCTACGTCACTCAGAGCTTGTGGAGCTAGCCAAAATGAAAACAAAGGAACCACCATGTTTTAAATACACAGCCGAGACATTACATCGTAATACTATATGCATATAATAACGAGCCATGGATGACCCAAGCTCAAACAAACCTTGTCGTTGTTTTGATGTACAGCCACAAGGCCAAGAAGAACAAAATCTGCCGTGTCCTGTTGTTGCTTTACGAGGCCGTCTAAAAGTGCGAGCGGTTTTCGCGTTCTCCAGGGAGCTCGCGATCGCGTCCATATTTGATATAACGAACTTCTTGAGAGACTGTAAGGGTGTTTATATATGTTCACTTTTTTATTTATTTTATATAATCGCAGATGTCATTGATCTGCAGTTATAATCAAATTATGTTCATAGAAAAGTTAGTAATAAACATTTATAAACAAGTATTTATGTGTATAAAGCCTCTGTTTTGTGCGAAGTGCTTCTCATGTGAAAAAAAAATGGTACCCTTGGTAGTGGAAACGCAAGCCTGATAAAGGTGACCTGTACCGACCCGTACCGTACTGTACCAGTTTGAGAGAAATGTAATTGTTTACTCCCATTTATTTTTATTCCCATTCATAAAGATATTACTGTGTTAACCCAGAGCTTATTTTATTGGGTGTTGGGCTGCAATCTTGTTGGTTGGATTGGTGAGGGCAGTTTATTAGGACTGGGCAATTAAGTGAAGTGAGCCTTGTCAAGTATGGTTTTACCCATACTTGAAATTGCTCCTCTGCTTTTAACCCACATGTGCACACACACACACACAGTGAGCAGTTACTGTGAGCAATTAGGGGTTCGGTGCCTTTGCTCAAGGGCACCTCAGATGGGTATTGAAGGTTCATTCACTCCCTCACCTTCAATTCCTGCAGGGACCGGGAATCAAACCAGCAACCTTCGGGTTACAATTGCAACTATTTTCATTTTTATTATTTTAAAAGTCTATTTCTCAATGAACGCACACAAATAAACAGTGAGTATGTTTACATGGACACCAAGACTCAGATTTAAATGCGATTAAGCAGCCTGATCTCACGAGGAAACGTAAGTATTTTACGCTTTGTCAGTTAAGTGGCTAATTCGTACGAATTCGTACGAGTTGAGTCGTACGAAAATGTACGATTTTAAAGAGGAGGCGTGGCACCCAACCCCACCCCTAACCCCAACTGTCATTGGGTGATGAGCAAATCGTACTAATTTGTACGAATTAGATCGTACGAATTCATACGAATTACCCACTAAATCAAAATGTTACGAATTGCCGTGAGATTGCGTTGGATTAAGACAGTACTCTGATTAAGAGTCTATCATGTAAACAGTGATTGTTGATTACCTAATCCGACTGAAGTCACAATCAAACTGAACAGAAATCCAATTCAGAGATGTAGAGTGTGCCTATTTTTAGCCGCGTTATTGAAGTGCAGTACAGACATGGAAACGCCGCAATCACCGTTTTGAAGTACTTTTCACTACATTTTGCGACAGTCGTCAGGCGTTCGACCACAAACAAATGAAAGAATGGCTTTAAGCAAGAGAGCATATTTTGGTTGAAGCAAGAAAGGATAACTAGGCTGAGAATTCTGGAAGAAATGGACATTATGAAGTGTCTTGAGTTTGTTGCGGGGGCATGAATGCAAAATTGAGGTGTCCTGTTGCTTGAGAATTTGCATCCACTGTCATCTGTTTGCAGGCATAGTGTGAGTACAGTAGTTAACTGCAGTTGAACTTGTTGTAAAATTAAAAATGGTGCCATGACGAACACCAGCTGTCGTTGTGTGAATCACCGGACGAAACTAGCGTCAAACAGTGACAATTATTGACGATGCACTATAATATGTAAAACCGGAACATTCAAAATGCAGCTCATGTAAACACCTTAATCATATTATTGTCTTATTCAGATTTAGGTAAAAAATTTAAGTGCTTAATTTGTAAATCAATTAATTTCCAGAACAAAATCAGGAAATAAAAGTTAGCGTGACCGACATCCACCACACAATTTCAGTTTTTCCAGAACATTAAGTTACTAAGTGGTTATAGTAAAAAAAAATGCATCAAATTTCTGAACGGACTTTAATTATTTTGTGCAATATAACGTTATGGATAAAAATGAACAAACATGTAGCCACAAACATAAATCGTATAAAACATCACTATTCAGTTTACTAACGACACTCAGCTCGCTTCACTATGCCAAGCGAAAAAGACTCACTCAGTCTAATCTTCAAGAAGAGCCCGCAGTTACCTCTTCCGTCATGTGTTCTGGCTGACTTAATATCGCTTTGCTTCTGTCTCCTGCTGTCCTGATCCAGGGGAGCAGTTTCATCTTCTCTTGATCAGGCTCATTATCAGATTTACTCGTGGTTTAAAAACATAATATATACTTGACCGCCTCTGGTATTTTGAAAATACAAATATTATTTAGCCACTATGCCATTATTTATTTTCACTGCTCACTGCACGCAAAACAATAATCACCAACCAATGAGAGTGATTGTAAACGTAAGAAAGCTGATTGGTCGATCTTTGCTCGCTGTTTTTCGTACTCATTCACATTCTCTCTCTTTCTCACACACATATGCAGGTATTCATTACGCAAAAGTCAATGCCGGATCAATTAAAATAAATAACAGAACGCAAAACACGAATATCTGACATTTCAGTTAGCACTGTCGCCTCAGCAAAAAGGAGACTGGTTCGAGTCCTGGCTGGGCCAGTTGGCATTTCTGTGTTGAGTTTGCATGTCCTCCCAGTGTTGGCGTGGGTTTCCTCCGGGTGCTCTGGTTTCCCCTACAAGTCCAAACCAACGCAATTTCACGGCAATTTGTAACTTTTTGATATAGTGCAGGGGTCACCAAACTTGTTCCTGGAGGGCCGGTGTCCTGCAGATTTTAGCTCCAACCCTAATCAAACACACCTGAACAAGCTAATCAAGGTCTTACTAGGTATACTTGAAACATCCAGGCAGGTGTGTTGAAGCAATTTGGAGCTAAACCCTGCAGGGACACCGGCCCTCCTGGACCGAGATTGGTGACCCCTGATATAGTGGCTTATTCGTATGAATTCGTACGAATAAGCCAATTCGTAATTCGTACCATTTACTACGATTTGCTCATCACCCAATGACGGTTGGGTTTAGGGGCGGGGTTGGGTGCCACGCCTCCTTTTTAAAATCATACAATTTCGTACAACTCAACTCGTACGAATTAGCAACTAAACTGTCAAAACGTAAAATACTTACGTTTCCTCGTGAGATCAGGCTGGTCCAAACACATGCGCTGTAGGTGAATTGGATAAACTAAATTGACTGTAGTGTGTGAGTGTGTGTGAATGAACGTGTATGGGTGTTTCCCAGTACTTGGTTGCGGCTGGAAGGGCATCCGCTGTGTAAAACACAGGCTGGAATAGTTGGCGGTTCGTTCCGCTGTGGCGACCTCTGAAATAGAAACTAAGCTGATGTAAAATGAATGATTTTGTGTTGTTATAATGTGTTTTGTAATATCTTCATTTTATTCTTGAAGTGATTAGAGTCACACAGGAATCTGCGCAAGAAGTGAAGATATAAGATTTAAATGATGTTACCCACATAGCATGCGAATGTGGGCCACTTTAGGCAGTTATGCAGCCCTGGCGGTCTTCCTTCAGCCCAGACAAAATGAATGTGAGCCTGAAGGGGCCCACCTGTACAATGGCAAAGGGGGGCCAAAGATTCAAATTCATATATGGGCCACTTAAGGCAAAGATTTGGCACTTATGGCAAAATGTAATCTAAATGTGAGCCAAATGTGGCCCATGTGGAAAATGATACATTTGGCCCAAATGATGGAGGACAAATGTGGGCCACAGTTGGCAAAAATGTGGCATAGTCATTTAAGGGTAATCTGGGTCTAAACCCAAAGTGGCTCACATGTGCAGGTGCAAATGTGGCCCAGTTATCTTAAGACATATGTGGGCCACTTTTGGCAAATATTCGGCACAGTAAACTCTGGCTGTTGCGGCTGTGAGCCTAATGTGGCCCAGAGAAAATATGGCAAATGTGGCCCAGTTATTTTAAAACATATGTGGGCCAATTTTGGCGAATATTCGGCACAGTAAACTCTGGCTAATGCAGCCGTTAGCCTATAGTGGCCCAGAGAAGATATAGAAAATGTGGCCCAGTTATCTTAAAACATATGTGGGCCACTTTTGGTAAATATTCGGCAGAGTTAACTCTGGCTAATGCAGCAGTTAGCCTATAGTGGCCCAGAGAAGATATGGCAAATGTGGCCCAGTTATCCTAAAGCAAATGTGGGCCACTTTTAGCAAATATTTGGCACAGTAAGCTCTGGCTATTGTGACTCTGAGCCTAATGTGGCCCAGAGAAAATATGGCAAATGTGGCCCAGTTATTTTAAAACATATGTGGCCCACTTTTGGCGAATATTCGGCACAGTAAACTCTGGCTAATGCAGCCGTTAGCCTATAGTGGCCCAGAGAAGATATGGAAAATGTGGCCCAATTATCTTAAAACATATGTGGGCCACTTTTGGCAAATATTCGGCGCAGTAAACTCTGGCTAATACAGTCGTTAGCCTATAGTGGCCCAGAGAAGATATGGCAAATGTGGCCCAGTTATCCTAAAACATATGTGGGCCACTTTTGGCGAATATTCAGCACAGTAAACTATGGCTAATGTGGATTTGAGCCTATAGTGGCCCAGAGAAGATATGGCAAATGTGGCCCAGTTATCCTAAAGCAAATATGGCCACTTTTGGCAAATATTCGACACAGTAAACTCTGGCTAATGCAGCCGTTAGCCTATAGTGGCCCAGAGAAGATATGGAAAATGTGGCCCAGTTATCTTAAAACATATGTGGGCCACTTTTGGTAAATATTTGGCAAAGTAAACTCTGGCTAATGCAGCCGTTAGCCTATAGTGGCCCAGAGAAGATATGGAAAATGTGGCCCAGTTATCTTAAAACATATGTGGGCCACTTTTGGCAAATATTTGGCACAGTAAACTCTTGCTAATGCAGCCGTTAGCCTATAGTGGCCCAGAGAAGATATGGAAAATGTGGCCCAGTTATCTTAAAACATATGTGGGCCACTTTTGGTAAATATTCGGCACAGTAAACTCTGGCTAATGCAGCAGTTAGCCTATAGTGGCCCAGAAAAGATATGGAAAATGTGGCCCAGTTATCCTAAAACATATGTGGTCAACTTTTGGCGACTATTCAGCACAGTAAGCTATGGCTATTGTGGATTTGAGCCTATAGTGGCCCAGAGAAGATATGGCAAATGTGGCCCAGTTATCCTAAAGCAAATGTGGGCCACTTTTAGCAAATATTTGGCACAGTTAGCTCTGGCTAATGTGGCTGTGAGCCTAAAGTGGCCCAGAGAAGATGTGGCAAATGTGGCCCAGTTATCTTAAGGCATATGTGTGCCACTTTTGGCAAATATTTGGCACAGTAAGCTCTCGCTATTGTGACTGTGAGCCTAATGTTGCCCAGAGAAAATATGGCAAATGTGGCCCAGTTATTATAAAAAATATGTGGGCCACTTTTGGCAAATATTCAGCACAGTAAACTCTGGCTAATGCAGCCGTTAGCCTATAGTGCCCCAGAGAAGATATGGAAAATGTGGCCCAGTTATCCTGAAACATATGTGGGCCACTTTTGGCGAATATTCAGCACAGTAAGATATGGCTAATGTGGATTTGAGTCTATAGTGGCCCAGAGAAGATATAGCAAATGTGGCCCAGTTATCCTAAAGCAAATGTGGGCCACTTTTAGCAAATATTTGGCACAGTTAGCTCTGGCTAATGTGGCCATGAGCCTAAAGCGGCCCAGAGAAGATATGGCAAATGTGGCCCAGTTATCTTAAAACATGTGTGGACCACATAGACTAAAGTCACCATCATGGAGAAAAGTGTTTGCTTTAGTTGGGCTCTTAGCCCTGAACCTCTTAATATAATTTTTCTATTGGGCTGCTGTAACTTTTAAGAACTGAAAATTTAAAATCTTGAAAGGTTTATTCAATACAGCAAACAAGCCAAGTAAAAAATAAAATAAAATTAAGTGAGTCACAACCTGTGATGAAATAATATAATTCACTGATGTTAGCCAATGTTTAATCCATTATTAGCAAATTCTATGGTTCAACTTCTGCTCACAGAGACATCAGTAATCAGCGTATGAATCTCAAAAACGGTGACAATTAACAAAATAAACAAAACTCACAAACAAGAGACTAAAAGTGGCAAAATCAACAACGTCAACATAAACAGCAGAATCAACAGCAAATAATGAAAACTGTAGCATCAATAAGCTGTATAATGTATTCATACTGCAATGCATGCTGGGATTTTTGTACTTTGCCACACTCAGCAAGTATAGGCCAGATCTGGGCCAGAATAAAAGCAAACTGTGGCCCAGAATAGGGTCAGTTCTGGTTCATTTGGTAGAATTCAGGCTGATATGTGGTATTGCTTTGGTTTATTTGTGGCCCAGATCTGACAAACATGAGCGGACCGCCCTAGATGCATCATTCGATTCTGTATGTGGTCCAGATGTAAGTGTCTGGTGTGGGCCAGAAGAAAAGCAAACTGTGGCCCAGAATAGGGTCAGTTCTGGTTCATTTGGTAGAATTCTGGCTGATATGTGGTATTGCGTTGGCTTAATAGTGGCCCAGATCTGGCAAACAGGAGCGGACCGCCCTAGTGCCATCATTCCATGCGGTATGTGGGCCGGATGCAAGTGTCTGGTGTGGGCCGGATTTGAGCCACATAAATTTTGCTAGCTGGGTACGAATCAACTTAAAAATTGCAACGCTGCAAAGCTTTTTTGAGTTAACAGAACCTTAATGTTGTTGTGCCGTCCCGTTTATTACAGTTTACTCAACCACAGTTTCATTTTAAATAAATTAAAATATACATGAATTAAACAAGCCTTTCCAGCACAATTTCAACCACTGAAGTGGGTCTTTGCACCCTCTAAAATGTCTTTGCAGTCAGTTGCTTTTCACAAGTTAATTCAACTATCTAACATTTACTTATCCGTTCAATCCACTATTCGCTGTTGTTTACAAGACTCAGACGAAGCGAAAAGGTAAGAACTCTTGTACAGTACACTAGGTTAGGGGCAGGTGCCACCCCTTGTATGTTTTGTTTAACAGAGTAGAATATTTAGGGTTTGCCGAAAACCTTTTTGCCTGTTTATTTGTGTTAGTTAAAGGACTTTTGGGGAACATTGTTTTGGTTTTGCTCTTTTCTTTTTCTTTAGTGCCACCCACATCCCTTCTGCCAGCTCTCTTTCCTCCCCCCGCTTTGTGTCCCCACTGTATATATTCGTCAGTTCCTATTTGTATAGCCATTTCATGAGAATTATTGTTTTGAAGCAGCTTTACAGAAGGGGCATGTTATTACATTATAATCAAAATCAGAAGGTTAAGGAGCCGTGTATAGGGTGGGCAGTTAATTAACCTACAGCATACTGTATAGTGTCCTTTCCAAAAAGCCGATATCTATGTGTATAATGCATTTTCAGTGAAGTGTGTTTGTGTATTGCTTAAGATTTTGTGTTGTCCTTGAAGTCCTCGTTAGGTTGGCAGCATCTCTCCCAGTCCTCGTGGGGTTGGCATGATCTCTTGACAGGTCTTGGATCGGATCAAGTGGCGCTGCACAATCGCACAAGAAAGAGAATGAACATAGATGCTGTTCATTATATTTTAAACAAGAGATATTAACACTAGGGGCAGTACTATGGTTTAGTGTTTAGCACTGCTGCTTCACAGCAAGGTTGCTGGTTCGAGTCTCGGCTGGGTCACCCATTTCTGTGTGGAGTTTGCATGTTCTCCCCGTGTTGGTGTGGGTTTCCTCCGGGTGCTCCGGTTTCCCCCACAAGTCCAAACACATGCAGTATAAGTAAGTTGAATAAACTAAATTGTCTGTAGTGCATGAGTGTGTGTGTGAATGAGTGAGTATGGATGTTTCCCAGTACTGGGTTACAGCTGGAAGGGCGTGGGTGGTTCATTCTGCTGTGGCGACCCCTGAAATAGAAACTAAGCCGAAGGAAAATGAATAAATGAATATGAAGACTAATAAATTCACAACGTGATTGCAAATATCTGGTTTCTGGATGACTTTTTGCACTACACTCACTGTACATGATGAATAATTCTCTTTAATTGTCACTTTTCAAATGCCAAACCCCATCCCCTAGACAAATAAGGGGATGTAACATGCGACATTCGCACTGCCCATTGGAAATTCTTACTAAAATACTTCGTTTTGCTATAGTGTGTACTCAGTATATTAGAAAAAATACACTGCAAGCAGTGGCATTACACAAATCTGTGTGAGGTAAAGATTTCCCATTTTTTAGGACAGTATAGGGAGTAGTGAACACTATGTAGGGACCCTGTTATTCTAAACACAGCTCATGCATAAAGCTCTCATCTCTCAGTCTGGTTATCTGAGAACAGTGTGGTGCGAGGACAGGAACTGAGGACCATTTTCCACATAGCAAATGTTTTCTGGCCCAGCTCCGGGCCACACAATAACTTTTCCCTCGACCCAAGTACTGCAAAGAATGATGGTCCTAAAGTGGCCCATAACTGGATAAAATACAAGGGCCACACATGGGCCATAACCGGCCCAAATCTCAGCCAATTTATTACCCTTAACTGGCCCTGAACTGGGCCAAAACAGGTTTATTATTGGTACCGATTCCCAGCTATGAGCTAATCATATCAACACCACCCTTTAACCAGAAACCCCAAAAACTGAGCCATAACCCTGTCTAATGTTACCTAAACAATGTGAACAATCGCTACACTGATCTGGGCCACACACCTCCCATTCGCAACTGGCCCAAATGTAGTTTGCCGTCATGCATGCAGTGCCATCATTGCCATGCATGGCCCACATTCGGCTGACATTATGCATGCCAGTGCCGGCAACACGTCAGCAGTGCCATAATGAGGCCACATTTGGGCCAAGTCCGTTTGCTATCCCACATAGCAAATGTTTTCTGGCCCAGCTCCGAGCCACTCGATAACTTTTCCCCTTGGCCCAAGTACCGCAAAGAATAACGGTCCTGAAGTGACCCATAACTGGATTAAAGACAAGGGCCACACATGGTCCATAACTGGCCCGAATCTCAGCTAATTTATTACCCTTAACTGGCCCTGAACTGGGCCAAAACAGGTTTATTATTGGTACGGATTCTCAGCTATAAGTTAACCATATCAACACCACCCATCATTGCCATGCATGGCCCACATTCGGCTGACATTATGCATGCCGGTGCCGGCAACACGCCAGCAGTGCCACAATGAGGCCACGTTTGGGCCAAGTCCATTTACTATGTGGGTGGTTTAATCATCATTTAATTATCACTAAATGCCCTAATAATATTAAATCTCTGAGGTTTTAAATCTATCAGAATCATAAATCTGTAAAAAAAAAAATCAGAGTCTGTAAGCAGACTCGTCACCGTCCTGAATGAGGCAGATAAATGTGGTGTCGTCTGCAAACTTTAGGATCTTGACAGAGGAGTCTTTCGAAGTGCAGTCATTCGTGTACAGGGAGAAGAGCAGTGGGGAGAGGACACACCCCTGGGGGGCGCCAGTGCTGATTGTGCGGGTACTGGATGAGAATTTTCCCAGCTTCACCAGCTGCTGCCTGTCCGTTAGGAAGCTGTTGATCCACTGAAAGACAGAGGAGGGCACGGAGAGCTCAGTTAATTTGGGCATCTAATCTAATTTGATTACATAAATGTTTCAGTTAAGATTTGAAAAGGGAATACTGCTATAAAAACACATCAGTAGTTTAAAGTGTTATCACACTTTATTTCATATACCAGAACTTATAAGGTAAAAGTGTGCAACGCAGTAGTTTTGAATTCGTTGATGAGTTTTCTGTTACCAGTTTGTCCACATACATCAGCTAACTTGTGACAGAGAGGAGTTGACCGTGATGACGGGGTTCAAGCCAGGCGAAGAATGGTTCCAGAAAGCAGGCAAGACAAAAAACAAAAGCCAAAAAATCAAATAAACAAGTAAATAACAGGGTGAGAATGTGGTACTCATCAATGAATTCAGTTGATGATCGTTTATATATTATCCGTTAAATAAAACGGTGTGTCTGATCCACCTCAGCCAGTATAAATGTTTAGAGGATTGGTCCCTTCTGTATTTTCCCCTTTTGGTTTCTCCAGTTGTTCTGTTAATGATATCAGTTTTCAGCAGCATGTTTATCACACACCACTCTGAGCTACAGGCATTCATTACTCACGAAACACACACAAACGCACACACACACACACGGCTCAGGTATCCAGCATCCTGCGGACTATCAAGGTGACTTCCATTCCATCAGAGAGCCACTGCCGCAGTGATTCATGCGTCTTTGATAGGACGTTGGTTTTGGGCCACTCAGAGGAAGGTTTTTCTGGACAGTCTGTCATTTCATCCAGGCATGCATTAAGGAATTGCACAGGTCACTGATGGTGTCCTGGAACCCAGAGGAAGATTATATTTACAGGCTCCACCTATTAAAATGACAGCTGGAGAAGGGTGTTACTATATATACTGTGTGTATATATATATATATATATATATATATATATATATATATATATATATATATATATATATATATATATATATATATATATATAGTTGAAGGCAGACTTTTTTTCTTTTTTTTTATATTTCCCAAATGATGTTTAACAGAGCAAGGAAATGTTCACAGTATGTCTGATAATATTTTTTTCTTCTGGAGAAAGTCTTATTTGTTTTATTTCGGCTAGAATAAAAGCAGTTTTTAATTTTTTAAACACCATTTTAAGGTCAATATTATTAGCCCCTTTAAGCTATATATTTTCTCGATAGTCTACAGAACAAACCATCGTTATACAATAACTGTAATTACCCTAACCTGCCTAGTTAACCTAATTAACCTAGTTAAGCCTTTAAATGTCACTTTAAGCTGTGTAGAAGTGTCTTGAAAAATATCTAGTCTAATATTATTTACTGTCATCATGACAAAGATAAAATAAATCAGTTATTAGAGATGAGTTATTAAAACTATTATGATTAGAAATGTGTTAAAAAATCTGCTCTCCGTTAAACAGAAATTGGGGACAAAATAAACAGGGGGGCTAATAATTCTCACTTCAACTGTGTGTGTGTGTATATATATATATATATATATATATATATATATATATATATATATATATATATATATATATATATATATATATATATATATATAGGGCTTTATATGCAACTATTTGGACATTTCAGCAACAGAGTGTAAAAATCTTGATGCTTCTGTGGGTCTTGTCTGTCAAATCTGAGCTTTATTTTGTATTTTCTATTGGATTCGGATCAGGTGATGGGCTGGGCCATTCTACAGCTTGATTTTCTTTCTCTGAAAGCATCTGAGAGTTTCCTTGGCTGTGTTTTGGATCATTGTCTTGCTGAAATGTCCACCTTGGTTTCATCTTCATCCTCCTGCTAGTGTAGATGTTGGACTGAAGAAGCTGTCATTTGATTTTATTACACAGAACTTCATTTGAAAACTAGTTCATTTTGTTTTCTTCACATATGTGTATTTCTTTGAATGTTATCAACGTCTGGTGAAAACTTCAAATCGGCGACACCTTTAGAAATATGTTTTCTGAGAAAAATGGTAACGTGTTGAATACTGTATATAGTTTGTTTTGTTTTTAACACAAAGTTTATTCGGTAGTAGCAGGTGAAGCTGTGAAAGCCTGTTCCACTTTAGCTTTTAACAGTTTTTATTTTCCATAAATCTGACATCAAGTTTCATAATAAAAAGGAATTTATTCAGTAAATGTGTGTCCAACATGGTTTATGCACATATCATAACCACGTATATTACCTGTCTCACATGAGAGCTTTTTTTTGCCAAGTTTTAAAAAATTCGATATAATTAAATGTGCTTGATATACAGTTGAAGTCAGAATTATTCGCCCCCCTGTTTATTTTCTGTTTAACGGAGAGCAGATTTTCTCAACACATTTCTAATCATAATAGTTTTAATAACTCATCTCTAATAACTGATTTATTTTATCTTTGCCATGATGACAGTAAATAATATTTGACTAGATATTTTTCAAGACACTTCTATACAGCTTAAAGTGACATTTAAAGGCTTAACTAGGTTAATTAGGTTAACTAGGCAGGTTAGGGTAATTAGGCAAGTTACTGTATAATGATGGTTTGTTCTGTAGACTATCAGAAAAAAAAATATCTTAAAGGAGCTAATAATATTGACCTTAAAATGTTTATTAAAAAATTAAGAACTGCTTTTATTCTAGCCGAAATAAAACAAATAAGACTTTCTCCAGAAGAAAAAATATTATAGGAAATACTGCGAAAAATTCCTGAATCTGTTAAACATCGTTTGGGAAATATTTAAAAGAGAAAAAAAATCAAAGGGGGGCTAATAATTCTGACTTCATCTGTATGTATTAGATTTTTTTAGCTGGTTCAGACTACTTACTTAAAATGAGACACAATTCTGGAGATTTTTGGGGGGAAACTTAAAAAAAAAATGTTTTAAATTACTTAAATTAGTTATGTTAACTTGGATTTGAATGGATTTGTGTTGGGACAGCATGAATGACTTGTGTTTTTATGCTCTCACCCACTGGACTACCTTTCCCACACCTCAATTTTATAAATATGATTATTTGACATAATGAACTGTTCGCAGCCTCTCTTAATGACCTCCGTCCACTTTAATTAGTGTCTAATTATCTTTTGCTACCTCACAGGAATGCAGCCGACTTTGTCAGCAGCGTTAAAGGGGCAGTTCACACAAAAATGAAAATTCACTCATCATTTCCACACACTCAAGTGGCTTTGAACATTTCCGAGTTTCTTTCTCCTGTTCAGAGTTGGGTGTACGGCGTTCCACAGTAACGTATTTCTGCATTCTAATTAGTTTTGGGGGAATACAGTAATGTAACGAGTTACATATTAAATTTGATTACAGTTACTAAAGTCAGTGTAATTGCGTTACCTACATTACAAATATAGTGTGAAGTAGACAATATTTGCTTATTTTGAATTACATTTTTAGCAGCAGCATCAGTTAATGAGCACTTTTAAGAGTTCACGCTTAGCTGATGATTGATTATAAAGCTTGTTTGGCATGCTGTCCTGGGAGAGAGCCCTGAGCTCATAAGATCCTCAAGCCCGGGGCTCCCTCCCGTTGCAAGGCGAGAGGGGAGTTTGAGCTCAGGTAGAACTCGAGAACTCCCCTGCTGTAGTAGCTAATGAACAGATAGTGATTGATCTTAAGACATAGCTACTTGTGAAGTGCATGTCTATGGTGCCGATTTGGATTAGTCAATTAACTTAAGTTGCATGTTTTTGGACGGTGTGAGGAAACCAGGGAACCCGAGGGAAACCCACGTGAGCAGGGGGAGAACGTGCAAACTCCGCACAGAAACGTCGGCTGGTTTTGTTAATGACCAGAACCAAAGACCTTCTTGCTGTGAGGCAACAGTGCTAACCACTGGGCCACCCATCTAGAAAAGGAGTGGAAGCGGGGATTTTTCAAAACGAAGGAATCTAGGAATCGTCTGATTGGTAAATAATTAATTGAATAATGCGGGGCAGCTGCAAGCGATCATAAGCACGTGATCCTCTTGAAATTAGTTAAAAAATAAACTTCACTTCACTTTTAAATTGCTGTGAAATAGCTGTGGATGAGAGTGCTTGCTTTCAGGGAGAAATACCAACGCAATCTCACGGCAATTCGTAACTTTTTGATTTAGTGGCTAATTCGTATGAATTCGTACGATCTAATTCGTACAAATTAGTACGATTTACTCATCACCCAATGACGGTTGAGGTTAGGGGTGGGGTTGGGTGCCACGCCTCCTTTTTAAAATCGTACACTTTCGTACGACTCAACTCGTACAATTTAGCTACTAAACTGACAAAACGTAAAATACTTCCTCGTCAGATCAGGCTGAAAATACAGACATTACTTTGACTTCATAGAGCGTAAAAACAAGTCTGCAGTCTCTAAAGAAGCTTTTAACTCGACCAGCAACTCGTTCAAACACTTGAACAGAAAGCCCTCTACGACAATACTCGTCACCAAGGAGGACGCCGGCACCCAAAAACACGGCGGCCCAACTTTGGATATTTAAATCAGATTTTTGTGCAGTATCAGGAGTGAAGGTATCTTCTGAATGTGAAGAGAAGCGTAGCTGCTTATGGGGCTGTTCACATATCGCACCTTTTTGCTCGCGCAAGTTCGTTATTTCCAATGGAAGCGCACAGCTTGCACATGCATATTGGGAGCGATGCGCATGCTCGCGTATTCCAGATTTCACTGATTCAGCATTTGAGCGTTTACAGTTTGTCTCCACTACCACAGACATAGTGAGCTGTGTGTTTTCCCTACTATTATTGTCAATGTTACAGATATCCAGTTTAAGTCAAAATATCTCCTTTTGTGTTAAAAAAAGAACAAAAAGCTGCGGTGTTAAACCCATTATAATGTTTATAATGTAGAGCTGCAGTTTATTTTCTATTTTCTACATGTTTTTTGCTTTAAAAGTAACTTTAAATAAAGTAATTGGTCATCTGAGTACTTTTTACATGAAGTAACTAGTAATGTAATCAGATTACATTCCCAGTAGTAATCAGTAACTTGTAGTCGATTACTTTTTAAAAGTAACCCAACACCGCTTGTGTTGAACACAAAAAAAAAAAGATATTCTGAAGAAGTACTTTCATAGTATTTTCGTTCCAGCTATCGGTGTTAATGGCTGCTTTTTTTTTCGACAAGACAGGGCAGGCTGAAGTCTATTCGCAACACAGGCTCATTGTAAAAACGTACCCCCGTATACATTTCTGGAGAGTGTGAATTATGTAGCCAGAGCTATGAAAGGCTGCATTTTGTCTTTAAAACAAATGCTACGAGGCGGTATGACGTCGCTGACGACTTCTGTTTCTTTTCGCGCTACCAGCTGACCGCTTACCTCCGTGTGAATCACTTTTTAACGTTAACAGTTTGCCCAGTAGCACACCATGTACGTCGGCGGACTTGTGACACAGAGAGGAGTTGACCACGACGATGGAGTTCGAATCTGGTGAAGAACAGTTCCTGAACAACGCAATCTCACGGCAATTCGTAACTTTTTGATTTAGTGGCTAATTCGTATGAATTCTTACGATTTAATTCGTACAAGTTAGTACGATTTGCTCATCACCCAATGAAGGTTGGGGTTAGGTGTGGGGTTTTGTGCCGCGCCTCCTTTTAAAATCATACATTTTCGTACGACTGAACTGAATTCGTACGAATTAGCCACTAAACTGACAAAACGTAAAATACTTAAATTTTCTCGTGAGATCAGGCTGTTCCTGAAAGCAGGTAAAAAAAAAAAAGCAAAATGAAAAACAAACAAGTAAATAACAGGGTGAGAATGTGGTAAAATCTGAAAACGTGGTAAAAATCAAGCGAAGGCTGTTCTTTTTCTGGATTGCTTTTGAAAACACTGTCGTTAGGTTTAGGGAAGGTGGTGATCGGGTCAATCGGTGCTTTTTAAGACACTATCGCTTGGGGTTTAGAGGAGGGGGTGGGTCAGTCGAACGGTTGTTCATTTAGTCGACAGCGGCCTCTAGTGGATTTACACGAGAAGAGCAGGCGAGAATGGCACACGCGAGAGACATTTGATATCTGAAAAAGCGTACACAGCGGCCTCTGGTGGATTTGCAAACACAAATACGTAGCTCCGGGGACATATTCGGCGCTCTCCAAAAATGTATATAGGGGTACATATCAATAATGAGCCTGGGTTGTCAATTTGAATTTTTAAGAATGAGATGGTTTTGTTAAAACTTATAAGGAAAACGTTTTAGGTATGTATTGATTTACTTTGTTTGGAGTTATTCTGGAAAGCTTAAAGATTCATTCATTCATTTTCTTTTTTTTTTGTCCCTTTATTAATCAGGGGTCGCCACAGCGGAATGAACCACCAACTTATCCAGCGTATGTTATTACGCAGCGGATGCCCTTCCAGCTGCAACCCAGCACTGGGAAACACCCATACCCTCTTGAATTCACACACATACACTTTAGTCAATTTAGCTTATTCAATTCACCTACAGTATAGTGTTTGGACTGTGGAAACCCACGCCAACACGGGGAGAACATAGCTTAAAGATTACTGTTTGCTAAAACCAATTCAAACGAATCTAATACTAAATCAAACGCCATTTACTTTAATGTAAAATTCATCAAGATATTATGGGTTCAGTGCTACTCTTGGTCACTTTACAATAAGGTTTCATTAGCGAACATGAACAATAAATGATCAATACTTGTAAAATGTATTGATTGAATGTATTGTTCAGGTCAGTAAATACATTAACTAACTTACTGTAAAGTGCTACTTTACTGTTTTACCAACCCACTTGACATGTACACGAATGCACCTTTTGTCTCAACCACATGACTTGATGTTTATGGTGATTACTGTGCTTCGGTCTGTAAATGCGGATCTTACTTTTTGATGCGTGCTGTTTGATTTCTGGCTCTGAAAGGCGGGAGAGTCTCTAAAGCAAACAGTGTGTCATGAAAGACGCTCATATTTTTAGTTTGTGTCTGCCTTTACATAACTGATTAATAATAGTGCCATTGATTGCAGCTCGACCACAACATAATAGAATGGGAGTGCTGGTGATTGTGGGGTTTTGTAATGAAATTAATTGTTTGCCTTTAAGCATGTGGGTAATGCTATTAAACATTTAAACCTACTATTATGGGAATAGCATACGCCAGTTAAACACACATATAGTAACATACATATAGTAAAAATGCTGTAGCAAAAAATCCATAAACTGGTTAACTGTAACATTAAGAGTTAACGGTAATTTACTGTTAAATGTAGAAATTTCTTTTCCGTTCTTAACAAATTTTTAATGGTTATATTCCAGTATTTCAGCGACCACAGCTGCCATTTTTTACTCTACATTATATATATATATATATATATATATATATATATATATATATATATATATATATATATATATATATATATATATATATAAAACAGTACAACATTAGTTTAATTGGCTCAAACACAAATCTGAGTACTGAGAACTGTGACCTTATTTTAATGACAATTAATAATAATACTATTATTATTAATAATATCTAATAATACTGCTAATTCCATGTGCCAAGAGCCAGTTTCTGTGCCTGGAGGACAGTCCTTACCCCAGGTGGAGGAGTTCAAGTATCTTGGGGTTTTGTTCACAAGTGAGGGAAGGATGGAACGTGAGATTGACAGGCGGATTGGTGCAGTGGCAGCAGTAATGTGGTCGATGTACCGGTGTGTTGTGGTAAAGAAGGAGCTAAGCCGATAGGCAAAGCTCTCAATTTACCGGTCAATCTACGTTCCTACTCTCACCTATGGTCATGAGCTTTGGGTCGTGATCGAAAGGACAAGATCTCGGATACAAGTGGCCGAAATGAGTTTCCTTCGAAGGGTGGCAGGGCGCACTCTTATGGATAGGGTGAGGAGCTCTGACACTCGGGAGGAGCTCGGAGTAGAGCCGCTGCTCCTCCACATCGAGAGAAGTCAGCTGAGGTGGCTCTGGCATCTGTTTCGGATGCCTACTGGACGCCTACCTAGGGAGGTGTTCCAGGCATCTCCCACCGTTAGGAGGCCTCGGGGGAAACCCTGGACACGCTGGAGGGACTATGTCTCTTGGCTGGCTTGGGAACGCCTCGGGATTCCCCCCAGAGGAGCTGGAGAAAGTGTCTGGGGAATGGGAAGTCTGGGGTTCTCTCCTAAGACTGCTGCCCACGCGACCAAGCCCCGGAAAGGTGGGAGAAAATGAACGAATACTGCTAACTTACATTTTTATTTAATTTATGCATACGCAATGAATGTAAGCCTGATAACTGATCAAATGACAGAATATGTGAACTTAGTTTATATATATTATTAAATATTATAAATTAAAAGCTTGGGTGCTGATCCGCAGAGGGCTCTTATTTTGAGGGCTACGTCACGAGCTCAGATTTGGTTGACCAATCAGAGGAAAATGGACATTTCAGCACCGCCTTCATGTGTATAATGAATTTTAAAGTCGTTTATCCGTTTTCCTACCTTAAATGAAAAAAACGAAAATTGAGCCAAAATCTCGTTTTTTCTTTTTTGTGAGCAAACAAAAAAAACAAAAACGGCCGTTTTCTTAGTTTTCCTTTTTTTTGTTTGAAATTGGATATGGAATGGACAAAAGATACCCTGATTAAAGAGGCACTTGCGAGAGGCGTTCCAAAGATGGCCGCCCAGTGAAATGATTTTCATAGATATATACACTAGATATCACATAGGGACCCTGAGCATGCGTCAATAGCGTCGCCACATTTGTACAGTGCTCCTAGGACAAAAGTCATTTAACCGCACTAGACAAGACAGTGTGCCAATCTGAAGATGCTGGACTTTAGCGCTGTGTACGGGTGTAGTAACGAGCAAACAAAGAAAACAAAGCACAAAGTCATCACATTTCAGGTAAGATTTCGTTTTTTACGTTTAGTATGTTATGAACTTTTGTGCTAAACAAGTAACGTTATTAATAATAATAATAACTTACTGCACTGACCATAAAGCAAAGGAGCACCAACTCACACAAATTCTAGGCTTATGCTAGCTTTGTTGAATAAAGTAAGCAAACAATGTTATGAAATATGACAACGAGATGCTGCGGTGCTATAAACTTGTATTATTGTCGAGTCATTCATAACGGAGATTCATTCACAAACGAATCACTTCCTCCGTCAGAATGAGAAGTGAAAGCAGGAGAGGGGGTGTGTTCCAGGACATGATTAGATCAAATTTAACAGAGAGGGAGGATAATACATTTCCACGCACACAAACACACACTCTTTGTAAGGAATGCCCATGCGGTCACATCCATCAATGTAGAAAAGTGATGTAAAATTATAATATTTCATAATTTAAAAAAATATTTGCATACTGATCACCGGGAAAACTCCCAATCATAGATATACGTGTATATCTCTGGCTTTGGATGGCCACAGTCCTCCACTGCACCTTGGTCCCGCATTCATTTCAAAGGAGCACTACCCTGTACTAAAATGGCGGCTCTATTGACGCATTCCTTCTAATAGACAACAGCAAGGTAGGCGACATCTAATGTATATATCTATGACTTGCCTTAAATGGACTTTGATTACCTGTGGCGACATGCTCTATTGTTTTTTTTTTTTCTGTGTTTGATGATGCAGAGGCAGACATCCTGTGCTTGAGCAGAACTTTAAATTTGTCGATCAGATTAGATTAGAATGCAAATGGACAGCAGGCTATGAATGTACACTTCTGTATTAACCAAATTACTTGATGGCTGGTGGTATACACTGATGGGTAGACAGTGTGGCTGTTTCTCAATTCCAAGAATGCAGAGAGCGGACGTGCGTTCTTGTGAAGACCGGTCTTGCCAGGTCACCTCGGAAGAACGAACTCGGGAGACCGAAAGAACAGAGAACGCGTCCTGTGAGGAATGAGATGCTGCGTTCTTCCTGATGGTCACGTGACCTTCACGCGTTTTTAATGGAAAACGATTTAAACATCCCTGCTGACAAATCCAGCTTAAACCAGCCTAAGATGGTTGGCTGGTTTTAGCTGGTCGACCAGCCTGGTTTTAGAGGGGTTTTGGCCATTTCCAGTCTGGTTTCCAGCCATTTCCAGCCTGGTCTTAGCAGGTCAGGCTGGGAGTTGACCAGCTAAAACCAGCTTGACCAGCCAAAACCAGCTATGTCCAGCTTAAACCAGCCTGGAAATGGCCAAAACCCCTCTAAAACCAGCTTAAGCTGGTTTAAGCTGTTTTTTTCAGCAGGGATTACAGCATTCATACAACGGTTTATTGTTTTTCCCCTTTTCAAAATATATACTATGCATAAAGACTTACAAATATAAGTTGCACAATATAAATAAAACAGATTTTAATACTAATTTCAGCAAATAAACACCCTTAATGTGTTTATTCCTTCATTAAGTTTTTCATGGTGATGTTTATATTCACCATTTCATTTAGGGAAACTCCTGAGGTAAATAAGTTATATCGCTGAACTTTAATAATGAATCTATATAAAATGCTGCGCTTCCCACCTCCAGTCGCAATGATTTCTGGGACTTCTAGAGTGAGTTTTGCGCTCAAGTCTGCATCGGTGCATCCTCGATATCTAAAATGCATTAATGAGTATTGGAACTGAACTTTGGCAGTTGATGATGACGTTACTCGAGAACACAAGGAGGCACGATCGCTGAAGAACGCATATTGAGAAACAGCCTATGCCTTGCAGGGAGCATTTGTTGGTATATAATGACAATTGCAGCAAGAATATCTCTACAACAGATGAATAAACCAGAATAAACACTAGCAGAGCCCAAAACTAGCTCTGAGCTGGTTGCTTATAACACAAAACTCTGCTTGTAACCTTGGTAACAGTACCGGCCCGTGTCTCTAAGCGTTGAGGCAACCGGACTGTCAGATATTATCTGGAAATGAATACTGTGATGAACGTTCTTTTATTCACGTTGACCTTAGCTAGCCCATCCTATAAAAAGAATATTTCTCCCAGAATTTTTAGGTTCCGCCGTCATTTGCTGACCTTCATGTCATTCAAGACATGCAAGTTTACTTTTTCCTGTGCAGCATAAAATGGCTTCACAACACTTTACTTCCATTCATGCAGTAAAATATGGTAAAAGTTTAGTTTAAGTACCAGTTCTCACTAATAACTAGTGGTTTATTATCTGCCTATTAACAAGATATTGTCAGTTTATTAATACTTACAAAGTACACACCCTGCAGGATCTTATTCTACCTCTCTAATCCTACCTCAACCATTACATTAATATCTGTTAATAAGCAGCAACTTAAGAGTTTATTGAGGTAAAAGTCACAGTTGATAGTTTATTAATAGAGAGAATCATACCTTAAAATAAAGTGTGACCTAACATATTATAATGACCACAACTGTCAAGCTCCAAAAGCTATCAAGGGATGGGATTCATTCCGCTGTGGCGACCCCTGATGAATAAAGGGACTAAGCCGAAGGAAAATGAATGAATGAATAATTTATACATTAAATTCATGCCCAATATGCACATGTTTGTGTGTACATTTGTTGACTCCCCACCCACCTGTTTGGTATGCTTTCCTCCACTTATCACTGGACTGTTTTATGTTGTTATTATTATGGGAGAACCTTTGGCGAGAATAAAAAGTGAAAGTAGGAAACACAGTTTATTGTTTTATGTTTATTGTGCATCCAGTAAACATTTGAAATTTGAACGAAACCTGAGTCAATTATTTGCTCGACTGATTTGGAAGATTACTTATTCTACAAAAGTATTATGTACTCTGTACAGTAATAGATGGCTTCTAAACTGACTTTAATTTAGTGCAATTTAAAACAAACAAACCTATGCGCAACTCTCTGAAAAACAAGTGCCGAAAAGACACAGTCATGGAATGTAGAAAGTTCTGGGGTAGTAAACAAGGAGTTCCCTGACTTCTTCTTTCGGTCTATTTTATGATCAGCAGATCCGATTTAGGTCAGAGCAAAGGTTGCAACATGAGACTGTAGGATCTTTGTGCTGGGATACACCACAGCCAAGCCCCCTTTTTAACACCCCTGTGCTCGAGTGCTGAGGAGCAGTGGATATACATGAGACAGACTGTATTGTATATTTCATATTTAGCGAATAGATACAATTCTAAGTACCCGAATAACATTTATAGGCAGACATGTGCGCAGGTAGGGTTCAACCTGTGCAGAGCACATGCCCCTTTTATCCTCACGCTCTGAAGTGCACTGTTTTGGTGGTGTTCCTTCAACAAATCAATGCCAGTGTTCAGTCTTTCCTGTCCATTTAACAATGAAAGAGATTGTGTCCAAATGAAAAAGTAAAAGTGGTGACATGGGTAACCCATACTTGGAATTTGTGCTCTCATCACACCCACATCATGAACACACACACACAGTGGGGAGTTGATGTGTCATCCAGGGAGCAGTTGGGGGTTCAATGCCTTGCTCAAGGTATTGAGGGCGGTGAGAGCATTTGGAGATTCACTCTCACCAATGCAAATCCCTGCTGGTGGCAAACCAGGGCTTAATTTGTGCCGGAACACACCGGATCCGGCACCTCTGAAACCTGATTCGGCACCTCATTTTACCGATCCCCCTCTTCAACTGCCCTCCTCCCCCATCCGTTCGTCCGAGACAACCCTCCGCCATCCAACGCCCCCACCACGCCCTCTCTCCCCTTTCGTGCGCGACACCTCTCCTTTCTTGGGTAACATGCCGGATCCGTTCCCCCGATCTGTTCCGGGACCTCCCAATTCACAAATTAAGCACTGTGGCAAACCTTGAACCTTGAAGTCCAACTCTCTAAGAATTAGGCCATTATTATATACCCATTATTCTCTAACCATCGGCTGTCCCACTTGTTAGATCTACTTGTTAGACCTGCTTAAGCTGTGAGTCAAACATCATAACTCTGCTCCTTGCTTGACTGAGGTGAACTGAAATTTAATTTCATCCTCCTAGATCCCTTAAGGATCGAGGCTGATCCTTTGACCACTGGTTTAAGAGTAATATTGTTGCAATGGAGTCCTCCAACGTTTCCTCCATATGCCATCTTCTTTAGGAACCTCACCCCAGTGGAGAAAGATTAGGAAGACATTGGATATCAGGAGCTTCTCACCATCAAGCTTGTCCTACAGAAGCGAAGGCGCTGGTTAGAGGGAACTCTGCATCCATCCCTTCACAGAAAACACAGACCGCATGAATCTGGAACATCTCTGAGATGCAAAACACCTTAATGATCATGAAACCAGGTTATTCTTCATTAACTTCAGTTTCACAATTTCGTTTTGCCCTGGTTGCAAACATCCTTTCATAATTTCATGCTCCTGCGTTATCTCCACAGAGGACTGAAACTGTATCTACCTTTGCTCTGATGCGTCCGGTGGCCCAATATGGAAAGGACATACACTGGCATCTCTAAAGATATACCAACTGTACCATAGCAGAGGGTCCATGCCATCTAGGTATCGACTGGCAAGCATGTTCCTCTCCTAGTTCCTGAAGGACCGTGTTCATACCTAGGAGTAAATTGTATCAATGACCTCCTAGCCTAAGATGGTTATACTTGTGTCCTGGTTGTTATGAATTGCTTCTCTAAATCCTGTTATACAATTCCCCTCACAGGCCTTGCAGAATTGCAGTTCAAGGTGTTCTGATACTTTGGATTCCCATAGGATATTGTGTCAGACCGAGGCCCCCAGTTCATTTCAAGGGTTTGGACAGTCTTCTTCACTCGTAAATATTCCATCCATCAATTACTGGTCCCGGGACAGTGAGAGTGTAATATGGTAAATTAATCCCATCCCCAGTGCAGGCTATGGAGGAGGGGGGTACTGTCACTGACACGCCAGGCTTTCTCACTCAATCACTTCAATACTCCCGTCAACAGAATACTAGAATACGTCATCATGTTCGTCAAGCACACACCTTGCCAGCAGTCTTTGTCCAGTCTCATCGTTTATTGAGGTTATGGCTGGGTGATAAAATGAAGGTGAATTCCCTGTGCATTTTGTCAGTAAAACCAGTTCTAGTAATCCATTAGTGCGTTTAGATAGAGCAGAGTTTATAGCACAGAGTCGTGGTATGCTGATTAGCTACGCATAAAATCTCAAAAAGTAAAAGCTGCATGGGAAATTACAACATATAATAGCATATTTTTACTCCAAACTCACCCCATAACTACAGTCAAGTGCTTGAACTAAATCCTTCTCTGAGATGATTCCATAGTCGTGTTTATTAGTCACACTGGATCAATGAAAGCAGTTAAATTTTCAGTTTTTTCAGCAACCCATATTTTCCACCAGGGTATTTCCTGGGCCCGGTCTTTCAAAAGTAATCCACTAAGATTTTGGGACAACGGATTGGATCAAATCTTGAAAATGGGTTTTTCAAAAGAAAAAACAGATTACATAATCGGATTAGATCACGTAATCCAATCTTGGTTTTGATCCTTTAGTTTGGGTTTTTCAGACCTTTTTTTGTAGGATTTGGATCACTTCGATCCAAAGAATCTGGATTAAACTGATCCCATCAGAAGGGTGAATTCAGCGTGGATTTCATGCCCAAAATGTAATGAAAACTTTAAAAATGTATCAAACAATACTACATTTGGATCATGCAGCAGTATCTTACAAGAGATCCTATTTATTCATAAGGTTTTAATTGTATTTGTTTATCCGTCAGGTAGACTTTAACGTATTCAGCCTTTCAGTATAGGCCTACAACAAAGTGGAAACCAAACTGCAGCAAACCAAGGCCAGACTTGAGATCCGCCTCCTAAAGGCTACGCTCAGTAGTGATGCGCGGATGGCGGTTATATCTGCGGGCGCTGCGGATAATCCGCGGGTCAGTCGGGTAATAAAAAAAATACATTATGATTAATTGCGGGTGAGTCGCGGGTCATAGCAGTTGACCAGCAAAAAAGCAGAGGGTGGACTTCGCAGAATGTGAAGATGAGAGAGATGCCCAAAATAATGGATGAAGTGCAAGAGTACTGTGCAAACTTTCAGTTAGAGGAGTCATCAGAGGAAAATCTGCTATCGTTCTGGGAGAAACAAGATAACTTATTTACTCGACTGCAGCGCCTTGCAAGGAGAAGCTTGTGCATTCCTGCAACAAGCGGTGCGAGCGGACGCTCATTTAGTGCAGCCCCAATCCAGTAGGCTAGATGCTATTCTGTTTTTGCACAGTGCAAAGAAAAAGGCCAAGTAAACATAACATAGCTGCTGTTTAGGCTGAAGTGGCACCGTTTTTGTTATCTTTTTCCTATATATGTAAAAGCTAAATCTGCTGTTAATAGCGAACGATCCACAGTGACCTATCATCTCGCTTAAAACAAAGAATTATAATTATTGAAGTGTCGATCGGGTGTGGATATAGCCTATATATCAGATAAAATAATATGTGCGGGCGAGTGGCGGGTGGATGATTAGAATGAAGGAGCGGATTCGGATGACATTTCAGCTGATCCGCGCATCTCTAACGCTCAGACAAGCTGGTCTCTCCACATCAGATGAGGAAGTCTGAAACTATTGTGGAGTTTTTGGCATTTTTTTTTAAATTCAATACATCTATATTTGAAACTATTTTTAGTTTTTAAATGTGTGTGTTTTCATTTCAAATAAAAATAAAGTTATATAGACCCCACACTGGCTATTCTAATGGTTGCTCTTTACAAATCTATAGTTCTACATTGTGATTTCCTATCCTGTTTGAGCACTGGTTATCCAGATTTAGTGATACTGAAAAGTTCCTATCCGGATCAGATTGATTCAATCCGATGTTGCTTTGAAAAACTGTCTCAAAAAGTAAGCTGGTTTACGTGATCACGGATCGCAGAAAAAGGATTACTAAATCCGGATCAATTTTATCTGGATTAAACCTTTTGAAAAACTGGGCCCTGGGTTTCTTCTTGTGTATTTAAACAGGCTCATGGGTTTCCATGAGAGCCCCCTTTGGTCTTTAGAGGAGATTTACTACAAATCACAATGTGTTTCCTTGAGAAAACTTGCACGACAATTGTTTGCAATTTCAATTCGTTTAATCACGCAGCCCTAACTGAGTTGAACAACTTACATTAACTTTAGTGATATTTTTTGTCCAGTAATTCTACTCCAACATATCTCTTGTGGCTTTCCGATGCGATTCCCTTCAGTGCATCGAAAGTCCCTTGATTCCCGCCAAAAAAGTTTTTATGCTCACTTGAGGTTGTTTTAGATTTAGGGATAATAGGCAAATAGAGATAATGCAATTAGTGAACATTACAACCCATGTGAAAAATCTGCTTTTTCCACAGTTTTTCTGGTGCAACATGAACCAATAATGTTGCACAGCATTTCAAACGTGCTCTTTGGCATTCTGAAATGTTGAAGCCACAGGTCGCTCGTAAAATGTGTGACCACCCAAAAACCTGCAGACATTATATTTCCCAGATGTATAGGGCTCAATGTATTTTTAATGGCCTTGCCATCAGGGCATTCATCAAAAATATGCATTTCTTCTTCTCGAAACAGAATTATTTTTAGCAATTGCAAGCTAACCTGCTATATAACGTGCCCAATCATCACTAACTGCAGTCTTGTCTCCGCTATTCTTGCCTTGTTTACTGTTCTTACAAGGTTACCAACACTCCAGTCAGCTACTCTAACAGCTTTAAACAACCCAGGCTCATTCTGAAAACATACCTCTATATACATTTCTGGAGAACGCCAAATACGTCCCAGGAGCTACGTTTTTTTTTTTGCAGTTTTTGTTTTCAGGAATCCACCAGAGGCCGCTGTGTACGCTTTTTCAGATCTCAAATTTCTCTTGCGGGTGCCATTCGCTCCTGCTCTTCTTGTGTATATCCACCAGAGGTTGACTGACCGATTGACTGACCCACCCGCCTCATTCCCTAAACCCAACCACTAGTATTTTCAAAAGCACCAATTGACCCGCCCACCCCCTTCCCTGAACCCAACCGACAATTTCAAAAAGCAATCCAGAAAAAGAAAAGTCTTACCCGCTTTCTGGAACCGTTCTTCGAACCTCATCATCAAGGTCAACTCTTCTTTGCATATCAAGTTCGCCTACGTACATGGCGAGCTTACTGGACAAACTGGTAACAGCAGGAAAGCCGTCCATACGGAGGTAAGCGGTTAGCTGGTAACACCCGTAGCGTTCGTTTTAAAAATGAAATGGTAGCCAAGGAAACATACCTATTTTGCATTTGGGTTTTTTTTTTGCAAACTTTAAAATATTTGCTTCATGTTAGGATGAAAACCAAGCTAGTACCGCGCCATCCGCGCCGTGCAATTCGCGTCGTGCCATTCGCGTGTATCGTGCCGCAGGATGCCTATTCGCGCGTTTGCATTGACTTAACATGTAAATCACTCGCGCTTGATGCTTCTTCCGCGTCTGGTGTGAACGCAGCATTACAACCACTTGAAATATATGAATGTACATATTTACCAACATCACACATTACTATGTATTACTGTAGTATCTCAGCAGCATGATGGTCTGTCAGCTGTGTATTCACGTCCTGCTGTCACAGCGGCAGCTTTCACTGACCTCATAAAACATTCATTGAGCTGGTGACATGGAGTCAAGGGTCACATTCTCCCAGCTATCCGTGCAGGTATTTAAAAGCTTTCTCAATCAGGCTAACACACTGTACTACAATGAACTGATGCTGTCTGTTTGTGATGGAAATGTTGGTGCTGTTGAATTTGGGATCTCTACTGCAGACTTGGAAATGTTTGTCATTTCATATATCTATGAATGTATGTAAGGCAGTGGTGCTCATCCCTGTTCCTGGAGATCTACCTTCCAGCAAAATTCAGCTTCAACCCTGATCAAACACAACTAAACCAACTAAGTAGGATCTGAAGGAACTCTTAGTAATTAAATACAAATGGTTTTGATCAGGTTTGCAGCTTAACTCTGCAGGGAGGTAGATCCCCAGGAGCAGGGTTGAACACCCCTGATGTAAGGGATCTGTGTAGATACTCATCAGTTGCCAAGATTTGGCTGTGCTGAGATTGTCCTTTGTGCACTACAAATATCTGCTATGAATACATGTCGGATACAAGATTATTTGAAACTCGGGATGAGGAGAATCAGACAGACTAACATAAGTGCTGATTGTCTTTTTGGAAAATGTTCCCCAGTAAACCTGGTCAATGCAGCTTAACAATCCCTTAGGGCAGTGGTTCTCAATTCCAGTCCTTGGGCCCCCCTGCCCTGCACATTTTGTATGTCTTCCTTACTTAACACACCTGATTCAGATCATCAGCTCATTAACAGCGAGATCCATGAACTGATCCTTGTATGTCAAATAAGAGAGACACAAAATGTGCAGGGCAGGGGGGCTCGAGGACTGGAGTTGAGAACCACTGCCTTAGGGCAAGGGTCACCAATCTCAGTCCTGGAGGTGCGGTGGACTTGCAGAGTTTAGCTTCAACTTGCCTCAACACACATGCCTGGAAGTTTCAAGTGTACCTAGTAAGACACCGTCTGCCTCTGAAATCGCCTACTACTCGAGTATGTACTACATACTGAATTTACTACACTATGTAGTACAAATGTACGTAGCATGAATGGACCTCGGAACGTACTACATCCGCCATTTGTTATTATCGCGTGACCTACCTGCATCAGTTGCGTTGCTTCACTCCCGATTCATAAATTCTCTCACGTGTGGCATCATCGATAGCAAATCGTCCATTGGATGCACACTTCAGAATCTTGCCGGAAGTAGTAGGTCATCTGGGCGCTTCTCGAATACTGTTTTTGAATACTATGAATTCGGACATACTACTCTGCTCTCATACTGTTCTTGACGTACTATATAGTATGGAAGAATGCGATTTCAGATGCAGTCTTTGATTCGCTTGTTCGGGTGTGTTTGATCAAGGTTGGAGCTAAACTCTGCATGGCACCGGCCCTCCAGGAACAGGTTTGGTAAACCCCTGCCATAGGGGATTTGAATTTTAAAGTGATGCATTTGTGTTTTATGCTAGTACAAAGAGATGTGTTTTTTTATATAGATTTAAAATGACAAAGTATCTCTGCCTCCCGAACTAGTTTCAGAGTTTAAATATGAAAATGATCTGATTTTTGATAATCTAGGTATGTGATCATGGAAATTTAAATGGACAGTGAAATACTGAATGGGGACTACTTAACTTTTTCTCCACCATTGAAGAGATATCTTGTCAAATTAGAGACAACACTTCCCCACCATTGAGAAGCTGTCAATCCATATTTCGTAAATGAAGCCTTGGCCTATCTCCTGAGTACGTTGCAGAACTTCTAGGTGTCCTGGGAGCAAAACTAAAGTTGATCTGTCAGGATTCTTACACTCCGGTCTTTTTTAATTCCTGATTTGGTGGCATAGTCCAGACACTAATCCTGTCTTGTCTAGTATGTTGTGTTCGGCCAGAGTTTTCTTGGGTCAAGCACTCATATTTCCTGTCTGTCTTTGTCTTTGTATGACCGCCGTCTTGGCCACGCTAGGGCCGTGCTTGCTCCGGGTGTGCTCGGGATGCACGCTTTCATCCTGGCGTGTGTTGTTTTGTCTGTGGCATGCTGTTCTATTCTTAGTGTCTCAGTCTGGTTGGTTTCGATTTGGTTGGCGCTGGGATGAAACATGTACGTCGTATGTGTGAGTGCACGGTGTTTTCATTTATCGTGTGCTCATGTCTTCCAGTCTTCTGTTGGTGTTGTTTTTAGCATGTGTTTCATGTTTACATGCACTGCATGCTTTATGTGAACACGTGGTTAATGAGTTCTCTCATTGGCAGTGTGTTCTAGTCTCATTTTACGTGAGCACATGGCTTGTGTTGTTTCTTTGTGTCATGTCCCTGCTGAAAAATCCAGCTTAAACCAGCCTAAGCTGGTTGGCTGGTTTTAGCTGGTCGACCAGCCTGGTTTTAGAGAAGTTTTGGCCATTTCCAGGCTGGTTACCAGCCATTTCCAGCCTGGTCTTAGCTGGTCAGGCTGGAAAATGACCAGCTTAAACCAGCTTAAACCAGCTTCAGTTTTAGCTGGTCGACCAGGCTGGTTTTAGAGGGGTTTTGGCCTTTTCCAGGCTGGTTTACAGCCATTTCCAGCCTGGTCTTAGCTGGTCAGGCTTGGAGTTGACCAGCAAAACCCAGCTTGACCAGCCAAAACCAGCTATGTCCAGCTTAAACCAGGCTGGTCAAGCTGGGTTTTGCTGGTCAACTCCAAGCCTGACCAGCTAAGACCAGGCTGAAAATGGCTGGAAACCAGCCTGGAAATGGCCAAAACCCCTCTAAAACCAGCCTGGTCGACCAGCTAAAACCAGCCAACCACCTTAGGCTGGTTTAAACTGGATTTTTCAGCAGGGGTGTACACCTGTATATTGTCTAGTCCCACCCTCCTTGTTAACCCCTTATTAGTTTATAATGTTCACCTGTGTGTTTGACAATAGTTTCTCCTTTTTTAGTCTCCTCACATCTGCTATCCTGTGCCAGTTCGTCGTCTTTCCAATATTGAGTCTTGTCTTGTCTAATCGTGTCCAGTCCTGTCCAGCCCTGCTCTTCCAATTCCCAGCCAATTCAAGTTTGTTTTTTTCCCTCTCAGGGTTGTTTTTGTTCCCTTTTTGTTTTGTTTTTATTATTAACAAATCCATTTGAGTTCCTGCACTTGAGTCCTTGTCCTTGCCTTTTCTGAACAGTGACATGATCTAAGAAAGTGTTGATCAGCTCATATGTAAAAAGGCCTCGCCATTGTCCACCTCTGTCAATGTGAGTGTGTGTGTACAGGTTTGGGTGGTTTATAAGGACAGAAATTTGTACAATGACTTAAGTATGACCTAGGTATTACAACATTGAGGTGTTTTATGGGGACACGCCTTAAGTCCTCATATTTCAAATCCCTTAAAAATCATTTGGGGTCTTTTGACATTCAAATTTTCCTGTGATTTAGGGGTAGGTGTAGGCCATATAATACAGTATAAAATACATTTAGCATATAGTGGGTCCTCCTAAATCAGGGGTGCTCAACCCTGCTCCTGGAGATCGACCTTCCTGCTGAGTTCAGCTCCTACCATGATCAAACACACCTAAACCAATTAATTAGGACCTGAACAGCACTAGATAATTACAGGCAGGTGTGTTTGATATAAGTTGCAACTGAAATCTGCAGTTGGTCACCCCTGTCCTAAATCATCAATATGTATATGTTTGTGTGCACATGCTTGCCAGTATTATATACTATATATCTTGGAATTGTTGCAGTTCTGATGAAACCAGAGATGGCAAAAGTACACACATCCTTTACTTAAGTAGAAGTACAGATACTCATGTTTAAAACGACTCTGGTAAAAGTAGAAGTACTGACTACACTTTTGTACTTAAGTAAAAGTAAAGCAGTACTGCCTCAAAAATGTACAAAAGTAAAAAGTACTTGTTTCAACCACAGTCCAAAGACATGCGGTATAGGTGAATAATAGGTAACTAAATTGGCAGTAGTGTATAAGTGTGTGGGTGTTTCCCAGTGCTGGGTTGCAGCTGGAAGGGTATCCGCTGTGTAAAATATGCTGGAATGATTATCATTCTGCTGTGGCGACCCCTGATAAATCAGGGACGAAGCTAAAGGATAGTGAGTGAGATAGGTAACTATCATATCCTATTGATACATTAATATAAACTAACTTACATTTCCAATTTTTATGTAAAATGTTTGTTGCCAATTTTATGAAAGTAGCCAAGCAGCATCAAATGCTGCAATATAGCTTAACAACACTGCACGGTTATCATGTAGTTTTGCGGCTGTTAGATCAAAAACAACAGCTGTCATTCATGTTCATACACCCTAATAATAATTCTGTAGGCATGTCTATCTTTATAAATAATGTCTTATGCTGCGTTCACACCAGACGCGGAAGAAGCGTCAAGCGCGAGTGATTTACATGTTAAGTCAATGCAAACGCGCGAATAGGCATCCTGCGGCGCGATACGCGCGAATGGCGCGGCGCGAATGACGCGAATTGCGCGAATGGCGCGGCGCGAATGGCGCGAATTGCGCGAATGGCGCGGCGCGAATGACGCGAATTGCGCGAATTGCGCGAATGGCGCGATACGCGCGAATTGAGCGTTTGACGCGCTTAACGCGCGAATCGCTCGAGTTCAAATATCTGAACTTCTGCGGACATTCGCGCCGCGTTAACCAATCAGGAGCTTGCTCTTGTGGGAGCATGATTGTGACGTAGCCCCTGTTGTTGGTGTCCGGGGGAAATCCTCCAGCCGAGACCGACAACAGTTCATCAAACTGGGCTTGGCTCTGTCAGAAGCACCGCTGGAAGCCCCAGTCATCCAGGTTAAGTTTCTGGAGGAGTTTATGAGCCCACAGCGCTGGGTGCACCTCTGAAAGTATCTAGTGGACTCAGACACTGCTCCAAACGTATCGACGCTGTTTTTCAGCCTTCATAAAGCACATAAACACAGGTATTTTATCAATAAAATCCATGTTAGCCATTTAGCAACGAAGCTACATTCACCGAGCAGACAGAAGCCCTGCCCATGACGCAAATCCGCGTCTGTTCTGAAGTGAATTTGACGCGCGAATGAAGCGGAGTTTGACGCGCGAATGAAGCGGAGTCTGACGCGCGAATGAAGCGAGTAAACTCAAATGTTCACGCGTCTATTTACTCGCGAATAGCGCGATTTTGCCGCGCGTTCCGCGTCTGGTGTGAACGCAGCATGACATTTTACACTGAATTCTGTCCAAAATATATTGCATTTTTTTCTTTTGCTAAAATAAATACTTATATTTGACTGCAAACTATTTTTTTTTTTTGCATTAGCAGCTCTCATATAAACCGCTATTTCAGTGTTTTTTCAGGTATTGTGGTTATTTTATTTAACAGATAAACATTAATTCTGTTACAGCTTTTCTCAGTCACTTTGGTGCATTTCTCAGATCAGAATTGAAATTCTGAAAACTTCCTGTTCAATCTTCAGATCATCATCGTGTCACTTGTGCACATCAGAAAAGCAGTTTCTCTTTATGAACAAGTTGCAAATGCTTTTGTACATTCATACAAATGATTATGTGCAATTCTCTGATGTTTCCTACATTATCAGTTGCTGATGTCATGTTGATCAAAATGTTTTATTTTGGTCTCTGTTTAATAATCTCACCCCCACAACATTTAATCATTGTTCATAGCATTTACGTGCAAGTTGTCAACAAGTTGTCATAATATATTGTTATAATGCATTTTTCTATACATTTCTATTAGACTTTTTTCCTAAATCTGACTACAACCGGTTCATTTCTCCCAACTGAATGTTGACGACTTTTTCTAATGAAGGTCTAAAAGGAGGTTCTGTCTTTTCCTTTCAATATCACAATGACATGATCCGGCAACTAATTACAATACAAACAGCCAAGAAAATATTGCCATAGTTTACACCAGAACAGCCCTCCAGAGAACACTGTTATTGACAACATGACTACTAAGTAATGACACAAGGACATGTCATTCTGATGCCACTGACATGTTCATTGACACAGAAATTTAGTTTTGAGAGATGAACTAAGGATTTTGAGCAGGAGACTGACTTTTGCAGGTAATCCATGATGGTTTGCTATTTATACGTGTTGTTTTGAGAAATGCACTTAGTCCTACTGCTTTGCAAATTTCAATTCTGATCTGAGAAATGTGCTAAAGTGACTGAGAAAAACTGTAATACTGATTATATGTGAAAAGCAACATACACAGCCGTGACTACAAACTACAAAAAATGCTTGTGTATGATCTTTTTACACGTAATAAATTCAGGATCTTTTGCATTACATTTTTATTCATAAATTGCCCAGTATAGTTACTTTTGTTGTTGTAAAATATTTGTTAAAAATTATTAATTAAAGACAACAGTATAGGCATATATGTAAAATATAGTCAATAAAAAAAAACAATAAAAACTGAAAACCAGCATAGTGGACAGAAGGCTTATAAGCATTTAAACGGCATGTTTTTGAACTGTAATGTGTCTCTCTTGTTTACCTGTGATCCGATCGAGCAAAAGGCGTCTTATTACTCTGTAAACAGGGCAGCATCAGTCACGTTAAATTTGCCAACTCCTTCTGTCATATCTCTGAAGCCATCCGTAGCATGTACGGTGTGCGATAGCCTTGAAAAAGCCACGCGCAGCAGCACGCAGGCGCGCAATAAGGAAAAATAGACTGACTGCATCAAAAAGACGCTCATATTATTGCGCAATGACAAGAAATAATATAGATCGTGCCACCAAACCCATGAAAACGAAAGTACTCCCTTGTTTTAAAAAATGTAAGAAGTAGAAAGTACAGATATTTGTGTAAAAATGTAAGAAGTAAAAGTAAAAAGTTGTCAAAAAAATATGTAGTGGAGTAAAGTACTGATACCCGAAAAAACTACTTAAGTACAGTAACGAAGTATTTGTACTTCGTTACTTCCCATCTCTGGATGAAACCTAGTACCTGCATTCAGGTGATGATAAAACTAGTACACATGACGATAATGAAAAATGTGTTTTTGCTACTTTTTTGTTTGTAAACCCTGTGAGGGAAAGAGTTAAGGCTGCATTACTGTCTAAAACAGGGATGCCCAAACTCAGTCCTGGAGGGCTGGTCTCCTGCATGGCTTAGCTCTAACTTCCTTCAACACACCTACCTGGAAGATTCTAGTATACCTAGAAAGAGCTTGATTCAGGTGATTTTAATTGGGGTTGGAACTAAAAACAGCAGGGTACCGACCCTCCAGAACTGAGTTTGGGCACCTCTGGTCTAAAAGGAACTTAAACAAGTATGTTCAATACTTTACAAATCTCATTTCTGTTCATTCTGTTATGTTTTATGATTTTCCATGAACCCAATTGGAAAACAAATAAGTGGCCCATATTTTGCGTTCCACTGTTCTATGGCATTTGCAAGATGAAGTAATCAGACTGTTATCAGGACGGCTTATTATCGGTTATCAGGAGCAGATGATAAAACAAGCAGAAGACTCTTTGTCCACTGAGGCAAATGAACTGGAGATTATTAACCAAAGGAACACAGATATTTCTGTTAGGGGAATCTTTGGGCGACAACTTCAGCAGACAGACATTTTTTTTTTATAGCTTTAGTGTGACTTCCTGGTCAACAGAGACCTTGATCTTTACAAATATTTTCATTGCTCTTTGCATTTATGGTGTTAACGGTCTCTAAATATTTGATAAGAGATGTGTAGGACTTTGCAAGTCACATTGAGTCTTAATTACAGAATATCGACTGCATGCGCCAGAGATAAAGCTTTTGAGTCTGTCTCTGCATACAGGTGTCTGTAGAGGAGACAGTTTCTTTGGCTTTTATCTCTCTGTTTGGTTCTCCTCGGCTTTCACTTGTCCTTGGTTTATCATCTCTGTCTGGATGCAGGCTGAAACGTGAACCCACATCCCAGGCCACAGAAAAAGACAGTTTGTCACAGGATAGTTCAAATTTGTGTATTGACAGGTCAATAAATGGGTATTTATTAGCATTTTATTTCTTGTGTTTCTATATGAAACAACACACTATTACGCTTTTTTTATATAGTTCAGGAACATTATGTGTTAGAACCTAAACATGTCTTAAGTGCTTAACATTTGTAATAAGTTTATCAATGCTATCTCACGACAGTTCTTCAAACGGTTTGATTTAGTGGCCAATTTATTTTACAGTTTAGTACAATTTGCGTATCCCTCAAAGACGGTTGGGATTAGGGGTGGGGTTTGGTGTCACAACTCTTCAAAAACAACCCAGGCTCATTCTGAATACGAACCCCTATGTACATTTCAGGAGAGTGCCAAATCCTTCCCAGGAGCTACTTTTTTTGTTTTCGAGAATTCACCAGAGGCTGATGTCAACTAACTGACTGACCGATTGACTGACCCACCCTTCTCCTTCTTTAAACTCAACCAATGGTGTTTTCTAAAGCAGACCAGCACCCACCCACTTCCTTAAACCCAACCGACAGTGTTTTGAAAAGCAATCCAGAAAAAAAAATCCCTGTGGCCCCCTGATTTTCACCACATTCTCACCCTGTTGTTTACTTGTTTATTTTACTTTTTGGCTTTTGTTGTCTTACCTTCTTTCTGGATTCATTCTTCGCCAGACTTGAACTCCATCATCACGGTCAACTCTGCTCCACAAGTCCGCTGACGTACACTGCGAGCCACTGGACAACCTGGTAACAGAGGGAAAGCCGTCCATGCTGAGGTAAGCGGTCAGCTGGTAAGCGTGAAAAGGAACGTCATCATATCATTCTGTAGCATTTAAGTTAGGTTTGGTCAGTCAGATTGATGAAGTCTCTTGCCACAGGAATGCTTGGGTTGCCCTTCACTTTTCTCATTTAGGCAAACGTCCGTTACCTTCATTAACTAGACTAACCTTGTCACATCGCTGAAACCCTGATATATACCTATTCAACCTTGATGCCTAATAAAATCACATGAAAAGCTATTAGCTAAGTATGATCGACAACAGATCCCATGTAAAGCAAAGTCTTTTAGCTGGTGCTTTTTGCATGTACATCATGACCTGAAAGTACATACGCCATCCCAAATGGAGCTTGGTAAAACCCCTCTACTCTAGGTGTGCCAAATGTAATTTGGAATAAGAAGAGCTTCACATTTGGTGGAACAGTGGCTCAGTGGTTAGCACCATACCTCACAGCAAGAAGATCACTGGTCCGAATCCCAAGAGGAATTTCTTTGCATGTTCTCCCAATGTTCGATTGTCTTTCCTCCGGGTGCTCCGGTTCCCCCAGCGGTGCACAATATGGGGATATGGATGTGAATGTATTCACGGATGCTCAAGATAATTTGAAGGTCCCGGATGATCCTGTTGTTTATCGGTTGTTATCTGGGAATAACATACCTTGGAATGTCACGACTGACCAATCAGAATCGAGTATGCTAGACGGCTGTTTAATATGACCACTTAACATAAATAGAGACCAAATATACTAATACAACTCTTGAATGAACTCCTTTATTTTCAACTGGAAATGAAAGTGTTTTGATCAGGCCCTATGACAACATTTCGTGGACGGGGAGTCATGGACAACAGTAAAAAAAAAAGGGGGGGGGGTGTTTGGGGCAGGGGGCAGTTGAACCCCTAATAGTATCTCTGGGGGCCCCAAAATGCCCTTAGAATCATCCTAACAACCCTCCACCCCTGGTTTTGGTGCTATGATAGGTGTAATAGAATAGTGATAGAGGAACCTTTTACTATTAATAAAAAAGCTGAAGCCATTACCACAGCTCACAATCACACGTTTAACACTAAGAATCAAGATTTCAGAAACCAAGTGACCAGTCATACCCACTGAACATTCAAGTAACAGTCAAGGTCACGTTTGGTTTCTTTCAGGTTCAGCTCTCCATTTCTTTACCTTTCCTCTTTACAAGTTCCTCCACTCAAAGCAAGAGGGGCACACTATGTACACTGTGCATACTAATATATAGGGGTCCCATTATCCATTACGGTCCGACTATAAACAAGATTTGTTGCCCCATGAATCAACAGAGCGCTCTCAGCAGCGGGCGCAGAGGTTTGCAGTTGCAGCCTAGCAGAGGTGCATGTGTTGACAGCGCAGTGACAGGTGCGCATGCAGTCACTCTTCTAACTTTAGCAGATGGCGTACTAGCATTCTGCAATCGTCTTCCTCTGTGTGGGATTAAAATACAAAGCTGTGTGACTGACTGACACTCATGAGCTGTTGCATATAGGGTGGCCAGTTCTCACACAACACATGGACACGTGTGGCGTTTACTGCGGATACGTAAGAGAAAGGAATTTAAGATAACACTTTTTCCTTTTTCTGTTCTGTACAGCCTCATAAACTACCGCCGGATGAAGGCAGGTCATAGTCCAGGACAATGTAATGTTGTTGCAAAGAAAAGCCTGAATGATGGAGCATGGCATCAGCAATGCCAAGGTTTTGGGTTCAATCCCCAGGGGAAGCAAGAGCTGGTTAAAAATAAACGTGTGCTTTCAGTGCAATGAGTTTCAATTTTGTTTTGGCGTCTCCCAAATTATGCAAAATCTTAAAAAATGTTTGGTTGCTGTAATCCAATTTTGGGTCTAATACAGACAAACCCAACCTTGAGTTATTATTATTCAGTTGAATTTAAATGGGTGACATGGTGGCTCAGTTTTTAGCACTCTTGCCTTACATCAAGAAGGTCGCTAGTTCCAGTTTAGGCTGGACCAGTTGGCATTTCTGTGAGGAGTTTGCATGTTCTCTGTGTTGGCGTGGGTTTCCTCCAGGTGCTCCGGTTTCCCCCACAGTCCAAATACATGCACTATAGACCATTTTGAGGGATGTAAACGAATACAGTGATCCCAACATATTTCCTGTTTTGCATTTGACAACTTAAAGCTATCAGTGGACAAGGAAAAGTTGTTATTGTCTAGGCCAGGAGTGTCCAAACTCGATCCTGGAGGGCCGGTGTCCTGCATATTTTAGTTCCAACGCCAAGTAAACACACCTGAACCAGCTAATCAAGCTCCTTTTAGGTATACTAGAAACTTCCAGGCAGGTGTGTTGAAGGAAGTTGGAGCTAAATTATGCAGGACATTGGCCCTCAAGGACCGAGTTTGGACACCCCTGGTCTAGGCCAATATGGCTCATTCTGGCTTAATAATCAAGGAACTTGATGTCCTTAGCTAGACAACTAGGTGACAGCACTGTGTAGTTTTAAAGATTATAGAATACACAAGATGTGTCACTTGTATAGTTTTGAATGGGGAAAAGTGTAACGGTCAATATGGTAAATGAAGCCCCGCCTAGTAGTACAGGAACCAATCATCGATCGCTATATACTGAAGGCCGTCACACACCGGATGCGCCGCGAAACGGAGCGCACATGACAGTTGAAAGTATTGCACACCAGATGCGCACATTTGCAGGCTATTTAAAACAAAACTAATCAGATGGGGCTCTGTGGCACGACAGAAATCTGAACAGTGTCCTGAGTCGTGGCTGGGCGCCGCGGACAGCCGCCGACATGCAGCGCCGGTGTGTGTACTCGGCGCATCGCCGAGCGGCGCTTCTGGTGTGCGACCTGCTTGACGTTACTCCAGGGGAGAAGCTCAGACCAGACGTGTGCTTTTACAACTGGTGGTCAACAAACGCACTGGAATCTCAGCGAATGCTTGCTTCACAGACATAAGAAATACATCCCCATAAAGCTGGAAACCTGTGTTTTTAATGAACCACCACACTTTTTGGTTTTGTAATCTGTATGAAACGAACACGAGGTACAATATCTTACATTAGATTCGCGTCAAAAAATGGCCGTCATTTCTGGAGGAGATTCGCCATCAAGACGAAGTTGTGAATTACCTCAGAAAAGCAGCGTGATTTGATGATCATTATCCAGAGAATTATAATGTGTAGATCGGCCATAAATGAGGTTTGGTGTTGTGATCTCGATCCTGGCGAATGCGCATGCACTCCAGCAACCTGAAAAAAATGCAGATTTAGTTTGATTTGAACATTTAGAACTGAAACTTGTGAGACAGTTGTTGTTTCATTTTATTGGTGATTCCAAATGTGTTATGTAATCATAATGCTGTGTTCACACCAGACGCGGAACGCGCGGATAAATCAGATGCGTGAACATTTGAGTTTACTTGCTTCATTCGCGCGTCAAAATCCGCTTCATTCGCGCGTCAAATTCACTTCAGAACAGACGCGGATTTGCGTCATGGGCAGGGCTTCTTTCTGCCCGGTGACTGTAGCTTCGTTGCTAAATGGCTAACATGGATTTTTTTTAAGAAAATAACTGTTTATCTGCTTTATGAAGGCTGAAAAACAGCATCGATTCGTTTGGAGCACTGTCTGAGTCCACTAGATCCTTTCAGAGGTGCACCCAGCTCTGTGAGCTCATAAACTCCTCCAGAAACTGAACCTGGATGATGGAAGCATTCAGCGGTGCTTCTGACTGAGTCTAGCCCAGTTTGATCAACTGTTGTTGAGGTGCTACGTCATAATCACGCCCCCACAAGAGCAAGCACCTGATTGGTTAACACGGCGCGAATGTCTGCTGAAGTTCAGATTTTTGAACTCGAGCGATTCGCGCGTTAAGCGCATCAAACACGCAAAATTCTTAATTTGCGCCGCGCCATTCGCGTGTATCGCGCCGCAGGATGTCTATTCGCGCCTTTGCATTGACTTAACATGTAAATCACTCGCGCTTGACGCTTCTTCCGCGTCTGGTGTGAACGCAGCATAAGCTTGGCAAATTGGCAATTTGATGTTTCCCCATTTAAACAAAATGCCTAAGCATACTGACAAGAGGTGTTTCAATGATGGCCGCTGAGGAAAATGACTTGTCTTAAAGAGACTTTGGTGATATCATTGCTCCCCTGCTGCAGTCATGGTTCGACAGGCTATGAAAGTTCCTTGATTATAATGCGATGAATGAGAGTTTTTCCAAAAAAAAAAAGCGATTCAAACTGATAATCTACATGTTTTGTGCCATTGGCAGTTCATTGAAGATGTTTTACTTTCAACTGCTTGCAAAGTTAATCATAAACTCTTGAACAAACCTTGAGTTTACAGAGAGGACATTTACAGGCGGTGTTGTGAATCCACATAACTTGACCTAAACCGGATCTCATCATTTATCCTGCAGGCCAAATGTGATCACAGTCTACATTCATAACACTTAAATAATACTTCAAGTTGATTTTATATGTTTACTTTAGTAAATTTGAATGCTTTTATATAGTAAGTACTGGTATACCGATGTGTTTATCCATAGTTAATTGGACTGTATTTTGACAGCTGTTGTGAGAAACACTACATTCACAAGTCTCAGATATGAGAGCACTTCCACCAAAAAAAAAGAGTATAGTTCAGGATGAGTTTATATCCTTTAGCAATTATTAATACTAACAGTTTTAGGTACAATTTTAGTTTATAAATACATACTTTTATTTATACCTCAAGAGCAAAATTAAGCTTTGAGTACACAAGGTTTGCTGCAGTGCACCTACAATTAAATACAGTACTAGTAGCACATTTTTAAATGAAAGTACAGAGCTACTACCCACATAGCAAAATTTCTCTGGCCCAGCTCTGGCCCACACAATCAGCTTTTGCTTGGCCCACATGCCATGAATTACGGTACATGACTGGACCAAGTCTGGCATCCATACAAGGGCCAAACATGAACCATATCTGGACCAAGTCTCAGCCAAGTTAATAACCCATAACTGGGCCTGAACTGGGCCAGATATGTTGGTGTGTCATGACTGCAATGAATTTGATAAACCCATGAAGCATTTCGCTTTATGGCCATGCTTTTTCTCGAAGAGAAAATTTTTTTCTTTACTCAAACATTATTTAAATGTATTTTAAAAGTGGGTCAGGATAGACCAAACTTACTTGGCCCACATATACATTTTTAACATCTGGTCCAAATACTACATTTGAAATCTGGCCCAAGTCTTGTGTGCCGCCTTAAAAACAGTGCCACCTCTGCCAAACCTGGGCCATGTTTGGCCCACATGCTGTATGCCAGTGCCGGACAAACGCCTGCTGTGCCAGCTCTATGCCATATCTGGGCCAGAATTCTTTGCTACCTGGGTAGTTTTGTTGATTTCAAACTGCAAGTATACTTTTCTAGTGAACCTAACATCATGTACATATAGTGTACTATCTCTGTCTGAGGTTTAATCACTGGACAAAGAATATCAGGATCAGATCCATGCATTTTTAAAGAATGATTCCACTCAAAAGCTGACTTAAATGCTTGAATTTGGTAATATCGACCATTTTCTCATAGGTTGACTGGACAATTATATCAGCGTTACTGGGATTGAGTTGATATGGTTCAAACCCCTATCTGACTGATATGAATTTGTAGCTATGAATGAAGAGGCATCATTCTGATTCTGAGGTTCCACGAGAGTCGGTACTCAGACCAGTACTCTAGAACTCGTTTAAGCACAGTTCGGAGACAGATACACTGTTAGTTTAGACTGAAGAGATATTTCTATCACTAGCCTGACCCAAATGTTTATTCATTCATTTATTTTCCTTCGGCTTAGTCCCTTTATTAATCAGGGGTCGCCACATCAGAATAAACCACCAACTTATCTGCAAATGTTTTACATAGTGGATGTCCTTCCAGCTGCAACCCAGTGCTGGGTAGCATACATACTCAGTCACACACATACCGCCAATTTAGATCATCCAATTCCCCTATAGCGCATGTGTTTGGACAGTGGGGGAAACCGGAGCACTCGGAAGAAACCCACACCAACACGGGCAGAACATGCAAACTCCACAGAGAAATGCCAACTGACCCAGCAGGGACTCGAACCTGCGACCTTCTTGCTGTGAGGCCACCGTGTCGCCCCTGACCAAAAATACAATTTTAAAATTCAGTTCCTTGTAGGCAGTGCTTAATTTGTGAATTGCGAGGTCCCGGAACAGATTGGGGTAACGGATCCGGCATGTTTCCCGAGGATGGAGAGGTGTCGCGCACGAAAGTGGAGAGCTTGGGGGTAGGGGGGGTCGCAGACGGAGGACGAAAGTGAAGAGCGGGTGGTTGTCGTGGACAAAAGTGAAGAGGGTTGGGAAATAGCGGAAGAAAGTGAAAGTGAACAGCGGACGGGGGAGGAGGGTGGTTGAGGAGGGGGATTTGCAAAATCAGGTGCCGGATCGGATTTCAGAGGTGCCGGATCCGGCGTGTTCCAGCACAAATTAAGCCCTGCTTGTAGGGATTATTGGGCTGCATTAAACATGGCAACTTGAACCAGAAACGATTCCCAAAATGACACCCTAAACAAAAAGGGTGTCTATGTTTATGTTAGTCTGTCTGTCTCTCCTTATTCTGAGGTTCACATAATCTTGGATACGGTCAGCATCTAGCCTAGATGGTTTGTGCTGTACAGAGGATGACCTCCACACAGCCCCGACATGGTCAGAGAGGACACTGAAGGGTCAAGCCCATTAGACGATTCCAATACACAGATACTTTTTGCCAGCTTGAACATTTGCCCAGGACCAGTGCTCAATTTGTGAATTGCGAGGTTCCGGAACAGATCAGGGCAACGAATCCGGCATGCTACCCAAGGATGGAGAGGTGTCGCGCACGAAAGTGGAGAGCAGGTTGGAGGAGCGTTGGATAGCGGAGGGGTGTCGCGGACGAAGGACGAAAGTGAAGAGCCGGGGGTTGTCGAGGACGAAAGTTAAGAGGGTTGGGGAGTTGCAGAAAAAAGTAAAAGTGAACAGCGGACGGTGGAGGAGGGTGGTTGAGGAAGGTGATTGGTAAAATCAGGTGCCGAAACAGATTTTAGAGGTGCCGGATCCGACGTGTTCCGGCACAAATTAAGCCCTGCCCAGGACTTACTTGGACTAGCACCATTACTGTGACAGACACTAATCATGCTCAAGGCCACCGACATCATCCAACGCTGTCTAGACTGCAGAGCTCTGCCTCTAATCCATTTTGCCAAAGGAGAACTAGTCCCCTGACTGATCCTAGTTCCTCCCAAGGTTTGTTTTTCATTTCATTTCATTGGTGAAATTTTGGTTCGTTGCCATTGCCGCCTCTGGTTTGCTTGGTTGGTGATCTTTGGACGTTTCCTCCTCATCCGGCAATAATGCTGATGGGCGTTCCCTTTCAAACATGTGCTGCATGCAGCAGACCAATCACAACAAACTGGCTCATCAAACCAGTCACCACAGATTAGCATCATGCAAAGACAATAAGGAGGGCTCTGGAAAAATGCATTGTTAAGTGATTTGTTTGAGATTCATTGAGCAAATAAGTAAGGGGTAATGTACGTCTCTCTCAGAATAAAGCACAACACGCTTGTCAGCAGCCTGAAGTAAAGCGGAGAGCTGTTGTAAAAGACTTGAAGGGTTTTATTCTTATAATGCTGCGTTCACACCAGACGCGGAAGAAGCGTCAAGCGCAAGTGATTTACATGTTAAGTCAATGCAAAGGCGCTAATAGAGATCCTGCGGTGTGAATGACGTGCGCGTTTTGCGTTTGCATTTTGTGCGAACCACCAAATCGCTCGAGTTCGAAAATCTGAACTTCAGTGGACATTCGCGTCGCGTTAACCAATCAGGAGCTTGCTCTTGTAGGGGTGTGATTATAACGTAGCGCCAGTTGTTGGTGTTCCGGGGGAAAATCCTCCTGCCTACACCGACAACAGTTCATCAAACTGGGCTTGGCTCAGTCAGAAGCACCGCTGAAAGCTTCCATCATCCAGGTTAAGTTTCTGGAGGAGTTTATGAGCTCACAGAGCTGGGTGCACCTCTGAAAGGATCTAGTGGACTACCAGTAGACACTGGTCCAAACGTATCGACGCTGTTTTACAGCCTTCATAAAGCACATAAACACAGCTATTTTATCAATAAAATCCATTGTGGGGACTCAATGCAGACACCAATAACTGAGTCGACACCTGTGATCAGAATCACCTTGATCGAGAGCCATTTTTGGTCTCTGACCAAAATCAGAAGGTCAGGCCATATTTGTTGCAGTACAGAGCAGGAAGCTGAAGCCCTGCGGCTATGGGCCCCATGACTGGTTCATCATCATCAGTTAAGTGTCATCGGACCCACTATTCTGATCAAGTTAACTCAAGACGAACGGGTAACTGATCACGAGAACACAATTTTCTTAACAAAGAGCTCGTGTTTGACCTCAGGAAATGGGGTTTTCCAGCCCCTTGCAAGACAGAGAATTGACTGACTTTGCTCCAAAACAGAGAATCAAAGTTCTCTCTGAAATTTAAACTATCACCAAACATTAAAGTTCATCAGATCATCCTCAAAACGATGATAGCGGACTTTTAATGAAATGTAATGTTATTGCTCTTGTATAACACCTGAATCCTGTATATGTTAAGAATGCATTAATCATGGATAACCCATTATGCTTTGAGTTATTACAAACGTACCATTACGTGTATGTTATTTGAGATGAATGAGTGAAATCCTTTCCCTTTCATTCATTCATTCATTCATTTTCTTGTCGGCTTTGTCCCTTGCGGGGTCGCCACAGCGGAATGAACCGCCAACTTATCCAGCACGATTTTACGCAGCGGATGCCCTTCCAGCCGCAACCCATCTCTGGGAACTTCCACACACACATTCACACTCATACACTATGGACAATTTAGCTTACCCAATTCACCTGTACTGCATGTCTTTGGACTGTGGGGGAAACCGGAGCACCCGGAGGAAACCCACGCGAACCCAGGGAGAACATGCAAACTCCACACAGAAACGCCAACTGACCCAGCCCAGCCGAGGTTCGAACCTACGACCCAGCGACGTTCTTGCTGTGAGGCAACAGCACTACCTACTGCGCCACTGGGTTGCCCTTTCCCTTTCATTCCTTTTTAATTATAGATATGTAAAATGTATCATGTTCATATTAAAATTGTATGCTTAATGCTATATGTCTGAGCACCATGGCTCATGTGAGTAAGTCACGCCAAAGTACATGTGCTAACATCAAGGACTGTCACGCAGATCCACAGACAATGCCTTATTCATCCAGCTCTATTAGGGGCCGGAAACATTGGTGATAAAACCCATCTCACCAAACATTCTTTAGGCGGGGCGAGAGCAGAACGGCAGAAAGGCGAGGGGCGAAAGGCAGCGAAGCAGCAGCAGCTGTTGTGAGTTGAGGACAACTCTTCTCCGGGTCCAGTCCAGCTGGACTTGGACATTAAGATGGGTTGAGACCAGCCTCAAACTTCCCCATCTTCCGTTTACTCTTCTTTCTTTTCTTTCCGTCGAGAGTCTAGTTAAGTTGCGTCGCGAAACCCGTCAACACGACAACAGTTTGGCCGTCTCCAACTTAAACTACTGGACTTCATTCATCACCAGCCTCAGAGACGTCACTTCAACGACCAGCCAAACACCAGCGAACTCAAATGGGAAACTAGCTCCACAGAAGGACTTCCCCACATCACTAAGGAACGCAAGTACATCTCCAGATCCATTGCTGAACTGGTGTATGATCTGCTAATCATGTTAAATGATAGATAACCCTGTCTAAGAAACAGTAAAGGTTGAATTGATTATTTGGTTCGCTTGGTTAGGTTTTACACCTTGAGGTTTTACATCACATCTCTCCTAAACTCTTCTTTCCTTCTATTCCTTGTCCGCAACCAGTATGAATGCGTGTGTGCATGTGTGTTTTTGTTTGTAGTCAATAAAGTCTCTTTTGTATTGAAAGGAAAGTGACCTGTGTATACTTATGAATTTAATGCCTTATACCTAGATCTTGTTACCCTGCTTAAATATTAAAGTGTTTTACTTTAGTTCGAATAGTAATATTCATTTTTGAGTCAACAGCCTTGTCTGTTCAAACGAGCGCTGGACGAGTCGTTTGTTCAGTTCAAGAGAGTCGATTCTTTTGGAGCCGCTTTAAGTTTTGTTATATTCCCTTTGAGCTAATTTAAAGTTAACGCACTACGTAATTGTGTATTACGTGTGCGAGGCCATACACCATGTTAGCCGTTTAGCAACGAAGCTACAGTCACCGGGCAGACAGAAGCCCTGCCCATCACGCGAATCCGCGTCTGTTCTGAAGTGAATTTGACGTGCGAATGAAGCAGATTTGACGTGCAAATGAAGCAAATTTTGACGCGCAAATGAAGCAAGTACACTTAAATGTTCACGCGTCTATTTACTCGCGAATATCACGATTTATCCACGCATTCCGCGTCTGGTGTGAACACAGCACAACACAGATACTTGCCACAAAGAAAAAAATAGATATAAAACACTGAACTGGGGTCAGTTCTTCATACCATACTTAAAGGTTCTAAGATGATTTCGGCAGATCTATTAATCTTGATAACTGATATCGAGCTCATTTGGTGTTTCAAATATGTTTGTGAATCAGATATCAAATATCTGGATGAACTTATCTGAGATCACGATGTGTGCTCATGTTTGTGTAGTACATACAGTATCTTTTTTTTTAGCTGCTCTAATTCAGTGTTTGTAAGACACTTTAACAAACGAGCCAATAAAAATCAAGATCTGGTGATGTATGTTTTGGATATATGGTGACAGTTGTTTTTATTTTACATCATGCACTGACAAATCTTTTGAACTACATCATCACTCAAACACCAAGAATTAGCATATGAATGTCAACAACAGTGACAACATAAACAGATCCAGCATGCATTGCAGCAATAAACATTTTAAATGTCACCATTGTTGAGATCCATGTGCTGATGCGTGATGTTTGTGTGTCTGAATGCTTAAAAATAAATAATAATTGTCATGACCTATATGGAAAGTGCGTGAGATTAATTAATCTGGTTTATATAAACACTAAGTTACAACACCAAAGAGAAACTAATGTTAAAACGTCAGGGCTAAAAATTAAACTCATCACCATTATGGTGAAAAAATTGGTCAAGCTGACCAAAATTACCCCAAGAGTGCAGCAACAACTCATTTAAGAAGTCACAAAAGACCCCACAACAACATCCAAAGAACTGCAGGCATCACGTGCCTCAGTTAAGGTGAGTGTTCATGGCTCCACCATAAGAAAGAGACTGGGCAAAGATGGTTTTCATGGCAGAGTTAAACGCACGCGTATGCTACGGCGCAGCATACACATGGACGCATAGCCCCTCGCCGTGGCCGTCAGCGACGTTGACGTGCACCTCTCAAAAAATGTAGCGCGTACGCATAGCGCAAGCTCTGTGATTGGTCGGCTTGGTAGCACTGACGAGTGTGGGCGGAGGTGAGAGCCGCGCGCCCGATGCAGCGAGTGTTTACAAGTGTGGAGTCCCGTGAAGGAGTTCCGGATGGAGACTGTTGTTTTGTGTTTACCTTATGATTAAAGTTGTTGCACGTCCGGCGGTTCCCGCCTCAAAATAAGCGAATTTGAGCCACTTGTACATTAAGGAAGTGTTCAGAAAAAACAAAACACCAGCAAAGAAACTCGACACAGAGAAACATAAACACCTACTGCCAGCTAGCGTTTCGGAAGTGTATTGCAGAGAAACAGAAACAATTGCACGGCTACGCGCGAGGCTTGCGCCATGGGTCACGTCGATCACTTGACGCAGAAGTATAAACCAGGCTTTACTGTCATGCTATGTTGTTGTCACGTGGTTTTGTTTTGTATCTCTACACGTGGTTCTGTTCCGTGTCTGTGTTTTGACCATGTGAGGTGTTGCTAACACACATCAGTTATTCTGATCAGCAGCTTCAGCTGTGTGCAATTCAGCCTCACCTATATTAGAGCGACAGCCTAGTGCCTTATTGTCAGTTCGTGATTGCTTGTTCATTATTGTTTTGTTAGGTCTTTCGTCAGCCTTTTGTTTGGACTCCCAGACCTGTTTTCCTAGAACAATTCGACTCTCACCTTGCTTCGGTGAGAAAACTAAATTGGGTTGTTTGTGCTTAAGTTCTCATTTTTTTGGATTTATGACTTTTGGTCGAATTAAGCTTAATTGCAATTGGTTCCATCTGAGTTTGTTTTATTTCTAAGCGTGACAACAACAAAAAAACACTGCTGAGCAAAAAAAACTGTTTTGCCAGAAAATATCTTGATGATCCCCAAGACTTTTGGAAAAACACTCTGTGGACTGGCGAGACCACAGGGTTTGTATCCCATTATGTGTGGCGTAAAAGTAACACATTTCAGAAAACAAAACACCATACCAACAGTAAAATGTGGTGGTGGTGGTAGTGTGATGGTCTGGGGCTTTTTTTCTGCTTCAGGACCCGAAAGACTTGCTGTGATAAAATGGAACTATGAATTCAGCTGTGTAGCAAAATATCCTGAAGCAAAATGTCCAACCTCTTAGGGACCCCAAGCTGAAGCGAACTTTCAAAGCACACCAGCAATGTGTCCACTTCTGAATGGATGAAGAAAAGCAAAATGAAGACTTTGGAGTGGCCTAGCCAAAGTCCTGACCTGAATCCAATTGAGATGCTGTGGCATGAGCTTAAAAAGGCGTTTCATGCTGGAAGACACTCCAGTGTAGCTGAAATACAACAATTCTGCAGAGATGAGTCGGCTAAAATTCCTCCAAAGTGTTGTAACAGACTCACTGCACGTTTTCGAAAATGCTTGATTCAGACCCCCTAGTTTTTTGCGATTCTGCAATCGCTGAATCCAACGCACAATAAACAAAAGTCGCAAATTTTTGCGATCCTGCAAAATTCTTAATTAAACGCAAAATATAATAATAAATAATCGCGAAATGTAAATAATCTCATAAAACATCCAATTCCAAACCCTATAATCAAATTAGATTTATTTCAGTTTGCACGTTTTGAGCGTTTCAAACGGCAAAAGAAAGTTGGAGCAAATGGAGTAATGGAACAGACAGGTGGAGATGAGATTGGTTCCCGGATGACGGCTGCTGGATGTGACCAAATTGAAGGACATTATTTGTGCTTTACATGTATGGCTGATGTTATGATGCGCGTCAAATCGATGTCAAATCTTTCCCTGCATTTAACAACAGAAAACGCTTCGCTCCCATTGACGAGTCTTACGGCAATCCATGTTTTAGGTGTATTACGGTAGGGGAAGCCCTAACGCATGTCCTATGTGTGACATCATACCATTTCAGATCTTGTCTTGACAAGAGACCAAAATAAAGAAGCTTTATTTGTATGATCTGTGTCATTGTCATTGTTTCAGATTGCAAACCTAACATAGGCTACCTAATATAGTAAATAAGATATATATATATAATTTTGTACATTAAATTTTTTTTTTAATCGCAAAATTGTCCGCAAATTTCTGAAAATTACTGCCACAAAATCAGTTATTTGTATTGCAAATAATCGCCCAAATAATCGTGAAAAACTAGGGGTTCTGTTGATTATTATGATAAGGGTGGCCTAACCTGTGATTAGGTTTAGGAGCAAACACTTTTTCACACAGGACTACGTTATTTTGTAGGATGTATTTACTTGTGTTGTCTTTGACTAATTTTTAAATTTGTATGATGATCTGAAACATTAAAGTGTGCCAAACGTGCAAAATAAATAAGATATCCAACTTCCGACTGAAACAGAATATTGATTAGGGGGCGGAGATTTCTTTTTGTGCATCATTCCCTCATAGCAAACAAATGGTAAAAGAGGCGTGGTTATGAATATTGCTGTCAAAATGACATAATCAGAGAAGGACCGCCAAAATCATCAGATTTTGATTGAAGATTACCAAAACTAACGTTTTTTTTTGTGTGACATTTTTCAACTAAAGAATAAAAATGTGCGCTAGCAAAATGAACATTGTAGATTTTGATTTCGCACAGACTATATAATACGTATACTTGATCTATATGTACAGAAAAGTATGTTTACCCTATACTTTTACTTAGTGTTTTGATCAACATAGATAAGTGTACTTATAATTTATTATTCTATTTGGTTCACTGTGGAAAAAAATCTCAAAACAATCGTATTTGTTCATTAAATATGCGATTTTTCCAACGCAATCTCACGGCAATTCGTAACTTTTTGATTTAGTGGCTAATTCGTATGAATTCGTACGATCTAATTTGTACAAATTAGTACGATTTGCCCATCACCCAATGACGGTTGGGGTTAGGGGTGGGGTTGGGTGCCACGCCTCCTTTTTAAAATCGTACATTTTCGTACGACCAAACTCGTACGAATTCGTACGAATTAGCCACTAAACTGACAAAACGTAAAATACTTACGTTTCCTCGTGAGATCAGGCTGGATTTTTCATAAAAACAGCAATATTATTATATTATACAATATTATATTATGTAGAAAATAGGGTATTATGGATAATACTGGTTGTTGAGAAAGTCAACAACGGTAGTAAACTGTAAATCGACAGTCACTCTGTGCTTTCGTCGACTGTTCCCTACACTTGTGCACTTACGGCATACCTGCCAACACTCCCATTTTTCCCGGAAAACTCCCGGAATTTCAACCCCTTCCCCCGGGTCCTCAGGTGATTGGTACAATCTGTAACACCCCATTCACACGGGGCTTCAGCGTCAACGCTTGACAGAGGGCGTGTCTGAAGTTGGGGTTGACACGATCGTCATAGCAGCGTCAGCCAATGAAAATAGTCAGCAATCGGCTGCTGTCTGAGCTGGTGTATTTGCATACAGCGATCTGACTGGCTGATGCTTCCATCGGCACTTGAAAAGTTGAGGAAGTCCCAACTTCTGCAGCGATCAACGCCTCTGAAGGGGGATTGATGAATCCACAATGCAGTTCGGCATTTGAAGCTGACGCCCCCTGGGGCGTAACACCTCCGGATCGCCGACAGACCAGGCACCCCTTCCAGTCCCTCTGCTCACCCTCCCGGATTTTCAGAGACAAATGTTGGCAGGTATGACTTACAGTGGTGCGAAAAAGTGTTTGCCCCCTACTGATATCTTATTTATTGTGATAAAACGAGCAAAATGAATAAGATATCAGTAGGGGGCAAACACTTTTTCCATTCCATTTCATGAATTTGAACACAGAATACAGAACAGAATAATGAATTATAAGTATACTTATCTATACTGATTGATTAAATGCATGCAGACTTTTCTATAAGTGTATAGATCAAGCAAACGTATTATATAGTCTGTGTGAAATCGACAATGTTGATTTTGCTAGCGCACATTTTTGTTCTTTAGTTGGACGAATAATCCGAAGTAAATCCACTATTAAAAAAAAGACGTTCGTTTTGGTAATCTTCAATCAAAATCTGATGATTTTGGCGGTCCTTCTCTGATTATGTCATCTTGACGGTAATATTCGTAACCACGCCCTCTTACCATTTCTTTGCTATGAGGGAATGATGCACAAAAAGAAATCCCCGCCCCCTAATCAATATTCAGTTTCAGCCGGAAGTACAACATACTGAAATAAAAGTCTCAGCAACTTCCGGTTCACGCCGACATTAAGTATTTAAGTATATTTACCAAAAATTAGACTGTAAATATACTTTCTGATTGATTTTTATCCCAAAAGAATATAGTAATAATACATTTGTATAAATGTTGTGTGTAAAGAGACTACATATTTCCAGCTCTCCCCCTCACCCCGAGGCTCTTTCAGCAGTGAGTGTCTTGCACCTCTGTTTTTTATTTCACAGCCATGGAAACCACCAGTGTGTGCTTCCACTAACACAACAGCTGTCCTTTCAACATTCAATACCTCCGCTGCAGTACAATAGGGCAGCGCTTGGGGAGCTTAATCAAGAATTATATTTGGTCTCTAGATCCACTTGCCGATAAGAGATACACAGACAATGCCAAAACATCAACAATACTATAGTAAAGTGTACAGGCCATTTATATGGATGCACCTTAAAAAAAGACATCGACAATCGCCTTCAGATGAGCCCAAAGATAAAAGTCTAAGAGGGTCAGATCGTGAGACCTTGGGGGCCATTCAGCTAGCCCACGACGACCAATCCACTTTTCAGGCTCCCATTTTATTAAGGTGTATCCATATAAATGGCCCACCCTGTATTATACTCAGGGGAAGACTTAGTGATTTGGGGGCAAAGTGATTGACAGGTGGTAATTTGTGTGTATCTTTATTTATTTATGGTTTGGTTATGGGTAAAGCAAAGACCATGTGGGTCGGGTAGTGAAAACGATAGGCTACAATAAATTAATTCGCCTACGAATTCGCCTACGACGACGATGCCATCATCCATCGCGAAGTTTCACATTAGACATCGTACGATGCCAAATTGGTCAACATCGCCCAACCCTAGTGTGGCGTTCACTCCTGCCCATAATCATTACTTTCACTTGATCTTGTTTGTCATTTTTACCTTTTCAGTTTTCTGTTGGTTGATTTGGTGGCGTCAGGCCTTTAAAACAGACGGAAGCGGACTTCTCGCGATCCCTCATTCCTCCACGCCACCACATTTTTTGACGGCTTTATTGTTGTGTTCTCCTTTATACTTTCCTTTTGATGTTTGTTTGGAGTGGGGGGTTCCAACCTGCTTTACACTGTAAAAAAAATCTGCAGCTGGGGTGCCAGAAATAGACCGTAAAATAACGGACATTTAATTACAGAAAGTTACTGTAAAATAACAGAGGTTGAATTACAGAAATTTACCAGAAATTTAAATTTAAGGAAATTTCTGTAATTTTATGACCGTTATTTTACAGTAAATTTCTATAATTTATTGTCCGTTATTTTACAATAAATTTCTGTTTTTAATGTCCGTTATTTTACAGTAAAATTCTGTAATTTTATGACCATTATTTTACAGTAAAATTCTGTAATTTTATGACCGTTATTTTACAGTAAATTTCTGTAATTTTATGACCGTTATTTTACAGTAAATTTCTGTAATTTTATGACCGTTATTTTACAGTAAATTTCTGTAATTTAATGTCCGTTATTTTACAGTAAATTTCTGTAATTTAATGTCCGTTATTTTACAGTAAATTTCTGTAATTTAATGTCTGTTATTTTACAGCAAATGTCTGTAATTTTACGACCGTTATATTTAATGTCCGTTATTTTACAGTTAATTTCTGTAATTTAATGTCCGTTATTTTAGTGTACATTTCTGTAATTTAATGTCCGTTATTTTACAGTAAATTTCTGTAATTTAATGTCCGTTATTTTACAGTAAATTTCTGTAATTTTATGACCGTTATTTTACAGTAAATTTCTGTAATTTAATGTCCGTTATTTTACAGCAAATGTCTGTAATTTTACGACCGTTATATTTAATGTCCGTTATTTTACAGTTAATTTCTGTAATTTAATGTCCGTTATTTTAGTGTACATTTCTGTAATTTAATGTCTGTTTTTTTACAGCAAATGTCTGTAATTTTACGACCGTTATATTTAATGTCCGTTATTTTACAGTTAATTTCTGTAATTTAATGTCCGTTATTTTAGTGTACATTTCTGTAATTTAATGTCTGTTTTTTTACAGTAAATTTCTGTAATTTAATGACCATTATTTTACTGTAAATATCTGTAATTTAATGTCCGTTATTTTACAGTAAATTTCTGTAATTTAATGACCATTATTTTACTGTAAATATGTGTAATTTAATGTCCATTATTTTACAGTAAATTTCTGTAATTTAATGACTGTTATTTTACAGTAAATTTCTGTAATTTAATGTCCGTTATTTTACAGTAAATTTCTGTAATTTAATGTTCTTTATTTTACTGTAAATCTCTGTAAATTAATGCCCGTGATTTTACAGTTAATTTCTGTAATTTAATGTTCGATATTCTACAGTAAATCTCTGTAATTTAATGTCTGTTACTTTACAGTAAATTTCTGTATTTTAATGTCCGTTACTTTACAGTAAATTTCTGTAATTTAATGGCTGTTATTTACATTTTTCCAGCACCCCCGCTGCCAGAAATAAACCGTAAAATTACAGATTTTTTTTACATTGCAGTATATAAATATTTTCTGATTTTTGATACAATGACCTGCGCTGCAGGGCGGGATTCACTGGCCGTTTGCTATTAAAGGAGCAGCAGAGACTATTAGGGATGGGACTTTGTCAGACTTTGACATGGACTTTGTCAGTAACTGTTATGCTGTGCTCACATCAGACGCGGATAAATCATGCTATTCGCGCATAAATAGACGTGTGAACATTTTGAGTTTACTTGTTTCATTCGCGCATCAAATCCGCTTCATTCGCACGTCAAATTCACTTCACAATTGACATGGATTTGCGTCATAGGCGGGGGGCCTCTGTCTGCCCGGTAACTTGCTAAATGGCTAACATGGATTTTATTGAGAGAGTAGCTGTGCTTATGTGCTTTAGGAAGGCTGAAAAACAGTGGATAACCGTTCGGCGCGGTGTCTGAGTCCACTAGATCCTTTCAGAGGTGCACCCAGCTCTGTGAGTTCATCAACTTCTCCAGAAACTATACCTAAATGATGGAGGCTTTCAGCTGTACTTCAGACTGAGCAAAGCCCAGTTTGATGAGCTGTTGTCCGGTGTCAGCAAGAGGGTTTTCCCCTGGGACTCCAACAACAGGCGCTACGTCATAATCACGCCCCTACAAGAGAAAGCTCCTGTTTGGTTAACGCGGCACGAATGTCCGCTGAAGTTGTCGCGCTTCAAAGCACGTCATTCGCGCGTATCGCGCCGCAGGGTGTCTATTCACGTCTTTGCATTGACTTAACATGTAAATCACTCGCTCTTAACGCTTCAGCCGCGTCTGGTGTGAACGCAGCATTACAGTTCACATGGACCAGTTTCTTCTTCCTCTGGATTATAACCTGTAATTAAAATTGTTGCCTTGTTCTCTGTAGTTTGGAAAATATGTCTTTAATTGTGTGTTGTAACTAGGGATACCATTTTTTTTTGGAACCGATTTGATCTCGAAACCAAAATTCTGAATAACGATCGATACCGATCCGATCCCGATACTGTGCTGTTGCCGTTGCCCGCTATGTGCACTCGAGTGGAAAAAGCATGTTACCTCAGTTGCGTCTTTTTCATTCTTCAATCAAATGAAAGGAGAGGCGGGGTTTCCTTTTAGATGACAGCAGTGTTTGTGTTGTCAAGACGACTATGGCCAGCTTTTAATGATGGAGGAGAGGCTTGTGGTCGCTGTTTTAAGTCATTCAAAGCTGTATGACTTTACAAATCTTGAATATCACAATGCATTTAAAAAGTACAATTACTGACAGGAAAACTCGCTAATGAATTACTGTTGTCTAAAACCAGGCGTTTTAGCTTCATTGTCCAACCCCTGTACCACCGCGATAATAGCGTAGAATGTGTTACCATCATCTATACTGACTGTAAATGCACTTGAAGTCTAGTTTATTTAATATTGTTTTTTAATCTCAGTTCATTTTCGACTTTTCGTTTGTGCGGGAGTTCTGAAAAATAGTTGTGTAGTGCTTGGACCCAACTGTTTATGTCCAGATGGTGCAGCTTGCCCTAAATGTTGCCGCATTGACACTGGAAAAGTTTATCTTGGCTTCAGGCATGTTGCTGATGGCAGATTGGCTCCGGAGCATTCCCTCCACCATACTTTAGGTCTCCGATATATCATCAGACACAAACTCATCTTGATTGAACTATTAATAAAGAATACTTCCTGTTATTGTGGTTGACAGTCTTTAGCATTAGTAGCATGCCACATGCGCCTGAATGTCGGCTCCTCCACTTCATTCATTTATTAACACTATTTACACGACAACACCTTTACTGTCATTCAAAATACTAATACAGGTATAGACGATATTCACAGGTTGATTTTTTTTAGAACAATTCATAAGGGCTATAAATTGCGACCCTGGACCGCAAACCTGCACACATTGAATAGTCAGAATGATTGATTTTCGTTTTATGCCAAAAATCTGTTGAATATTACATAAAGATCTTGTTTGATCAAGATATTTAAGCCTGATCTCATGAGGAAACGTAAGTATTTTACGTTTTGTCAGTTTAGTGGCTAATTCGTAGAGTTCAGTCGTACAAAAAGGTACATTTTTAAAAAGGAGGCGTGGCACCCAACCCCACCCCTAAACCCAACCGTCATTGGGGGACAAGCAAATCGTACTAAATTGTACGAATTAGATCGTACGAATTCACACAAATTCTTCATACGAAACGCCAGTCGTAACAACGTAATTTTTAAAGAAACGCCTCATGCTCATTTTTTTGTTTTGATGCGCCACGTCAAAACGTTCTCCACCAATCAGATTGACACTTTTGTTCACGTGCACAGAGCTGCTGATGTTCCAGTAAACAACACTTGGGGGCGCTCAAGCGCAAAACTGTCAATGCGAGCGCACATTGAAGAAGATGCCCAGAGGCGATATGAACGTGGAGCTGCTTATTGCTCTGGTGAACAATAATCCTTTCTTCATCGCTAGAGCACAAGCAGGTGTCAGAAGCCTAAAGTTGTGTAGCGCCATCTAACGTCAAAGAGTAATTTTTCATACTCTCTACAATATAGCTTGGGTTTGAAGCTGGAAAAACGTCTTGAAAAACGCTGACGATAAATGCAAACGAAAAGCGTCCTGGTGTGTACGAGCCTTAAGTGCGGTTCAAAAAGCCTTTATGAGCGCAAAAAGATCGAGGACCGGGATGTTGCCCAGTATGGCTCGTATGGTGGCTGGGTTTCACGGAAGCCAGTCGGGCTCAGCTCAAAGGAGCAACGTGGGACCATCCTCCTGCAGGCTCAACATCTGCAGGGGGAGCCGTAAGGGGCCGGTGCATTGTGGAATGGGTGGTGGTCGAAGGACCCAGAAAACCCGATTGTCGGGCACAGCTTCCGGATGAGGGAACGTAAGTATTTTACGTTTTGTCAGTTTAGTGGCTAATTCGTACGAGTTCAGTCGTACGAAAAGGTACAATTTTAAAAAGGAGGCGTGGCACCCAACTCAACCGTCATTGGGGGACGAGCAAATGGTACTAAATTGTACGAATTAGATCGTACGAATTGATACGAATTAGCCACAAACTCAAAAAGTTACTTATTGCCGTGAGATTGTGTTGGATATTTGATTAATTTTCTACTGTAAATATATCAAAAGCTCAAGGTCTTTCCCCAGATTTTTAAAACAGTTGTGTCTCCGCCAAATATTCTCATATACAAACAAACCACACATAAATTCCTATTTATTCTGCTTTCTGATGACGCGTAGACTGTAAAAAAAATCCATAAAAAAACAAATTAAATTCTTTGCAGTGCATTTTACTAATGGTTTTTGTTTTGTTTTATTTTGAGAACACATTTCTAATTAGTTCACTTAGTTTCAGTTTTTGTTTTAGTAATTGTAGTTTATCAGAGATAAAGAGTATCGACCTGAGCAAAGTTTAGTGTTTACACAGCTTACATGAATTCTTGTGCAAACCTCTCAGTAATGAAAATGAATTAGTACTTTCAACAAACGCTGAACCCAAGAAATGAAAGTTGAATGAACAAAAACAAAAATAAAAATGATGAAGAATTCAGACCAACGTCTTCATTAAAGATTATGTATGTAGCTAAACATGCCTAGTTTACTTTGTTGGCAAATTTAGAAAATGTGTTTGTATGTAAAAGCTCCATCCACAGTTATTTCTCCAAACAGCTGTCAGATTTTCCCACCACAGATTGAGTGCTTATTAATTCTTAAAACCATTTTTGACAATTATCATTTTGCTCCTCCATGAACGGCCACCATATCGTGGTGGAGGGGTTTGAGTGCCTAAGTGATCCAAGAGTAATGTTGTCGGGGACTAATGCTCCTGGTAGGGTCTCCCAAGGCAAAAAGGTCTTAGGTGACAGGTCAGACTAAAGGCCCGTGCACACCAGGACGCTTTTTGCTCGAGTTTTCCGTCGAAGTGTGCAATGTGATCGCCAGGCGTAAAAGCGTCATTTTTAAAGAAACACCTCATGCTCGTATTTTTGTTTTGACGCGTCAAAACCTTCTCTACCAATCAGATTGGCACTTTCTCTACCATATAACTTGGGTTTGAAGCTGGAAAAACGTCTTGAAAAACGTTGACGATAATTGCAAACAAAAAGCGTCCTAGTGTGTATGAGCCTTAAGTGCGGTTCAAAAACCCTTTATGAGGTCAAAAATATAGAGGACCGTGATGTCGTCTGGTATGGCTCGTATGTGCTTTTTACCCTACGGAAGCCAGTCGGGCTCAGCTCAAAGGAGCGACGTGGGACCATCCTCCTGCAGGCTCAACACCTGCAGGGGGAGCCGTAAGGGGTGGTGGTCGAAGGTTAGGACCAAGACAACCCGATTGTCTGGCACAGAAACTGGCTTCTGGAAGAGGCCTTGGGGAAGACCCAGGACACCTGGAGGGACTATGTCTCTCGGCTGGCCTGGGAACACCTCGGGATGTCCCCAGAGGAGCCTGAGGAAGTGTCTGGGGAGAGGGAAGAGTGGGTTTCTCTCCTGAGACTGCTGCTCCTGCGACCCTGGAAAAGCGGAAGAAAATGAATGAATGATTATTTTGTTTCAGTGACTGTGTTTAGTTTTGGTCAGTTTTAGTTTTTCATTTATTGTGATTGTTGTATTTTATTTCTGTTTTTTTTTTTTTTTTTCTGACCAATGGTTTTAGACGTTTATCAAAACTACCTTGCTGGCCTTTACCACTAAAAGGAAGACCTGCCCAACACTTGTAGCTTTTGAGACAGAAACTGAAAACCGTCAGGTGCGTCGTAAATGACTCAACTTTATTGCGCCACGCCACAATTTACTTGTAAAAATTATTGAGGAAGGATCCCTTTATTCTTTTGCCACGTCAACAGAGAAAGAGCTATCTAATCAGTATAGAAATCTAATCAGTATAGTGCTTTAATATGATAGCTATAAACAAAATATGGTCAGCGACCATCGGGGAAGGTCAGAGAGCGACATCGTACAGGATTAATGAAGCCTCCAAACAAAAGACACTGTAATAATGCTGGGTTCCACACAATTCGTTCATGTTGTCCCAACACAAACTGATTAAGTTAACTTTACAAATTGAAGTAGTTTGAACATAAAACAATGAAGTTGTCCCAAAGAAATCTGAAGAAATGTGTTGATTCAGCCCCTTTTAAATAAGTCATTCGAACATCTTTTGTTGTGTGTGTAAATGCTGATGAAAACCGAGCTTTACACTGCATCACAAACCTTTATGATTTTATTAGAAGACGACCCCTGTGGGTTTGACCCATGGAAGTTCCCATGAGAGCAAAATATAGTGCACCCAAAATAAATGAGTTTGCTGCTTGTTCAAACTACTTATATAAAACGAGCAGAAACAACACGATTCTTGAGGTTTTGGGAAGAAAACATAATTGTTTTGTGTTCAACTCACTTAAATTTGTTGACTTAATTGATTTGTGCTGGCACAACATGAAGGAATTGTGTGTAGCCTTGCATTTGTTTACAGGGATATATCTGGAGTCTACACAGATATCTAGACTTCCGAGTCACACTTGTTACATCCCTTGGATGTATTTATTATTATTATTATTGTTTATTTATTGTGTGTTTACTGACCATTGGTAGTGGTTATGTTGTGTGCTTGTGTGTTTTTCTTTCACTCTTCCTATTTCTGCGTCCAAAACTGCATACTTCCATACTATATAGTACGCTAAAATCAGTATGCGAGCCGAGTAGTATGTCCGAATTCGAAAATCAGTACCTGGATGACTTACTACTTCCGGCGAGATTCTGAACTGCGCATCCCATGCACACTGCACTATCCCATGATTCCCCGCGAGAGAATTCATGAATGGGAGTTAAGCGACGCAACTGACGCAGGTAGGTCACGAGACCATGACAAAATGGCGGATGTAGTACGTCCGAATTTCATTCATACTTCTTACATTCATTCTGTATAGAACGTACTTTTCTAACGGCCGAGTAGTAGGTTTAAATTCAAATGCAGTACCTACTGAGTAGTAGGCGATTTCGGACGCAGCCTATGTCTCTCTCTCCCTGCTAGGTAGAGCTGATTAGGCCCAGGTGGTGCTCATCATTGTGAGCGTGCTGCAGTGACACGCTGCTATAAAAGAGCAGTGTGCCTCAAGCCAAGGAGAAGTTCAGTTCTCCCATACTTTTTGGGTATTGACTTGTTGTGTTGTGAGAAGTTTATTGAGCTATTGGGTAAAATTTAACATCGGTCTTTTGAAGAAACTTGGTGTCTGCCTTGTGTTGTGGAACTTACAGGCAGTGTGTCTGCTTTCTTAGTTACTATTTAAATATACTCTTTGTGTGGTATTTAAAAGGTAACTGTATTCCCTGCTGAAAAATCCAGCTTAAACCAGCCTAAGATGGTTGGCTTGTTTTAGCTGGTCGACCAGCCTGGTTTTAGAGGGGTTTTGGCCATTTCCTGGCTGGTTTCTAGCCATTTCCAGCCTGGTCTTAGCTGGTCAGGCTGGGAGTTGACACACAACTGACATTTCCTGCGGTCATTTGATGCCTAAGGCATACCCACCAACATCTCCCGTACTGTATTGTCTCCCGAAAAACTCCCGGAATCCACCGCCCTCCCCAGCTCTTCAGCTTTTTTGGTACAGTCCGGCCTGAAACCTGGTGCATGTTCGCTCAGCAAACCCAACGCGCACCCCCTCCTCTTCAGTTCGCGCTCAACGCCAACAACCAAACCCCCCCACCACCACCATCACCAACAACAACAACCAACCCCAACCTCTGGTGATTGACCACTCATGATTGTGAAGCACTTTGGGTATATGGACATACACGATAAATCGTCGATGTAAATACACATTGCTTATTTTACTTTCTTTTTAAAATCGTACATTTTTATCTGACTGAACATTGTTTAGGTAACATTAGACTGGGTTATGGCTCAGTTTTTGGGCTTTCTGGTTAAAGGGTGGTGTTGATATGGTTAACTTATAGCTGAGAATGGGTGCCAATGATAAACCTGTTTTGGCCCAGTTAAGGGTAAACAATTGGCTGAGATTCAGGCTGGTTATGGCCCATGTGTGGCCCTTGTCTTTAATCCAGTTATGGGCCACTTCAGGACCGTCATTCTTTGCAGTACTTGGGCCGAGGGAAAAGTTAGTGAGTGGCCCGGAGCTGGGCCAGAAAACGTTTCCTATGTGGGTATGTGTTCTTTCAGCATGCTGATTTTTTCATTACATCCTCTTGAGCTATTGCATTTCCAAACCACTTTATTTAGCCCGCACAGATGATGATATGAACCTTCCTATCTCAGGGGTCAGTATGGGTGGCATCTGAGGATGAACCCAGTCAGCTTGTGCAGTGGGGGGGATAGGGGAAGCCTGCCAATGGCACAGATATTAGCAGACAGCTGAACTCGCAACATTTAAAAATGTTAAATGTCAAAGGCAGACTTGTTTATGATCCGGAGACAGAGGTAAAACAGAGGTAAAAACTGTACTAATATGATCAGCCTGATTCAAAAGCATGAGGAAAATAGTACTGGTTAAATGACCCAAACAAACTGGTTTGCTGTCTAATATGGTTCTTAACCTCTCCAGGAGAGATGCCAGTGAACTTTATTTTGCCTGAGGTTTCGCTTTAAAAGCAATAGTTCGTCTAAAAATGCAAACTAAACTAATGTAAATGTAAACTAAAGTATTACCATTTAATATATAATGGAAGTAAATGTCTACCAGCATTCTTCAAAGCATCATCTCTTCTGTTTGGCAAAAGAAACTCAACATGTCAGCAAGTGATGACAGAATTTGAACTTTTGGAATCTTTTTTTTTCTCTTCGTTGAATCTATTACATTAAAATTCAAAGCTTTTAGAACTTAATGAACATGCTTTTAAAATAAGTTCCCAATCCTGCATTTATTTGATCCAAAATACAGCAGAAACTTTAATATCGAAGATAACAGCATGAAGATAAGACTGAAAGGAGACAACAGATGTCCAAATGATTGCATTAAAGGCTGATATATGCTTATTCCATCGAATCGAGTCGCATACTCTTCGCCATAGCCTGATACGAACTCTGAAAACAAAATGTACCTGTCCAAACCTGTGCACCTTTCAGAAAAAAAAATTATCTACATGTCAGAGCAACATTTAAGCAAAATTTGTGATTGGTTGGCTAGGTAGCTAATGAGTCTGGGTGGGGCCAATAGCTGTGGGAGAGAAGCGAGACCAGTGGGCTCAAGTGTGTTGAGTCCTGTGGAGGAGCTCCAGATGGAGAAAAGTTCGTGTTTATTAGGGGCCAAGTACCGAAGGTGCATAGGCACCTATTGTATCCGTTCCGCTTCTTCTTATTATTCTTCCTTTTCTTCTTCCGCTCTGGGAGTCTATGGCAGCCCTATGAACAGTTAGTGGCATTTGCGCAAACTTTGGGGGACAGTCTGATCTTCAACCACAACAAATTTGGACTCTCTAACTTAAACTTTTTAGCGCCACCACTTCTCCAAAGTTACACTTATGTTTATAAATTTTGAACCGAATGGGCTACAATAAAAATTCTCCGATTACTTGGCTCAAGCCGATTCAAACGCACCCTATGACGTTCTTTCCCATCATGAATTTTTTTTCGCTATTTCAAATTTTTCGTAAAACCTGTTTGAACGAACTTGTCCTAGGCCGTTTGTTTGATTTTCACCAAAATTGAATCACATGATCTACAGATCGTACTGACCAAAAGTTATGGAATTCAAGTTGATTAGACGAACCATTTTTGATTAACTTGTGAACAAATTAAACGTAGAGCTTGCGAAAATTGACTTCTCTCCATAACGCATTGACGTATTCACACCAAACTTGGTGTCTGTTATCACAACCATGGTCTGAAGTTCGCTGCAGCTTTTCGGCGCACATAGCTGCCAAAAAGTTATCAATTTTTCCAGTTTTTCTGTAGCTTGTTGCCATGCTTGTTTATGATGTGGCCGCTGGGCTGGTTAGCCCCAATAATTGCTGCTTGCAGCTATGTTTTTGATTAGAGTTGTTGCAGGTTCGCCGGTTCCTGCCTCTTTCATCCTTGATTGAGTATGAGTTTGAGCTACTTCTACAGACAGTAAGTTAGCATTTCCTGGATTTCGGATGTAAAATTTAAAACACCTGTGAAGAAACTCAACACCAGAACATAAAAACCCCACTGCCAGCTAGTGTTTCGGAAGTGTTTTTTTAGAGCAACATTCATTCATTAATTCACTTTGCTTCAGCTTAGTCCCTTTATTTATCTGGGGTTGCCACAACCGCAAATGCCCTTACAGCCACAACCCAGTACTGGGAAACACCCATACACTCTCACATTGACACACACACACACAACGGCCAATTTAGCTTATTCAACTCACCTATAGCGCATGTCTTTGGACTGTGGGAGGAAATCCACGCCAACATGGGGAGAACATGCAAACTCCACACAGAAATTAAAACTGACCTAGCCAGGACTCGAACCAGCAACCTTCTTGCTGTGAGGTGACAGTGCTAACCACTGAGCCACCTTGCCACCACAAACCAAACACAGAAGTATAAGGCATGCAAGGCATGTGCCATGGGTTATGGTGATCACTCAATGAAGAACTATACTGTAATTCAGCCTTGTTTTTACAGGTGATGCACTGAGGGCTGCAGACTGGAGGATGACTGAAGAAAGTAAGGGAGAAAGCCAGGTAAGAAAATGAGATAAGAATCACTACAGTAACCTTGAAACCAGACAAAAATAAGGCTAAAACACATAATGTATAATGCTAACACTGCCTTTATGGCAGTGCTCAGGGGATAAGACTAAAAAACGCTACGTGACTGGCTAGGATGTGCTTTACGTGACCAAGTTAGCATCACAGGTTTTCCAATACAGGTAATACAGACAGTTTCATCTCCCTCATAGTAAGAAAATATCTCTGGAGTGGTGGTGGTTGTATAATGAGTAGTGATTAGTGTTGTCAGGTGAGGTGCATCAGTAGTCAGGTGATTGTGATCCTGTGATGTGGTTGGTGCATCAGACAAGGCTGGAGCCCAAAGCCGGTACAGTACCTGGTACTTTCTACTACCACATCAGGTAAGGTTCCAAACGTTACCAATATATGTGACATGTAAACCCTGCAGATACTGATTGGCCGGAGAGAATTGTCACTACCCACATCAATAAATTTCCTACAAGAGACATAGAAATAAAAGTAAAGCCAGCTGCACCTGGTGTTGGATTATTTTATCAGGCAGTCGCACTCAACATCGCTGTACTGTAATCAGTAGATGGTCTGTCAAAGTATTCATAATCTCATGTGAGGTGAAGTGTGAGAGGTGAGAAGAAAAGACTCAAGAAACTTTCAATAGAAGAATGATAGTGGTTGGAGCGAATTGTCAGCTGATGGCAGCACAATGCCTACGTCCCTGCTGAAAAAAAAAACAGCTTAAACCAGCCTAAGCTGGTTGGCTGGTTTTAGCTGGTCAACCAACCTGGTTTTAGAGGGGTTTTGGCCATTTCCAGGCTGGTCTTAGCTGGTCAGGCTGGGAGTTGACCAGCTAAAACCAGCTTGACCAGCCTGGTTTAAGCTGGACATAGCTGGTTTTGGCTGGTCAAGCTGGTTTTAACTGATCAACTCCCAGCCTGACTAGCTAAGACCAGGCTGGAAATGGCTGGAAACCAGCCTGGAAATGGCCAAAACCCCTCTAAAACCAGGCTGGTCGACCAGCTAAAACCAGCCAACCAGCTTAGACTGGTTTAAGCTGGATTTTTCAGCAGGGGTGGCCTGACTAACATGCTTATCTTATTGCCATTTAGACAATTAGAAATCCCTAAATGGATGAGTAAAATAGGTGAGGTAAGTCAAACAAGAACTTGCACCACCCATATTCTTATCTCTCCAGTTTGGTTCCTGTGCCTAGTTCCTTTTCTCATCACTGTGGTACGTGTCCAGATGCATTATCACTTGACCATATAGTTTACCCTGATGGAGACACTCCTTAAACCAACATATCTGCACCCATCTGTAGATGGTCATCCTGGTAATAAGATTAATGTTTAATAAAGACCTATAAAATCACCATGTATCATGAAATGACTCTCATCAGTTCTTGTTTGTTGTGTCTTCTTGTGAGATGGCTCTGAGCAAGTTGTAAAAGAAAGGGAATGCATGATGGTTTCAGTTGGCTATTTAAGGTCTTTTTGAGACTTGCTTATTCTGCCTAGATTTAAGAGCCTAGATGTGCTTTATCCCTTACATTGTTGCTCTTTTCCAGTACACTTTTAGACACATTTGCATACTTCCCTTCCCTTCCCTTTGTTCCTTCGGGGCAGTCCCCAGCACCAGTTTAGAGTAGAATCTGTACCGCGGGAGCCACTAGATTCCCAGTGGCACGGAAATAGTTTTCCGAATAAAGCACGGTAACAGTCAGTAACTCTGGTGTAATTTGAACAGGAAAGGGCGGTCTAAAAATATGGTGTTCCCGAGTCAGGAACAGCGTATCTATGATATTCTTATTGAGCACCAGTACAGCCAGTGCTCATGACTGTTACACATGATGAACGCTTGACCAGTGCTTTCTGCATGTGCATTTTATTCGCAGTCTGTGCACGCATCATCTGCATAACGGTCCTCAGAGCGGGCTTTACTATGGCAGAGCAAACTGAAGATGCGCTGTCCTTGAAGGACATTCAGCTTGCATTAGAAAATGTCAGTTTACTGTTAGGAAACCCACGTCAGGCAAGTTAGGGTCCGTGGACAACCTACAGTTTTATCTGTTATCTCTCTCTTTTGGGAGTACCCAATTTAAACATGAGATTTTGGAAACAAGATTTAAATTTAGCAGGAATGGATGGGTCGGGTACAAAATTATTCCAAGCAGGCAGCGGGTGAACAAAGACTGAATACACAGCGGGAGTGGTCGGATGTGGAATAAAACCTGGCAGGAGCGGAACTATAAAGACAGTCCCGTAGACCTCTAGTTTAAAGTGCGTTCCACTTCACCAAGTGAACGAGGGAAGCTTACAGGGTAGGACATACCCTCGACCTCTCGATTTTGACCGAAGGAGTGAGTTGCAATGTGATTGTGACATCACAACAGTGTAGTTCCAACGTGCTCAAGGATTTAGAGCACAAAATTTAAACCTGTTCAGACGTTTCGCCAGTAGTGGACACTTACATTGATACTTGGCACTTGACATACATCCAAGTGAATGAGATAAAGGGAAGTTAGCGAGTGAAGGGCATACAAATTTGTACTGGAATGCAGCCATTAAATATATTCATATATCATCTCCTCTTGACTAACAGTTCAAAGTTGTCCTGTCTATATTTGTAAATCTGAATATCTACTATATATTGTGCTACTCCTTTTGTTCTCTAAAGTACACATTTAGGACTTTTTTAAAGAGTTTACACTTAGCTGATGATTGATTATCCGGGAAAAGATCCTGAGCTCATAAGATCCTCGAGCCCGGGGCTTCCACCCATTTGCAGGGCAAGAGGGGAGTTTGAGCTCGGGTAGGTCTCAAGAACTCCCATGATTCTGAATGTGTCATGCTGCGTTCACACCAGATGCGGAAGAAGCGTCAAGCGCGAGTGATTTACATGTTAAGTCAATGCAAAGGCACGAATAGACATCCTGCGGCGCAAATGACGTGAATTGCGCGGCGCGATATGCGTGAATTGAGCGTTTTTCGAGTTTGACGCGCTTAACGTGCAAATCGTGCGCTTCGCTCGAGTTCAAAAATCTGAACTCCTGCGGACATTCGTACCGCGTAAACCAATCAGGAGCTTGCTCTTGTGGGGGCGTGATTGTGACGTAGCACCTGTTGTTGGTGTCCCGGGGGAAATCCTCCAGCCGACACTGACAACAGTTCAACAAACTGGGCTTGGCTCAGTCAGAAGCACCGCTAAAAGCCTCCGTGATCCAGGTTAAGTTTCTGGAGGAGTTTATGAGCTCACAGAGCTGGGTGCACCTCTGAAAGGATCTAGTGGACTCAGACACTGCTCCAAACGTATCAACGCTGTTTTTCAGCCTTCATAAAGCACATAAACACAGTTATTTTCTCAATAAAATCCATGTTAGCCATTTAGCATTGAAGCTACAGTCACCAGGCAGACAGAAGGCGCTCTGAAGTGAATTTGACGCGCGAATGAAGCGGATTTGATGCGCAAATTAATTGGAATTTAACGCGCGAATGAAGCAAGTAAACTCAAATGTTCACTCGTCTATTTATGCGCGAATAGCGCAATTTATCCACACATTCAGCGCCTGGTGTGAACACAGCATTAGAAATAGCTATGGGATATAGCTGACTAAGAGTTGTCTATGATGCCAATTTGGATTAGTCAATTTACTTATATTGTATGTCTTTGGACAGTGGGAGGAAACCGGGGAACCTGGGCAAAACCCATGCAAGCACAGGGAGAACATGTAGACTGCACAGAAAAGCCGACTGGCCCAGTAAGGGCTCGAACCAGTGGCATTCTTGCTGTGAGGCGACAGTGATAACCACTGGGCCACCGTGCTGCCCTATCAAGAGTAGGGGTCGACGGGGGGCGTCTTCAAGACGAAGATGACTAGAGTGAATGTGTCTGATTGGTGCGATATGAGTAGCTGATGCAGGACCAGCCGTGATCAATCATAAGCATTAGGGTTGGGCCGATAGACGATGCCATCGTCCATTGCCGATGGCCGATAAATTTCACGATGCTGAGCCGGCATCGTGATCCATCACCCCGCCCCACATTTATATTGATATATAACTTATTATTTGCATGTCATCTTAATAGCAATAACGGTCTTTTTTATGAGCTGTGTTATATTTTACCTATAGCTGCCGCTTGCACGGCTGACAGCATCGTGAGGATTAAATACATCGTGAGGATTATACAGCACCTCTCGGCCTTAAAATGTGTAGATTCAATGGCAAACGCTGTTACCTGCAACCCCCGTCCCACAGACTTTACAGCAAATGGCTTTAGCTATTTTCACAGTGGACTTGAAGCCACTGAAAGTCTTTTATCCACTCTTGGAAAAGTGTAAACGGTGGATTAACATTCAGCACATGATCACTAATAAGACGTGCCATTATTAGTAACTTCAGGTGATTTCTAAAACAAAATCTGTCAGTGTTATTTTCATTCTCTCATCTTCAGCGCTTCACTTTTTTCGCGGTTGTATCTAGCTGTCATGTACTGCAGGCAGAAGGCATTGACTGAGGGATTGACAGCTGTTATTAACCAATCCATTTGAGTTCAGTTCTAGAGCAGTGGGCCAATAAGAAGAGCACAAAGGCGGGCAACAACCACCCCCAACTACGACGACGATGCAATCATCCATCGCAATGTTTCACAATAGGCATCGTACGATGCCAAAGTGGTCAACATCGCCCAACCTTAATAAGCATGTGATCCTTTTGAAATTAGTTTTGAATAAACCACACTTAAATGTTACCATATTTTTTTCATTTTCTATATGGCATTCATCAATGCATCACTTGAGCACAAGACTGACTTCCAGCTTCTAGGAGCGAAATCAAAGATGTTCCCTAAATTCGAATTGCTAAATGCAAAAGGAGTGCTAAAAGCAAGATATTCCTTTGTGCTTCAAAGAAGAGGAATTGCTTTTTAAAATAAAGTCAGAAATAAGGCCTAAAATAATTCTTTTAAAAATGCTTAATTTCCGAGATGCACACACTACTCTAACATTAATGTGGTAGTGTCAGTCGTAAATCCTAAACTGACTTCAGTATTTTCTTTGGAATAGTATTAACGTTTTTATTAGGGTTCCATTTCACATGTACTGCATTCAGATATCCACTGTAGTATATATATTATATCTTTAAACTAAAATCTGTTTTGTTTGTCCAGTATGCTCATTCCCGTCAAGCAATTAGGGAACTTTTTTTCCCTGGTAGTCAGGACAGTGATGTGTATGAGATTGACCTGAGTCCAATACATAATAGTGGATCAGTGACAGTTTGGCAATAAGTTTATAGATTCGTCATTTTGGTTTGATTGCCGATCAGTCGATCAGTAGAGGTTAATCACCTCTCTATTCCCTGTGTGCACAGTACATTCAAAGAAAGGTCCTAGGGGTCAGAATTGAACAAAAACCATGCAGTGTATGTCCTGCCCAAGAGAAACGAGCACAGCCCTGCTGAAAAATCCAGCTTAAACCAGCCTAAGCTGGTTGGCTGGTTTTAGCTGGTCAACCAGCCTGGTTTTAGAGGGGTTTTGGCCATTTCCAGGCTGGTTTCCAGCCATTTCCAGCCTGGTCTTAGCTGGTCAGGCTGGGAGTTGACCAGCTAAAACTAGCTTGACAAGCCAAAACCAGCTATGTCCAGCTTAAACCAGGCTGGTCAAGCTGGTTTTAGCTGGTTTAAGCTGGTCATTTTCCAGCATGACCAGCTAAGACCAGGCTGGAAATGGCTGGAAACCAGCCTGGAAATGGCCAAAACCCCTCTAAAACCAGGCTGGTTGACCAGCTAAAACCAGCCAACCAGCTTAGGCTGGTTTAAGCTGGATTTTTCAGCAGGGAGAGTAATGTATATACACACAATATAGGCAAGAGTTCTGTTTCATTGATTGTTTTGGTTGACACTTCTGGCCATTTGATAGGAATTCCTGAATGTGATGTCACCCATGAAGGACCTTGCAATGTATTCCTGTCCCACGGCAATCAGATTATTGAATGTGTTCTCCCAACATGTTCTAAGCCCTCAGTTTCCCAGCACACATCACTCAGTCAGTCAGGCTGAAGGGCGTGATCTTCCTCGTATCAACTTGTCTTCATCTCTGTAGAACTTTGAAGATCGTCAAAGACTCTTTACAAGGATGAACAGGAAAATAATGAACGGTCAGTTCAAATATTTCATTTTGTGGGACATATGCATTCAATGTAATGGAATGCATGCAATGTAATTACTAAAATATTGAGGAGGTAAACTATTCAAGGCTTTGTAAGTAATCAGATTGATTTCTAAATGTATACTGTGTCTAATGAAGAGTCAATGCAATGATGATCTAACACAGGGGTCACCAAACTTATTCCTGGAGGGCCGGTGTCCTGCAGATTTTAGCTCCAACACTAATCAAACACACCTGAACAAGCTAATCAAGGTCTTATTAGGTATACTTAAAACATCCAGGCAGGTGTGTTAAAGCAAGTTGGAGCTAAACCCTGCAGGGACACCGGCCCTCCAGAACCGAGATTGGTGACCCCTGATCTAACAGATCCACTGGAACTTATGATTTGAACCATAAACAGTTTGGCCTACAGGGCAACCACCAAGTCGCGCATTACAATTTGCATAACTTGAAGTCACAAATGCAAAAATTAGCTTTGCTGCTTATATATTAAGAACACATGGCATATGGTTTGGCAGTATTTTTAAGATGCAAAGATTAAGTCAGTATTTCTGGCCTTGAAATGATAACAGTTTGCCAGCAAATAACATGAATAGTGCAAATAAGTCTGAGGACTTAACAATCATCCATCAAGTGCTAGGCAGTATTCTAGGTTTTACTGATATAATTGAAGGGTTAGCATATACGTTGGGAAAGCAAGGGATCAAGAACTGAGCCTTGCGCTACTCTGTAGTGTAATTTGATGCCTTGATAATTAGGATCCCTTATTATTAACTGCTCCAAACTGATAACAGTTGAATGGTATAAGTTGAACCATGCAAATGCAGTTCCAGAAATACAACATAATTGTCAAGCCTATCCAAGAGAATGCGTCGATCAATGGTGTCAAATGCAGCCCTGAGGTCCTTTACCGTAAAACAAAGAGATGCAACCTTGATCAGATGATAAGAGCAGGTCTTTTGTCTTGACGCATAATGGATGCCACTCCAGAATCCGGATCTGTCAGGGCCACCATTTACATAGTGTCATCCTGAATGCTTTTAGAGCATTTATTATTTTTAATCTGTCGTTCCAGAACCTCTTTATGCCACAGTCACCATGTCATGCTATCGCTGCCATGCCCAGAGCCATAAGGTCAGTCTCAATATGACCTATGCTGAGCTGTGTAGTGCACTCACTACTGGCGTCAGTATAAGCTGCTGATTACCCCACATCTTTTGTGCTGTCATGCCCAATAGACCATAGATTTGTTCATTAATTTCATGGCACAAGCCAAAAAAATCTCTCTGTACTGTGTTTAAGCTCCTCAGCTCTGGTCAGGTACAGGTTGAAGCTTGCAAGAAGTTCAAATCATTAACGCTTGCTTACAGAACAGCCACTTGCTCTCTTACCTCTACTTGGTTCTGCAAGTTTACATCCCCTCCCAGGAGCCTCCGGTCGATAAGTGAGTGCTGTCTCGTGATCTAATGATATTTGGGATAAATGAAAATCCATACAATGTATTTTTGGCTTATCTTTGGCTAAACAAGTGCAACATAAGACTGGTTTTGTGGTCCAGGGTCACGTATAAGTCCAGAAAACCTTGTAACTGTCTGAGTTTGCACTGATGTCTTCAAGATTTCCTTAGGTGCACTGTAATAATTGGAAACATCCCAAATGATTGCTGTGGACTGGCATATTGGGCTGTTTTTCTTGAGCAAGTAAGTACATATGACAGCAGAATGACTGTTTCCGAATGATTATGCAGTTGTCAATTATTTTAAACGAGATTTTCGAGAGGTAGCTTTGGTTCTCGAAAGTGCAAAGTCTTCTTTTCCCGAGAGAGTGACTCATCTTTCATTGCTGCTTTTGTAGAGATTCAATCAATGACTTTTAAGAAAAAAGTTTCCCAGATTGCCTGGCTTGTAAAACGATCGCAGCATTCATCTGGCCAACGTCTTCGCTCTCAGATCTGACCTGCATTTAGCTCAGATGTCATTTGAGGTGGGTGGAACGTTCATTAGCATGAAAGAGTAACTCAAGCTTGTTCAAAATGCCCGTGTGCTTCACTTTATATTTGCTGAGGCACATTTATTTTTACCAGCAGGAACTATTGCAGATGCACTTTCAATCTTTTTTGCCATCTTAGGGTGCATCTCAATCAGCTCGTGGAGGCATTCAGGAGGTCACGTACACAAATTAGGGCACTGGTAAGAGCAGCTTGGTTCACATCCGGACAAAATTGAGTGAGACATGAGAATGTCCTTGCTGTACAACATTAAAACTGAAATTTCTAAACAACAGCAGTACTAATATTGGGGCAGCTCAGTGGCTTAGTGGTTAGCACTGTCGCCTCACAGCAAGAAGGTTGCTGGAGTCCTGGCTGGGCCAGTTGTCATTTCTGTGTGGAGTTTGCATGTTCTCCCCGTCTTGGCGTGAGTTTTCTCAAGGTGCTCCGGTTTCCCCCACAGTCCAAACACATGCGCAATAGGTGTATTGAATAAATGAGTGTGTATAGGTGTTTCCCATAGCTGCTGGAAGAGCATCCGCTGTGTTAAACATATGCCAGAGTAATTGTCGATTTATTATGGTGTGGCGACCCCTGATCAGGGGGAATCAGGGACTAAGCCGAAGGATAGAGTTCACACCTAGCTGATGATTGATTATAAGGCTTGTTTGGCATGCTGTCCCGGGAGAGAGCCCTGAGCTCATAAGATCCTCGAGCTAGGGGCTCCCTCTCGTTTGCAAGGCGAGAGGGGAGTTTGAGCTCAGGTAGATCTCGGGAACTCCCCTGCTGTAGTAGCTAATGAACAGATAGTAATTGCTCAGAAGAGATAGCTACTTACTAGGAGCATGTCTATGGTGCCGATTTGGATTAGTCAATTAACTTAAGTTGCATGTTTTTGGACGGTGGGAGGAAACCGGGGGAACCTAGGGGAAACCCACGTGAGCACTGGAAGAACGTGTAAACTCTGCACAGAAACGTCGGCTGGCTTGGTAAGGACTAGAACCAGTGACGTTCTTGCTGTGAGGCAACAGTGCTAACCACTGGGCCACCGTGCCACTGATCTAGGAAAGGAGGAGGAGTAGGGGTGGAAGGGGGGATTCTTCAAAACGAAGATGGCTGTGATATGGAACTTAAGGTATTTATAGTGGTTTAGGAATCATCTGATTGGTAAATCATAAATTGAATAATGCGGGACGAGCCGCGAGCAATCATAAGCCTCTCGATATAGTTTATAAATAAACTTCACTTAGTGAGTGAAAAATAATACTTTCATATTTAATTTCTACAAAGGGTTTAAAAGTACATTATAGCTAAATAATTTGATTCTTTCATATTCCAGCAACTTTTTAACCATTAAACAATTATAAACGTTCGCTAGATTGTTTTGAACTTGTCTAGCTATGTTCTTTAGTGTTAAATATAAATAAATAACAGTTTCTTTTTAAGGCGGGTGTACACAGTGTGATTTTTGCTGTTGTACGTGCTCAAACATGATTTTTTTCCAACGCAATCTCACGGCAATTCATAACTTTTTCATTTAGTGGCTAATTCGTATGAATTCATATGATCTAATTCATACACTTTAGTACAATTTGCTCATCACCCAATGACGGTTGGGTTTAGGGGCGGGATTAAGTGCCATGGCTCCTTTTTAAAATCGTACATTTTTGTACGACTCATACGAATTAGCCACTAAACTGACAAAATGTAAAATACTTACATTTCATCGTGAGATCAGGCTGTTTTTTTTCCCCATCGGAAGAAGTCGCGTGGAAATTTTTGACGCTTGTGTGGTCGTGGCTCGTACCATGTGAGAGGAAGTTACGAGCCAAGCGGCTTATAAACTCATGATCATTTTCAAACTTGTGAAAAAGGTTCAGGACTTACACCCAAAGCGCATCACACCGGTGTCAATGCGCTCACCACACACCAGCTATTGGTGGAGTCATGAGACAGTGATAGATAGAGCCAATTTGGTGAATGGGCAATGGGAGGCCATCATGGCTAAGGGCCGATAGAAGGAATTTGGCCAAGACACCGGGGTTACACAACCTAGTCTTTACAAGAAGTGCCATGGGATTTTTAATGACCACAGAGAGTCAGGACCTCGATTTAATGTCCCATCTGAAAGATAAGCAATCAGAAAGACAAACAAGTCTATGATGTGTCATGCATGAAAGAGTGGCTAGAGATTTTAGTGTACAGCAGACAAGGTTACAATTCACTTTATTATTCTCACACAAGGGGTGACCAAGTGGACTGATTTCCCGGTGATGAAATACGACTTGTATGCCTTTATTGACAGCTCGAATCAATATCTGTTATGAGAGAGAGAGAGAGAGAGAGAGAGAGAGAGAGAGAGCAATGTTTTCCTCTCTCTATGATTTTGGCCCAGAATTTTATATAATACACTGGAAGTATTTTGGATTGAGACAGCACTTAAAATGTCTGACTCCCTGATAAGTGCACAAACTACTGAACAAAAGAGCTGATTGAGACCCACAGTTTGACAGCAAGGTATGGTTTTAACTTACATGTAAAATGGCCGACCACTGTTTATTTTATTTATCTCTGCTGACAAAAAAAAACAAATGATACAATCTCACACACACGCACTAGTACAGCTATCTTTATAAGGACGTCCCATTGATGGAATGATTTTTATACTGTACAATCTGTATATATAACCTAACCTATCCCTACACCTACCCTACCCTATCCCTATCCCTACCCTGCCCTTTTCCCACCCTGCTCTATCCCTACCCTACCCTACCCTACTCTATCCCTACCCAATCCCTACCTTTACCCTACCCTATCCTTACCTTTAACCTACTCTACCTTATCCTATCCTATCCCTACCCTATCCCTACCTTTACCCTATACTATCCCTACCCTATCCCTACCTTTACCCTACCCTATCCCTACCCTACCCTATCCCTACCCTGCCCTTTTCCTACCCTGCTCTATCCCTACCCTACCCTACCCTATCCCTACCCAATCCCTACCCTATCCTTACCTTTAACCTACTCTACCTTATCCTATCCTATCCCTACCCTATACCTACCTTTACCCTACCCTATACTATCCCTACCCTATCCCTACCTTTACCCTACCCTATACTATCCCTACCCTATCCCTACCCCTACCCTACCCAATCCCTACCCTATCCCTACCCCTACCCCACCCCACCCTATCCCTACCCTACCCTACCCTATCCCTACCATATCCTACCCTATCCTATCCCTACCATACCCTATCCCTACCCTACCCTATCTCTACCCTACCGTACCCTACCCTATCCCTAAACTCAACCGTCACAGGAAACAAAATCTGCATTTTTACAGTTCCATTCATTCATTCATTTTTAGTTTTAATTTTATTAATCTGGGGTCACCACAGCAGAATGAACCGCCAACTTATTCAGCATATGTTTTACGCAGCGGATGCTCTTCCAGCTGCAACTCATCTCTGGGAAACATCCACACACACACTCATCCACACACATACACTACAGTCAATTTTAGCATACTCAATTAACCTATACCACATGTCTTTAGATTTGTGGAGGAAACTGGAGGCTCGAACATGCAAACTCCACACAGAAATGCCAACTGACCCAGCCGAGGCTCGAACCAGCGACCTTCTTGCTGTGAGGCGATCGTGCTACCCATTGCGCCACCATGTCGTCTTTTACAGTTTCAAAATACTTAATTCTGGGTGATTTTTTTTTTGAGCTGTTTTCCTCATGGAGATTAAAACAATGTCCCTACAAGGTCAAAATTCGCTGGTATTGCTTTACTTGTAGGGACATTTAGTCTTAACAATGTTTAGAACACAAGGTACACCCACCCACATATTAAAATCTATAGACTTTTCCATTTGAACCATTAGAAACATTACAAATACTATAATGGTTCCTTTTTTTCCAGCAGCATGGGATGTAAGGTTATACAGATGAAGATATCTGAAATGTTTGCTATTATATATTATATATGGTGTAACCAAAATGTTGTCCACCCAAAAACAAGTGCCTCTATCTCAAAATCTTGATTGGATGTCACTAACTTGGCATGTTTTATGTAAATCCAGTGAGCAGTTCCTCCTCGAATGTGCCGAGTTCTGTTGGCATCATGCATCATATGGTCTGTGAGCAAACTGTGGGCGTCTGTAGGTGTGCCATCTGATGCGGAGACTAAGAAGAGCAAAGTATTTGTGTAGGACAACTATTACAGACATTAAAACGAACTCAAGTGACTCAAAAGAGGTCTATCTGATAAACTCTCGCAAAGTGTGTTGGTTCAGATGACTAATATACTGTAGATCTAAATCACAAATCCGTCGCTGTGTTTGCAAGAAGAAATCTGTGTAAACTGAACTCCAACGACCTGTGGAGAGTTTGTCTTATTAAAGTGAGGTTAAAGTGCATCTCATGGATTAGTGACTGGAGAAAATCTCAGATGCTGTACGTGAGAATCTGAATTTGTGTAGCAGTTTTGGTTTATTATGACTATTATAGTTTGGTGTTATCCTAGTGGGCACCTTGACATCAAGCAAGACCTCCTATAACATATCAAAAACACCCGCTTCGAATGTTATCATTCGATTGAATGGGCGTTATCAGTGGTTATCAGCTGATAAATATGGGCCAGTAGGGGCCTTCTGTGCCTACTGGTAGGCTCAGAAGGCTGTTATCATCCATCTCCATGGTTAATCAGCTATGCTAATAGAGAAGACTCCAGATTCAGATTTGTTTTTACATTACTGTGACGGTTGGGTTTAGGGTTGAAGTAGGGGTAGATGTTAATAAAATACAATTAATGGGAAATTTAATAAATAATATAAATGATTCTCGTTAACCTCTGGCCGCAGCTGTGTGTGATCTATAGCTGATTAACCATGTGGATGGATTATAACTGTTTTCTGAGCCTACCAGTAGGTGCAGAAGGCCCCTACCGGCCCATATCTATCAGCTGATAACCACTTATAAGGCCCATTCAAAGTGATAACATTCGAATCGGCTGTCAAAAATGCTAATTGATTTTATGTCAAAACCTTGACGTCTATTTGATGTCATCAAAATATCGGTATAATAACGGCATTATAATATACGAAATTTTTCAATTCATCTGAAAGCTTTGATTGATCCTGGCAGTGCATGTAAATTACCTTGATGTCAAAACAAGATCAAATTGACATCTAACATGGCAGAAAACACGGCAAAGATTCAACACAGGCTCATTGTGAAAACGTACCCCCGTGCACCTTTCTGGAGATCGCGATTTATGCAGCCAGAAGTACGTATGGCTGCATTTCGTCTCTACAATAAACGCTACAGGACGGTATGATGCCGGCTTTTTCGCTGTTACAAGTTTGTCCAGTGGATTGCCGCGTACATTGGAGGATTTTAGTCAATTAGCGGAGTTGAACGAGATGGGACAGGAATCAAGTCTGACAAAGAACGGTACCAGAAAGCAGGTAAGACAAAAACAAAAGCCAAACAATAAAATAAAATAAACACGTTTAGGGTGAGAATGTGGTAAATCTGAAAATGGAGTAAAATTCAGGCAAGGGATTTTCTTTTTCTGGATTGCTTTTGAAAACACTATCGGTTGGGTTTAGCGAAGACTGTAAAAAATGTCTGGCCACAGTAAAATGGCTCGATAAAATAAACAGATTTCACTTAAAAAGTTTAGTTTTGGACATTGCTTAATGTTAAACTACAATTGGTACATAAAATATTGATTTCACTGTTTACTTTATTTAATAAAGAAAAACAACTAGCAATTTTTAGTAAAGTTAGCAATAATTTGAGGTTTAGTCGACTGAACCCAATATTTTCGGATCCATCAGATTACCCCGTGACGCTGTACCACGTGAACTGACAGCGCGCAATTTGAGGTGTCCATTTTTGAAAATCAGATTGGGAGAAAACTGTTCATCTTTTGGTAAGTAATTACAAATGTTAGATGACCTTATGCCGGCTTCTAAATAATGCATGTTGTTTAAATGTTTAGATGGCAATTTACAGTATAACGAATGGACGCTTTTAATAAATGTGCATGCCCACCAGACTCAACACAGCGTGTTAACCCTGATTTCAACGTACATTTGAAAGTTACGTTCATTTCATGAGATGAATGTTAGTTAAAAAATGGTGATTTGACCGATGATGTACCAACATGATGGTACTTTTAGCGATGAGCGATATCTTATTGTTTGCAATAATACCAGTAAAACTGTCACTACGACAAGTTTCCCTGCGATAATAACGACAAAGCCTGTGCAACCATTTCGTAGCGGCTTTGCAGCAAACGAGAAGAGTCGAATCTTCAGCTGCAGGGAGTGTAAATTGGGCCCAAATAGAAGGCTCAATATGATTTATGAAGCGGGAGCCGAGCCAAAAGAGCCGAATCTTTGGAAAGAGCCGAACTTCCCATTGCTTAAAGCTAGGGCTGGCTTGCATTGTAACGTTAGTCATCACAAAGGTTTTTATAGACTCGGATGTTTTAGACTTTTTTAAACATGTTCAAATAAAAAACCTTTTGCTCGCGCACTCACGGAAAGCCTGTTACAGCCTGATCTCACGAGGAAACGTAAGTACTTTACGTTTAGTCAGTTTAGTGGCTAATTCGTACGAATGCGTACGACTTGAGTCGTACGAAAATGTACGATTTTAAACAGGAGGCGTGGCACCCAACCCGACCCTAAACCCAACCGTCATTGGGTGATGAGCAAATCGTACTAAATGGTACGAATTACATCACACGAATTCATACGAATTAGCCACTAAATCAAAAAAGTTACGAATTGCCGTGAGATTGTGTCGTGAATACTGAACTCGGATGTTTCGCAGTGCTTTTGAACTGTCGAATACACACACATACTACGTACAGGTAAACAAACAATCGTTTACATAAAGTCGTTAAAGGTAAACAGTCGTTGTGTAACAGTAGCTATCTTAAATCTATTTATTACGGGCCTTTGTGACCTAACGTTAAAGTATATCTTGTGATACTGCTAACATTAATCAGACAACACGACAGAAAACTAGTCACTGCTATTGACTGAATAACTGACGGCCTATAACTTCAGTTAGAATACTTAATCAAATTTTTAGTTATGCTTATAACACATTACAAATAATGATGTATGTATACATTAGCTTTATTTATCAATAACTGGCATGGATGATTGGATGATTCAACAAAATGAATATCAATTTGTCATGTAACTTGAATCTGTCTCTCATTTTTATTTAATAGTCATTTTGTGAATGAATCAACATAAACGTGGATCACCTGACTTAGGCAGAGTCAAGGTAAGAGAGAAATTTGAGATCTCAAAAAACGTACACAGCGGCCTCTGGTGGATTCGTGAAAACAAAAACTGCAATAAACGTATCTCCTGGGATGTATTTGGCGCTCTCCAGAAATGTATATAGAGGTACGTAATCAGAATGAGCCTGGGTTGCAAAAGATTGATTACAGACCTGTTCTTTATGTCTTTTGACACCAACGTTAGATGTCAATTTGAGGTTGTTTTGACATCGACCTAGTCAACTGACATCAAATCGATTTGCATTCGTAACATGTTTTATTAAGAGTTTTCAACCCCGCTGGGATGCTTCTGTCTATGACTGTTGCCCCTTTTAAGACCAAATTAGAGCAGGAACTTTCTGTTTTATGAGAGCGAAGGAAATTGAATCTTACTAATCGAGTGTCTCTTTGAAGCTGATACATTTTTGTGAAATAACAAAAAGAGATGGATCTACACATCGTACTCTAATATGAGACCCAAACAAGCGCTACACAATCAATACAGTGATGGATGCGGTTGAAATGAAATGAAAACCACACGCCTATATATTTATACCCTCGATACTTTTGGAGAAACACAGAGTATAAATAGTTCACCAAGATGCACAAGGGAAATTAACCATACAGCAATACAGAAGCATTACAGTATTCTTATTTCAAAAACAAAACAATAATAATAAGATGCAGGAACTGTAAGCTGTACATCTACAGGCCACTTAAACTAGCTAACTTTCACTAGTGATTACTTCATTATTCACATTATTTCCTGTTATTTGTTTGTTAAATATCCCCCACACCATTACACCACCACCACCAACATGAATCGTTGATACAAGGCAGGATGGATCTATGCTTTCATGTTGTTGACACCAAATTCTGACCCGACCATCCGAATGTGGCAGCAGAAATCGAAACTCATCAATCTTCTATTATCCAATTTTGGTGAGCCTGTGTGAATTGTAGCCTCAGTTTCCTGTTGTCAGCTCACAGGAGTGGCACCCGGTGTGGTCTTCTGCTGCTGTAGCCCATCCGCTTCAAAGTTGGACGTGTTGCGTGTTCAGGGATGCTCTTCTGCAGTCCTCGGTTGTAACGAGTAGTTATTTGAGTTACTGTTGCCTTTCTATCAGCTGGAACCAGTCTGGCCATTCTCCTCTGACCTCTGGCATCTGCATTTGCGCCCACTTTCCTCTTTTTCGAACCATTCTCTGTAAACCCTAGAAATGGTTGTGCGTGAAAATCCCAGTAGATCAGCAGTTTCTGAAATACTCAGACCAGCCCATCTGGCACCAACAACCATGGCACGTTCAAAGTCACTTAAATCCCCTTTCTTCCTCATTCTGATGCTCGGTTTAAACTGCAGCAGATCGTCTCGACCGTGTCTACATGCCTAAATGCATTGAGTTGCTGCCATGTGATTGGCTGCCTAGAAATTTGCGTTAACAAGCAGTTGGAGGTGTACCTAATAAAGTGGCCGGTGAGTGTACATTTCAAAATAAACAGCAGTTTCATATTGGCCTGTACATATCAAGCCTGTCTTTAACATTTGGCCATGAAATGCCAAAGGCCATTGCACAGATGTACCCAGATCTACATTTCCGGGGGACGGTGAAAAACATAACCGGAGGTACGTCTGCTTGCAGTTTTAGTTGATGCAAATCCACTAGATGGCGCTGTGTACGCTTTTTGATGATCTCAAATTTCTCTGACGCTTCCTCTTATTGAATAAATCCACCAGAGGGCGCAATATAGACTTCAGCCGACCAGGCCAGCTTGACTGACCGACCCACCCCTTTCCTAAACCCAACCGATAATGTTTTAAAGGCAATCTAGAAAAAAATCAGCCGCGGCTGCGTGATCTCACCATGTTTTCAGCCAGTTGTTTATTTATTTATTTTCTTTTGATTTACCTGGTTACTTGAATCATTCTTTATCCGTTTCGAACCCAGTCGTCGTAGTCAACTCAGCTCCATGTCCCAAGTCCATCGGCGTACAGGGTGAGCTACTGAGCAAACTGGTAACACTTGTAGCACGAAAAGGAAGCTGTTGGCATTCGTTTTTACAGACGTACCTCTGGGTACAAAATTCGTGCTCTCCAGAAATGTAGACGGGGGTACATATCCACAATGAGCAATTTTATTGTATATAGAACAAACCACTGTTGTCCAACAAGTTGCCTAATTAACCGTATTAAGCATTTAAACCTGCCATAGAACAATTCCGCCAGACTGTATCTAAGTATTTTTACATACCGTGCTGTCATTCCTTTAAGTATTTTTAAATGCAATATATCAATACAATCCTTACACTCCCAATCTAAAGGCTATGTATGCGATAAATACATAATAACTAAATTAATATCTCAAATGTGCAGTAAACCACGAATAAATGAATATCATTTTTCATAACTAGTCAGTGTAAAATGTACAAACCTTGCATAAAACTAATACAATTGCTTTGAATGTATTCCATGAATTTGGTTTCATAAACGTTATGAATTGATTGTAATTATTACATAAATTTTCCATTTTATAAACAGCGCATTGTGAAATCAAACTGATAATATACAGTCATGCCCGAAATTATTCATACCTTGACTGGCTTGACTGTATATATATTGACCAACGTTGACTAACTTGACTCTTTACATATCGATTAACGTAGTTTGTTAGTCAGGGGTCAAAGGTCATAACATGAGCATTAGCATATCGACACAGACATATTTTTGGCCCTCAGGTTACACAACTTTCACTCAGTGTGTAAACGCATCTCAGCTTATCATAGGTGCATATGCTAATGTAATGGATCACGCTTTATTTTGATGGTTCGTTTGTTGAATTGAAGTTATATTGCAACTAATTTTCATTAGATTACCTGTATAAGTCGAGTTGTTGGTATGGGTTAGGGTTTGTGTGAGTTGAAATGTACTTGCTAAGTTTTTTATAGTCAGTTAAATGTCTGTTGAAGGAGCAGAATCAACGGATATTAAGCCGACAGTCTACGGACCATCTATAGTTCGTGTTTATTTCTATAGCGCTTTCACGATGTAGATTGTGTCAAAGCAGCTTAACACAGAAGTTCTAATCTGGGCGCAAATAAGACGCAACTTTGGCTGGCTCACCCTTCCGTTATCAACCCCTATTCGCAATAACCATTTGTTTATACCAGCTAAAAGTGACTCAAATTTGATCAGCTTAGAGAATAAGGGAATACGAGAGTTGGGAGACGTGTGTATTGAAGATTGATTTGCAAACTTCAACCAGCTGATTTCTAGATTTAGCTTAAACAGATCAGACTTTTTTTCGATACTTCCAACTACGCGACTTCGCAAGAACACACACAACTTCATTCCCACATATCCCAACACCTAGCGGGATTTCGTTTTTTTTCTAAAATGATGAGTTTGTAAAACCTACTTTTTCGAACTCGTGCTTGACGGTTGGTCCAATTGTCACTAAAATTGAACCAGGTCAGCTTCAGACCATGCTGACAAAAAGTTATCAAACGAAAGTTGATTAGTGAAACGGTTGTGAAATTGTACGCAAATGAATTGTTCGAAGTTGTCGTAAAATTGATCATTAGGCCATATCTCCCCAACGCTTTGAGGTATTCTCACCAAACTTGCTGGGTGGTATGACAACTATGGTCTGAGGTTTTGCCGCAGCGCCACCTAGTGGTCAGGAGATACAAAAAAAATGGCTATTTTTGCAAATATCTCCTGAGCACTTGGGCCAAAATTCACAAATTGGTATCATTGCATTCAGAGGGACATTCCGAGTCGATTGATATCCAATTTTTCGCCATTTTGGGTGTCGGCCATTTTGAATTTTGACCAAAAACGCCATATTTTATCAACGCATTTTGATATTGCCACCAAAATTGGTATGCATGTTCAACTCCAAGCCCTGAAAGTTCTCAAAAAATTGCGGACCAGCGCCACCTTGTGGTCAAATGTTATAAAATAATGCTTAATTTGACCAACTTCCTGTCTGTCATTGTTATGCAAATGGAAACGCTACTTTTTCGAAGTCCTCCTAGACCGTTAGTCCAATTTTCACCAAATTTGACTCAGATCATCTTCAGACCATGCTGACAAAAAGTTATCAAATTCGTGTTGATAGGCGTAACGGTTTTGGTGTATAACACCGACAAACTTGCTGACATGATGCCAAACAGCATGTGAGGCTGTATCTCTGCGATGCTTAAAGATATTGACACCAAATTTTAGGTGTGTCATTGCCACATCACAATCAACAAACCATAAAGAATTGGTGACAGCGCCACCTATGGATCAAGAGTTATAAACCATTCATTATTCATTAATAACGAAACTTACAAATTTGGTAATGACTTTTGACAGCATATTCTGAATTTGATTATTGATGCTGAAAATATAGATACCCCATATGCCATAAGTGCCAAAACTTTCTGTCCGCCATCTTGAATTTGTTTAAAAACGCACTTTTTCAAACTCCTCCTAAGCCATTAGTCCAATTTTCACCAAATTTGACTCACGTGATCTTCAGACCTTGCTGGCAAAAAGTTATCAAATTTGTGTTGTTAGGCAATACGGTTGTTGTTTACTGCACCGACAAATGGACTGATACAATGCTATACTGCATCTGAGGCTGTAACAATGCAACGCTTATACATATTGGCTCAAAACTTAACGGGTGTCATTGTCAGCTCACACTGACCACGTCACATAAATAAAGTTTACAACAAAAAAAAAAAAGACACAGAAGTTCTAGTAAACTGAAAATGTAGAGCAAATCCATTGATGCACAGCTCCACAAGTTCCAAACCAAACAAGCCAGTGGCGACAGTGGTGAGAAATAAAAACTTCAACCAATTGACGAAGGTAAAGGGAAAAAAAAAAACAGGCTCGGTTGGTTTCAGGCTCACGACCATTTCTCTTCTGGCTAAACTAGTCCAAAATAGTAATTCATTTACTTACAGTTAGAAACACCCATGGAACTGATGTGCCCTACAAGTTTAATGTCCAGGGTGTAAGGGGGAATCATTTTCACAGCGTTCATACCTCTACTTGCGTATGCTCTCTCCAGCACTGATTATAAAAGGCTGACCTTCAGGAAGTCTGTAATGCAGTTGGGATTCAACTGGACAGACTCATTCAAGTTTTAATTGAGGACAGTAAGAATGTCGGGGCTTTAGCTGATCTCACTAATGATGTCCGACTTCATGAGTCGGAGATCACTCAAAATAATATTAAAAGAGATGTGTGAACTAGCAAAGATGATGACAGAGACTATAAAATGCTCTGGTCCAACAACCTGTAATATGCAGCACAACACCTCCCACCCACATAGCAAATGTTTTCTGGCCCAGCTACAGGCCACTCAATAACTTTTCCCTCGGCCCAAGTACCGCAAAGAATGACGATTCTGAAGTGGCCCATAACTGGATTGAAGAAAAGGGCCACACATGGGCCATAACCGGCCCGAATCCCAGCCAATTTATTACCCTTAACCGGTCCTGAACTGGGCCAAAACAGGTTTATTATTGGTACCAATTCTCAGCTAATCACATAGCAAACGGACTTGGCCCAAATATGGCCTTATTATAGCACTGCTGGCGTGTTGCCGGCACTGGCATGCATAACGTCAGCCGAATGTGGGCCATGTATGGCAATGATGGCACTGCATGCATGACAGCAAACTACATTTGGGCCAGTTGTGGATGGGAGGTGTGTGGCCCAGATCAGTGTAGCGATTGTTCACATTGTTTAGGTAACATTAGGCTCGGTTATGGCTCAGTTTTTGGGGTTTCTGGTTAAAGGGGGGGGGGGGGGGGGGTGTTGATATGGTTTGCTATGTGGGCACATAGCAAAATTTCTCTGGCCCAGCTCTGGCCCACACAATCAGGTTTTGCTTAGCCCACATGCTGCAGTGAACTACGGTACATGACTAGACCAAGTCTGGCTTCCAGACAAGGGCCAAACGTGGACCATATCTGGGTAAAGTCTCAGCCAAGTTAATATCGCATAACTGGGCCAGATATGTTGGTGTGTCACGATTGCAATGAAACTGATAAACCCACGAAGCAGGGGTGCTCAAACTCGGTCCTGGAGGGCCGGTGTCCTGCATATTTTAGTTCCAACCCCTATTATACACACCTGAACCAGCTAATCAAGCTCTTTCTAGGTATACAAAAACTTCCCGGCAGGTGTGTTGAAGGAAGTTAGAGCTAAACTATGCAGGACACCGGCCCTCCAGGACCGAGTTTGGGTACCCCTGCCATGAAGCATTGCACTTTAGGTACACTATGGGCAAGATTTTTCTCTAAGCGACCTGATTGGTAGATTTTTTTTTCTTTACTCAAAAATTATTTTAATGTATTTTAAATGTGGGTCAAGACTCAAAACTTACATGGCCCACTTATTATTTATTTTTAAATCTGGGCCAAATACTACATTTTACATATGGCCCAAATCTTGTGTGCCACCTTAAAGACGGTGCCACCTCTGCCAAACCTAGGCCATGTATGCCTGCTGTACCAGCTTTATGTCAAATCTGGGCCAAAATTCTTTGCTACCTGGGCTATTACAAAATGCAGAAGCTAGAGCCCATATAGAAGTCTGATTTCCCACATAGCAAATGGACTTGGCCCAAATGTGGCCTCATTATGGCACTGCTGGTGTGTTGCCGGCACTGGCATGCATAACGTCAGCCGAATGTGGGCCATGTATGGCAATGACGGCACTGCATGCATGACGGCAAACTACATTTGGGCCAGATGTGGATGGGAGGTGTGTGGCCCAGATCAGTGTAGCGATTGTTCACATTGTTTAGGTAACATTAGGCTCGGTTATGGCTCAGTTTTGGGGGTTTCTGGTTAAAGGGGGGTGTTGATATGGTTTGCTAAGTGGGCACATAGCAAAATTTCTCTGGCCCAGCTCTGGCCCACACAATCAGGTTTTGCTTGGCCCCCATGCTGCAGTGAACTACGGTACATGACTAGACCAAGTCTGGCTTCCAGACAAGAGCCAAACGTGGACCAAATCTGAGTAAAGTCTCAGCCAAGTTAAAATCGCATAACTGGGCCAGATATGTTGGTGTGTCACGATTGCAATGAAACTGATCAACCCACGAAGCAGGGGTGCTCAAACTCGGTCCTGGAGGGCCGGTGTCCTGCATATTTTAGTTCCAACCCCTATTATACACACCTGAACCAGCTAATCAAGCTCTTTCTAGGTATACAAAAACTTCCAGGCAGGTGTGTTGAAGGAAGTTAGAGCTAAACTATGCAGGACACCGGCCCTCCAGGACCGAGTTTGGGTACCCCTGCCATGAAGCATTGCACTTTAGGTACACTATGGGCAAGATTTTTCTCTAAGCGACCTGATTGGTAGATTTTTTTTTCTTTACTCAAAAATTATTTTAATGTATTTTAAATGTGGGTCAAGACTCAAAACTTACATGGCCCACTTATTATTTTTTAAAATCGGGGCCAAATACTACATTTTACATATGGCCCAAATCTTGTGTGCCACCTTAAAGACGGTGCCACCTCTGCCAAACCCAGGCCATGTATGCCTGCTGTACCAGCTTTATGTCAAATCTGGGCCAAAATTCTTTGCTACCTGGGCTATTACAAAATGCAGAAGCTAGAGCCCATATAGAAGTCTGATTTCCCACATAGCAAATGGACTTGGCCCAAATGTGGCCTCATTATGGCACTGCTGGTGTGTTGCCGGCACTGGCATGCATAACGTCAGCCGAATGTGGGCCATGTATGGCAATGATGGCACTGCATGCATGACGGCAAACTACATTTGGGCCAGTTGTGGATGGGAGGTGTGTGGCCCAGATCGGTGTAGCGATTGTTCACATTGTTTAGGTAACATTAGGCTGGCTTATGGCTCAGTTTTTGGGGTTTCTGGTTAAAGGGGGGTGTTGATATGGTTTGCTAAGTGGGCACATAGCAAAATTTCTCTGGCCCAGCTCTGGCCCACACAATCAGGTTTTGCTTAGCCCACATGCTGCAGTGAATTACGGTACATGACTAGACCAAGTCTGGCTTCCAGACAAGGGCCAAACGTGGACCATATCTGGGTAAAGTCTCAGCCAAGTTAATATCGCATAACTGGGCCAGATATGTTGGTGTGTCACGATTGCAATGAAACTGATAAACCCACGAAGCAGGGGTGCTCAAACTCGGTCCTGGAGGGCCGGTGTCCTGCATATTTTAGTTCCAACCCCTATTATACACACCTGAACCAGCTAATCAAGCTCTTTCTAGGTATACAAAAACTTCCCGGCAGGTGTGTTGAAGGAAGTTAGAGCTAAACTATGCAGGACACCGGCCCTCCTGGACCGAGTTTGGGTACCCCTGCCATGAAGCATTGCAAGTTAGGTACACTATGGGCATGATTTTTCTCAAAGCGACCTGATTGGTAGATTTTTTTTTCTTTACTCAAAAATAATTTTAATGTATTTTAAATGTGGGCCAAGACTCAAAACTTACGTGGCCCACTTATTATTTTTTTTTTAAATCTGGGCCAAATACTACATTTTACATATGGCCCAAATCTTGTGTGCCACCTTAAAGACGGCGCCACCTCTGCCAAACCCAGGCCATGTCTGGCCCACATGCTGTATGCCAGTGCCGGATGAATGCCTGCTGTACCAGCTTTATGTCAAATCTGGGCCAAAATTCTTTGCTACCTGGGCTATTACAAAATGCAGAAGCTACCCTTAACCGGTCCTGAACTGGGCCAAAACAGGTTTATTATTGGTACCGATTCTCAGCTAATAACATAGCAAATGGACTTGGCCCAAATGTGGCCTCATTATGGCACTGCTGGTGTGTTGCCGGCACTGGCATGCATAATGTCAGCCGAATGTGGGCCATGTATGGCAATGATGGCACTGCATGCATGACAGCAACTACATTTGGGCCAGTTTTGGATGGGAGGTGTGTGGCCCAGATCAGTGTAGCGATTGTTCACATTGTTTAGGTAACATTAGGCTCGGTTATGGCTCATTTTTTGGGGTTTCTGGTTAAAGGGTTGTGTTGATATGGTTAACTTATAGCTGAGAATCGGTACCAATGATAAACCTGTTTTGGCCCAGTTCAGGGCCAGTTAAGGGTAATAAATTGGTTGAGATTTGGGCCGGTTATGACCCATGTCTGGCCCTTGTCTTTAATCCAGTTATGGGCCACTTCAGGACCGTCATTCTTTGCGGTACTTGGGCCAAGGGAAAAGTTAGTGAGTGGCCCGGAGCTGGGCCAGAAAACATTTCCTATGTGGGTACAACTTACTCACCGGCCACTTTTTAGGTACACCTCACTAGTACCTGTTGCCTTCAGAACTGCCTTAATCCTTCGTGGCATAGATTCAACAAGGTACTGGAAATATTCCTCAGAGATTTTGCTTCATATTGACATGATAGCATCACGCAGTTGCTGCAAATTTGGGTGTCGCACATCCATGATGCCAATCTCCCTTTCCACCACATCCCAGGTGATGATTCGAGCATTGGAAATAAAACTAAAGACACAGTTGATGTTTAATTTTATTGGTGCTTCTTTATATGTAATGTAATCGTAAGCTTGGCAAGCAATTTTGGAGAATTTGATGTTTTCCCATTCAGAGAGAATGCCCGAGCATACTGAGAGGCGTTTCAAATATGGTTGCCGAGTGAAATGACTTTCCCTAAAGGGACTTTGACTAAACGTAAAACCAAAAAGTAAAAAAAATAGTTACGTTTTCTTGTGAGACTAGGCTTGTTTTGCACTATAAACTGGCCAGAGAGAGGAAGTTGACCGGGTTTGTGGGGTCAGGCGTGATCATTTCCTCACAGGTGTTGAAGGGCAGACGGCGGTGCACTCTTGATCCTCTCTGCCGTCTCTGCTTGGAGACTATTTCTGTCTGACTCTGTATAGCCTAGCCAGACCAGATAATTACAGAAGCAGAGCTCTTCTCATCTCAATTTATTTATAGAGCTCCGTTACTTAAACTTACTGTTGACCGATGTGCTCTACAATGTCCAGATTTATAGAAATAGAAATATAGACCATGCAAACAACATAACATAACTTTAACTTTTAATCTTTAACTTTTAATTTTAAAAGGGACCTAATATGCAGAAATCACTTTTATAAGGGGTTTAAACACAGTTGTGTGGCAACAGTCTGCGAATATAGCCAGCTTCTAATCGTAAACAATCATTCATTTTATTTATAATAATCACACTTGATAAAAACAGTCTGCAGAAACACTTTGATTGACATTCTCCAGTTGTACGTGTCATCAAAGTAGGAAAGCCCCGCCCATAAGTGATGATCTCTCCCTCGTTAGCATAGATAGACCTGAGTGAGAAGCAACCGTCTGCCATTAGAATTTTGAATCTGTCACTATGCTGACACACAGGCATTTGTCGCTCCGCTGTAACGGGATGGGGGCGCTGACAACAGAGGTGCGGATCCAAATGCAGGGTTTATTAAACAGAGAATGGTCAGGCAAGCAACGGTCAACACAGGGGCAAACGGATGTACACAGGAAGTCGAGGTCAATACACTGGCGAATGGTCAGTGCAGGCAGGCAGGAATAAACAATACAACAAAGCGAGGGTCAAAGCAAGGCAAGAGAAAACGCGTATAGACAGTAAAACAAGACTCAGCCCTGATGTGTGTGTGTGTGTGTGCACTGTATGAATTCATTCATTTTCTTTTCAGCTTAGTCCCTTTATTAATCTGGGGTCGCCACAGCAGAATAAACCGCCAACTTATCCAGCATTTGTTTTATGCAGCGGATGCCCTTCCAGCCGCAACCCATCTCTGGGAAACATCCACACACACTCATTCACACTCATACACTACGGCCAATTTAGCCTACCCAATTCACCTGTACCGCATGTCTTTGGACTGTGGGGGAAACCGGAGCACCTGGAGGAAACCCACGCGAACGCAGGGAGAACATGCAAACTCCACACAGAAACGCCAACTGACCCAGCCGAGGCTCGAACCAGCAACCTTCTTGCTGTGAGGCGACAGCACTACCTACTGCGCCACTGCATCACCCACTATATAAACAGTCCTTGTAATCAGTTCATGAGCAGCTCGCAGCCGTGAGTGTGTGTAATCTACCAAATGAGGGACAGGTGCGTGTGAGTGGTGCATGACTGGAACTTGTAGTCCATAATCCGGCGGATTCGTAGTCCTTTAGCAATCTGCGTGTTTACCAGCGATCTGCCAGGATTAGATCGCTGGTGATTGTGACTTCCGCCCTCTTTTGAAAAGAGCACAATCTCATTTGAATTTAAAGCGACAGTCACCAGAACAGCACAATTTGGTTCAAAGCCTAAAAGGGGCAGTTTGAAAACTTTACTTTTGGGGGTATTTTGAGCTGAAACTTTACACACTAGGCACATCGGAGACTTATTTTACATCTTTTTAAAAGGCGCATAACAGGTCCCCTTTAAAATACGTAGTTTTAATGGGGATCGGCAGCATGTTCCAAAGTTTTTATGGCATTATTGGGAAAGTCCAATTGCTCCAAAATTTTACTCTTGACTTAGGAACTCTGGTTGGCAGACCTATAAGCTCTTATTGGATGATATTTAATTAACAGATCTGAAAGGTAGGAAGAAGTAAATATTCATAAACATACTATTCTAATTACATTTCCAGATAGTTTCGTTTAGACGTACTTCATATGGATAAAAATGAGTTGAATGGTAAAATGTCCTTGAAGTCCGCGTAACTTTTATTTCAGTATGTTGGTGTACTTCTGACTGAAATGGAATATTAAGTGGGGGGCGGGGCTTTCATTTTGCGCATCATTTCCTCATAGCAAACTAAAGGTAAGGTTTATTGATATACAGTTGCTATGGAACTCTCAAGTGACGTCAACAGAAGGACGGCCACCCCAAACGCTGAACCAAAAGCCTTTGATTGAAGATTACCAAAATGATATAATATAACAGTACAAAAAGTATTGGTGCGCCTTTGTACATTAACGCAAGACTCTTATTGGGCGATTAAAAAATAATATCGCCATTAATCTATTCTCAAAGTTGGGTTGGGAGCTGGGTCTATTCTACGCAAGCTATGATGACTTTCACCTTGATGTTTTAGCGCGGATGTATACCTGGCCGAATTGCACTATAGGAGTCTTCGAATCCGTGTGTAGTCCTACTGTGAAATGACCACATCAAACGTGACGTGCTGACATGGATGCAGTTCACTAGAGCGAATCTGATTAATTTTAGCTCCACAGCTAACTATCAGGCGCCGGTAGAGTTTATGCGTTCCAGTAAAACATAGACAAATAAAATGGAGCGGGTGCTTTTTAAAACGAATGACGGTGAATGAAAGTCAAACCGGTGAGCCGTCTGACAAAAAAAGAGCCCTTCTGAATCAAATCAGCAGGATGCCCTTCTGGATCTTTCACTTATCTCGAAGACGCTACTGACTACTCTTACATGGACGTCTGTAGTCTAGTTATTCGCCTTAATAGACAATAATATAATGAAGGTGTTTACGTCAAGTGCTTTCATGTTAGAGTTTCCTGTCATTTTGAGTGACTTTAAATGCAGTTCGGCAGTTTCACATTCACTCATGAACATTTCATTCATGCCCCCGTGACAAACTGGGGTATTAAACGCAAATTAGGAGTGAGGACTGGTGAAAGTGTTATGGAATTTAATAACGCACGCCGAATGGAAATAAAAAAACTTCCGCATTTCGCAAAGTGTGCGTGTGTGTGTGTGTGGATCTTGTCGGAAAATATGTCGAAAAGTACATGACGGTAATAGTTTAATTTGCGGTGTTTACTTCAATAATGCCACTAATATCTGCATACTCCACACGTCTTAATTCCATTTCTGTTTAGTTCAGTTATGACTTTAGTCAGATTAAGGTCATCAAAAATGGCTGTTTGTAGGCCTACAGTTCAACATTGATGTTTAACTGAATAAACAGTTAGTAAACACAAGTAGATCTTATTGAACACCATTTATTTTCATCACCAATTCTCATAGTAGAACAGTTTCTCAAGCAGTTTGTGATGCATTTTGGAAACAGCAGATGAGCCCCTGATCTAATGCGCCACCTGGCTTGAGAAACCCGTTCTCAAAGACTTACTTTGGGGAGCACACATATTCTGAATGCCTTCAGCAGAATTCAAATCAGCCATTTTAATCTAGATTAATTCCAAGATTACAGTGAGATTAGTCTAGATTCCAAAAATTATCCATGCCCACCTATAACAAAAACGTTTTCATAAACATATTAATATTTTTTATTATTTTTTATATATTACTATATATATATTAGGGGTGTGAACCTACACTGGTCTCACGGTTCGGTTCGGTTACGATTATCATGCCATCGATTCGGTTAAATTCGATATCTCGGTGCATCACGGTGCATTGACGATTATTTACATAATTAGATTTTTTTCTTTACAACACAAGAATTTTTTTTTCATTAAAATCTATAAATATGTTTATATTTATATATTACTTGTAATACAATTTTGTCCTTTAATACAAGCAGTCAGATATATGAACTGTACCTTTAATTATACCTGCTCAAAAAAAAACACTCTTTGTGAATAAAAACTTCAATACATGCTCAGAAGACAGCACGAGCAATTCATAAAAGTTTCATAACAAATAAACTAATGTAAATATTATCCCACTTGCTTTTTAAGCGCTGGCAAGTTCTTACATCCCTTGATTGGTCATTGTCTCTCTTCACCCGCTCAACAGAAAGGGCTGCCGCTTGGCTTTAGAAACGAAAGCACTGTGAGTGACGCGGGAAAAAAGCCGCGGCTCAGTCTATATGCGCATAATATGCGGTTATCAGGTAATCCGTAATAGAATAAATACAATACATAAACTCGCACCACAGGCACGCTTGTGTCTCGATCCACAAACAGCCGAGAGGAGGGAAATTTACCTCACGAACATGCCAGCGGGTCAAATGCCCAACGTGTGTGTGTGTGTGTGTGTGTGTGTGTGTGTGTGTGTGTGTGTGTGTGTGTGTGTGTGTGTGTGTGAGAGAGAGAGAGAGAGAGAGAGAGAGAGAGAGAGAGAGAGTTCCTCAGTGTCCATGATTCCGCAGTGTCAGTGAAAGATCTGCTTTTTAAGTAGTAGGAGTGTTTTATTTTACTCACCCTCGCCTCCTCCGCCAGTATTCTACCGCGACATCGCGCATATGGGATAAATGACGTCAGTGCGTAATAACCGGTTATGATCTATTACTGAACCGATATCGAATTGTCCCCATCTGCATCGCGGTGCACCGAAAAAACGATTAATTTTGACACCCCTAATATATATATTACTATTCATTATATTTACATAATTTAAATATGTGTTGATTTGAAAAATAACGTACAATCAATATACTCTTTGTATAAATATATGTTTTATTGTACATTACATTACTAATTAATGCAGCCTTATAAAGACTTCACTTTTAAAAATTGCCTATTCCAGGTTCCCTCATCTTCTCTTATAAACTTTATGGAAACCTGATGGGTTTTTTTTTCATGACCGTTCCCCCAGTATCAAAAAAAGCATTAACTTTGGGCACAAACATTGCTTAATATGCAATATTAGTACATTAATATGCCTTCATTAGAAGTAATGATTAAAGCAGAGATCTTCAGATCCTCCCTGTTTTCTCTAATTACCAACAGTTTAAGTCTGGCGAGGGGAACGTTTCTTTGGCAGCTGATCAGTGCTTCTCCTTGTCCACCCACAAACTGCACACGGAGCTGTTATTTCAGTCTTGAAGACTTCAGAAGATTCGGATGAATTTAAGCGTTTGTCTAGAGCAACTCACAATTGTTATCCGGAAATGACTCAGGTTGGACGCTCTGCTTTCTTGAATTTCTATTTTTTTAAATTAAGAGATTTAAAATACTATAAATTAATTTAAATTCCTTCAAAACTTTACGGTAAATTGGCAGCTTTAAGTTGTCAAAATGTAATTGTTAAAAATACGATAGGAACATAAAAGAAATGTCTACATTTTACAGTAAATTACAGTATTTTGTCAAAAAAAAAATTTTGTCCATACACCAGTGTTTGTTGTAACACTGACAAAAACAACACAACTACAGTTGTGTTCAAAATTATTCAACCCCCTGAATTATTCGCCCCCCTGTTTATGTTTTTCCCCAATTTCTGTTTAACGGAGAGCAGATGTTTTCAACACATTTCTAATCATAATAGTTTTAGTAACTCATCTCTAATAACTGATTTATTTTATCTTTGTCATGATGACAGTAAATAATATTAGACTAGATATTCTTCAAGACACTTCTATACAGCTTATAGTGTCTTAGGTTAATTAGGTTAACTAGGCAGGTTAGGGTAATTAGGCAAGTTATTGTATAATGATGGTTTGTTCTGTAGACTATTGAAAAAATATATAGCTTAAAGGGGCTAATAATTTAGACCTTAAAATGGGTTTTAAAAAATTAAAAACTGCTTTTATTCTAGCCGAAATAAAACAAATAAGACATTTTCCTAAAGAAAGAACATTATCAGACATACTGTGAAAATTTCCTTGCTCTGTTAAACATCATTTGGGAAATATTTAAAAAAAGAAAAAAAAAAAATCAAAGGGGGTTGAACAATTCTGATTGCAACTGTATGTGTGGATGAGAAAGTGATATAATGAACAAAAGCTCATCACACACAACTGTTTCCACAAGCGGAGAAACACTATTATATAGCAGCTCACATGAAAGTAATATTAAATGAATGCAATAAACATTATCAACAGAATCATAGTGATGTTGTAACCAGTGATATACGCTGACAACAGGATGCGGATCCAAATGCAGGTCTTTATTAAGGGATGGTCAGACAAGCAATGATCAGTACAGGAGCAAACAGATGTATGAGGACAATCCAGAGTCGTAGTCAATATAGCAGGCAAAAGGTCACAGGGATGGCAGCAGACAGGCAGAAACAGAGAATCAAGGCAAGGGTCCAAACACGGCAAAGACAAAACAAGGAAACGCTTCGAATTGCAACCGGAACAGAATACAAGACTCGGCCCTGGGGTGAGTGTATGTGCTGCTTATGTACTGTGTGCAATCAGTCTTGACAAGCCTCCGGTGGTGTGTGTGCAATCAGTCAGGATGAGGAACATGTGTGTGATTGGAGTGCATGTATGGAGTTGTAGTTCATTTGATGGTGGATTTGTAGTCCATGGGTGTTTGTGCATGTAAACCAGCGATCTAAGGGGAGAAGATCGCTGGTGATCGTGACAGATGTCAACAAAAAATACAAATTGAATTCTGGGGGAAATGAATTTATGGTAATTTACCGTGTATATAATAAGGAAACTTACTGTTAAACAGCTTATGGGTTTTTACTATAAAGTGGTCAAATGAAAACCACTATTTACTGTTTCAAACTTTCGCATAGCAACTCTTGGTTTTAATTATAATAAAAAGATTTTGATTTTTAAACATTTATTATTAAAATATTTTTCCTCCAAAATGCAATAAATGAATTTAAATCATATAAAAGTTATTTTTATTATTATATATATATATATAAATACAGTTGAAGTCAAAATTATTAGATAAAATTATTATAGCCCTCCTTTGATTTTTTTGATCTTTTTGAAATATTTCCCAAATGATGTTTAACAGAGCAAGGAAATTTTCACAGTATGTCTGATAATATTTTTTCTTCTGGAGAAGGTCTTAATTATTTTATTTCGGCTAGAATAAAAGCAGTTTTTAATATTTTAAACACCATTTTAATGTCAAAATTATTAGCTCCTTAAGGCTATTTTTTTCGATAGTCTACAGAACAAATGTCACTTTAGGCTGTATAAAAGTGTCTTGAAGAATATCTAGTCAAATATTATGTACCGTCATCATGGCAAAGATAAAATAAATCAGTTATTAGAGATGAGTTATTAAAACTATTATGATTAGAAATGTGTTGAAGAAATCTGATCTCTGATAAACAGAAATTGGGGAGAAAATAAACAAGGGGGCTTCTAATTCAGGGGGGCTAATAATTCTGACTTCAACTGTGTATATATATATATATATATACATGTGCGTGTGTGTTTTCTCAAACACAAATACATGTTTTTGATTTCCAACCGATGTTTGGTTCATTTTGACCCAATAGTTGGAAAAAAAAACCCATTTAAACCAATCCAGCTGGCATATGCGGCACCTAATAATTTGGATTGCTATTGCCCATTATTATAATTGTATAATTATAATAACTGTATTATTGCTCAGAATTGAATCACAATTTAGAATAATTAGGATTTTTTAAATGTCTCTTAAGCTCATGGTGTCACGACCGGTGGGTGGGGAAAGGAGCGAGAACCCAATTGCAGACAAAATTATTTATTAAAAATAAAAATACAACAAAAAGGCAAAAACAAACTACCCCGAGGGGGAAAACATTAATAGACAAACAAAACAAACTAGACTGGGCAGGCTGGCAGGGATCAAGACTGGAACACACACAGACAACAAGGCAAGGCAACATACGATGATGACGAACTGGCACAGGACAGCAGACATGAGGAGAATATAAGCAGAAGTAAATTAACACAAACGGGTGAACCTGATAAACTAATAATGGGTTAACAAGGAGGGTGGGACTAGACAATAGACGGGAGAGCACATGACACAAAGGCTGCGTCCGAAACCGCATACTTCCATACTATACAGTACGCTCAAATCAGTATGCGAGCCGAGTAGTATGTCCGAATTCAAAGAATTCGAAAATCAGTATGCGAGAAGTACCCGGATGACTTACTACTTCCGGCGAGATTCTGAAGAGCGCATCCCATGCACGCTGCGCTATCCCATGATGCCCCGCGAGAGAATTCATGAATGGAAGTGACGCAGGTAGGTCACGTGATCATGACAAAATGGCGGATGTAGTACGTCCGAATTCCATTCATTCATACTGTATAGAACGTACTTTGCTAACGGTCGAGTAGTACGTTTAAATTCAAATGCAGTACCTACTGAGTAGTAGGCGGTTTCGGACGCAGCCAAAGAGACAACACAAGCCATGCGCTCACATAAAACGAGACTAGAACACGCTGCCAATGAGAGAACTCATTAACTGCGTGTTCATATGACAACACAAGCACGCGGTGCATGTAAACATGTAAACGCGGTGAATGTAAACAAACACGAGTACGAGAGGGTGCGCGTCCCAAGCGCGCACAGGCCATACGCGTCCGCATCAAGCGGGAGCGCGCACGGTCTGCACGCACTCACAACGGCGCGCACACAGAGACACACACACAATGACAGAAAACAAGTGCTCGAGCCGAGCACAACAGGGCATCACAAGACAGAGCTAGTGTCTGGACTCTGCCACCAAAACAAGAATTTACAAGACCAGAGTGGCAGAACCCTGACACATGGAGGCTCAATTCGTTTGAACAAATTACAGTAAATGTGATCATTATTTTAATTTTAACTAACTGTTTTCTACTTTAGTATGTTTTAAAATGTAGTTATGAATTTACAGCAGCCATTCATTTAGTCTGTTTTAGCAATATTTTAGATATGATTCTAATATGCTGCTTTGATGCTCAGTTATTGATCTGTTATGATCAGTTATTAATAATAATTGTAAATTATTAATTATTTTATTGTGCAAAACACCAAAAAAAAAAAAAATGTTTACTTTGACATGGACACACCACCTACAATTAAATATTTAAAATAAATATTTAAATGAACTATCTATCTATCTATCTATCTATCTATCTATCTATCTATCTATCTATCTATCTATCTCTCTCTCTATATATATATATATACAACAGTTCTGTTCTTGAATCTGATTGGCTGATAGCTGTGCGATATTCTGCAATATCAGCACTCGTTCAGCCTCTTCACCTTTGTGTATTACTCCGCCCACATAGAGTGACAGCAGATCAATAACCTCACTACACTTTGACAAATATTGCAGCTGTTGGACAACATAATGTACTTTTGAGGCGTTTAAGTTGAGATTGTAGTTGTTTAGATTGCAACTATGCCGTTTATTTATGTAAATACTGCCTGTTTTAAATATTTAGAATTCTGGAGATTCAGCGCATCAGCGGACAGAGACAGAGATAAAGACAGAGACCGCATAAAAAGCCCTTGGGGGAGGAAAAGTCAGCGTGATTTCTAACTACAGCTGATCAAATCATTATTAAACAGGTAAGTGACACTAAGTCGATCTCTCTCTCTTGTGTATGTTGTAGTGCTGTAATCATACCATAGTAATCTGGTAGTGTTTGCTTTGCTTTGGCTTTTCCGGGGTTAATTATTGTGATCTCCCGATTGCAGCAGAGAAATACTGGGAAAATCTCTGTAGACTGATGGCATTTCATGCTGTTATAATCTTAAAATGTGAGCAAAATCAGCTGTTTCATCATCACTTTCGACATTACGCTAGAGAATCATTCAAACACTAGCTTTAAAGTGACGTTGGTGAAGTAGCTACAGTTTCTGCTGTTCTGACGTCAGCTGCAGATGGGAACGAATGGCGGAAGAAAGTAGTTCCTCATACAAAAGGGGTTTTTGAGACTCTCCGTGTTTGATTATCTTTTTTAGATACACAATTGTGTCGTCAAACTGTTGTATAAACGCAATTTCACACTCGTAGCAGTGCGATGTGGCTGTATATCACTGGTGGGACATCACTGCACGCCTACCTCCAGTGCTGATATACCAGCCTGATCTCACGAGGAAACGTAAGTGTTTTACGTTTTGTCAGTTTAGTGGCTAAATCGTACGAATTTGTACGAGTTCAGTCTTACGAAAATGTTCGATTTTAAAAAGGAGGCGTGGCACCTAACCCCACCCCTAACCCCAACCGTCATTGGGTGATGAGCAAATCATACTAATTTGTACAAATTAGATCGTACGAATTCATACAAATTAGCCACTAAATCAAAAAGTTACGAATTGCCGTGAGATTACGTTAGATATACAGCTATTTCGCACTGCTACTCGTGTGATATTGCTCATATAAACATGCTAACAACATGCTATTTAATGCTAGAAACATGCTAACAATATTAATTCACACTAAAACAATGCTAACAACATGCTAAAAATCATACTTATTCGTATGTAGAAATTCAATTTTTGAAATGGTTTTAGGCTTGGAAACTCAACGTAAAAATCAGTTCTGCGACTCGGTTGCTGTCGTGTGGCTTACTATCAAGCAGTGTCTCTAGAACTCAACCGTAATTTAGTTTTGTTTTCCCCTGTCCTGCTGTGTGAATGAGTAGGTCAGAGTCTTGAAGGAAACTTATTTTGTGTCTGGACTCTAGGGAACAAATAGTTTTGGAGAGGGAAAAAAAAACCCCTGAGGCAAATAAACATCCTCCGACATTCATCACGTCCTCCAGTAACTCCTAAGGAAAGTTGTCATACAGTGGAGCGTTTAATCCTCGTGGAAATCATCCCTCAGATGATTCCTGTTTGCATTTTCTGCCCCGATTTTCATGACTCAAAATGTTATTAGCACTGACAACATGCTGGATTTTGAGGAGTTCAACAAAAAAAATGTTTGTATCGCCTGACATAAAATAAAAAATTAAGTTTAAATTAATTAATTAATAATTAAATGTGTTTCCATTGATGTATAGTTTGTTATGATAAGACAATATTTGGCAGAGATACGAAAAAAATGTAAATATTGAGGAACTCACCTTTAAGCCCCGCTCAGATCACACGATTTTTATTGTCGGTTACGAAAGTCACTATGTCAGATTATGCGATTTTGTCCTGATAAAATCTTGACTTGTCGTGGGTAACAAATGTGCCAGACTGCACGTTCCTTCACGATCAGTCATCCTGTGACGTCTACAACGAGCTTTATTTCCCAAAGCAGTGACAAGTGTTGCTATAACAATATTTCTCCTTTCAATTTCAATTTTTATCTCAATAAACACCGATCCTTGCAGACAACTAATACCTACGTTATTTAAGGGCATTCCTTACGACATGGACGGGATCAAACCTATGACTCCTTTTTAATATTAAGATATTTTCTTTGGAATCTAAATGTGTATTTTCCTGCCAGGGTTGCTTGTTAAACAGTCTGAATTTGCCGCAAGTGAGACGGAGAAAATGAAAGCACATCAGCACTGAGGAGAAATCAGACGCTCAAGACATACTCTTTAAAATAATCACATATTAAAAATTTGTAAATATATGACAGGTTTGGGATACAATCACCGTGAAGCATTCATTAAATCCTTATTTTCCTCAGAGCGAAACAAATCATCCACCTGGGGTGCGTTTCCCAAAACCATCGTTAGCCAACTAAGGTCGCAAGTTCCGTCTTTACAAAGATAGTTTGTTGATTTGCCGTTTTCCAAATCCATCGCTCCAACGAACATTCGCAAACTGCGTCGCAAACTTGAGCACTTGAAACGACTCCTCTGGAGCTGTAGTTAGAAACATAGGTCCTGGCTGTGTTCTATTCCCACTTATCCCCCCTATGCCCTATTCATTTAGAACATTGTAACATTCAAAGTTGGAATTTTAAAAGATAAAAAAGCATTAAGGTCATCACTCTTAGGTTTAATTTGCTTTCAAAGTATTTTACAGTTCAGTTTTAGCGATCTTCATGTTTACAATTGCGCTCCCTTCGCAGTGCACTTTGAGAACTTTAATGTCATTTTGAACACAGCCTCATGACAAAAGCTATAGGTGACTATTTTTTAAAAGCGGTATTTATGTTACGTCTCCAAAGCTTGTGAAAACAAAAAAAACATAGCATACGTTAATGGTTTTAATTTATAGTAGGTTATTTATTAAGTATCTGTACTGTATATGACATGGACCTGCTGGTTAGAACATATCTGCAGTGGTTTGCACGTGATAAAATTGTAAAAGCAGACTTTTCAAAAAATAAATAAACAATATCCTACTTAATAATAATAATCATCATCATCATTAATATTATTAAAATAGGATTTTTTTTTCATTTTCTAATAAATAATAAATATTAAATTTATTTTCACAAAGACATTATGGGGTTCTTCTCTAAAGAAGTAGTTGCTCCACCCCGTTTTATGGGCGTTTTACGTTATAACTAACGAAATTCAAAATTCAAATGATGGATCTGCGACAGAGAAACTACGGGTTTTGGGAAACACTCGTCACTACATGGTTCTTTTCCCAAACCATGCATCGTACTATAATAGTTCAGCCGCGAGTTACGTCGTTGTTTGGGAAACACACCCCTGTATAGTTGAGTAGTGGAGGGACACAAACAAAAATATAATTCGTATATTTTATTTGGAAAAAAATATCTTTTTTTAAACAAATTTCATTTTGTTTAATTTTTATCTTAATTTTAATGCATCTTTTGTTGGTCAGCTATCTATAAACAAGAACAACGAATAACATTTGAGGTTATGCAACGCAATCTCACAGCAATTCGTAACTTTTTGATTTAGTGGCTAATTCGTATGAATTCGTACGATCTAATTCGTACAAATTAGTATGATTTGCTCATCACCCAAATGACGGTTAGGGTTGGGTGCCACGCCTCCCTTTTAAAATCGTACATTTTCGTACGACTGAACTCGTACGAATTAGCCACTAAACTGACAAAACGTAAAATACTTACGTTTCCTCGTGAGATCAGGCTGGGTTATGAAGTCCGCTATATGAACCAAAACAGGAATTGGCATGAGATTGTGTTGGTTTGTTAAATAAAATAATAATCTAGCCTAAATAAATTGAAAATGAAATATTTAGTTTCAGAGACGCCGATATTAAACTCTTTTCACTATTAATGACTAATTTGAATAAGCAGGAAATGCTTGTGCAATGTATTCGCAGCACTAAACATGTTCCCAGATTACCTCAGAAGAACAAACTCTGTTGGAAGGATGAGAGAACTCAAAAACTCATTGTGAGAATGGAGATGTCTGCATATTTGTGCCAGTCTGTCAGGTAAAATTGCTTAAAACACCTTAATAAAAGTTAGCTAAAATTTGCATAACCAATGATTGATCTTATCCACCATGACCCACCCGTAAGTAAATATGCAGCCTGTTTTTTGAAAACCTGACCGGGGCATTAACGGCAGCACCCGCTGATACAACCGAGAAATGCTGTGCTCCTATTGCGAACTGTCATCCACATGACCGAACTCGACGTGAAGAGCGTGAATAAATTGAAAAATGCTAGACTTTCTGCGATGGTGTCGTGAGGCGTCGCATTAGTTGTCGTAAACTATGCCACATTACACGAGAAACGTCTGAATCTTGTGTCACGACGCCCATTTGTCGTTTACGAATCCCCAAGACACTAGGGGTGAAACGGATCACTGTTGATCCGTGATCACTCACGGTTCGGAACATAGTGACCTGCGGATTAATAATTTATTTTGAACTTGTCGGTTAATCCAACATTTTTAACTATTGCAAAGAGATCGCCTCCCGCGTCATTCATATCACGTGCATGAAAGCATTTAGGCTTCCCTGTAAGATATAATGATGACGAGAAAAGTTGTGGTGGGACCAGGGCTTAATTTGTGCCGGAACACTCCAGATCCGGCACCTCATTTTACCGATCCCCCTCTTCAACCGCTCTCCTACCCGTCCGCTGTTTACTTTCACTTTCTTCCGCGACTCTCCAACCCTCTTCACTTTCGTCCGTGACACCTCCGCCCCGCTCACTTTCATCTGCGACAGTCCTCCGCCATCCACCGCCCCTGTTTTTTTGCAGTAATATTTTTATATAAATGGACAGCAAATGACATTTGTTTCCTCACTTTTTTGCTGATCCGAAAAATGGTCCGATCCGTGACTAAAAAACCGTAGTGTGATCCGAACTGCAGATTTTTGATCCGTTTCACCACTACACGACACCCTACGTCAAGGAAATCGTGTCGAAATCGTGACCAATTCGTGAGCTTTATTTGTTGAAATTAAGTTCTTAGCAATGCACATTACTAATCAAATATCAAGATTTGATATATTTACAGCAGGAAATTTACAACATATATTCACGAAACATGATCTTTAGTTATTATTCTAACGATTTGTGGCATACAAGAAAAAAAAACGCGATGATTTTGACTATTTGTTTGATAATTGCCCAAAAATATGCCCATGCGCAACTTAAAACTGGTTAGTAGAATTCATATTATCATAAAAATGAGGGAAATGTTGAACACCAATATTGAGAATAGTGATCCTAAACCCCATGCAATGCATTAAGACCTGTCACTTTTAGTTATATAATTATCATTTTAATATAATGTAGCGTATGAAAACCTTCTGATTGTGTATCTTAATTGTTTCTGTAAACCAAACAGGAAAATGAATATAAGTATTTAGTATTATTTCAAAAGTCTTGTCTACACTGTAAAAAAAAAATGCAGGGTTCCACACCATTCATTCATGTTGACCAAACACAAATCGATCACGTTAACTTAACACTTTAAACAAATTTATGTGGATTGAACATTAAAAAATTAAGTTGTCCCAATAAAATCGCAAGAATTGTGTTGATTCAGCTTATTTTAAATAAGTAGTTTGAACAAGTAAAAAAAAATACAGGGTGGGCCATTTAGATACAAGATCTGCAGCACCTGAAACGGATACTGGAAGCCTGTGCTGGCATTTCTCCTGTCAGTGTGTGAGGAGTGGGAGAAGAGGGTTGCATTGACAATCCAACACAATGGGCAGCACGTTGAACACATTTTATAAGTGGTCAGAAACGTGTAAATAACTCATGAAAGAATAAAGTGACGTTAAAACCAAGCACGCCATTGATTTTCCTGTGAAATTCCCGATGAGTTTGATGTGTCACATGACCCTCTTCCTATTGAAAAAAACTAAAGTTGGATCCAAGATGGCCGACTTCAAAATGGCCGCCATGGTCACCGCCCATCTAGAAAAGTTTTCCCCATCACAAATACTAATGTGCCACAAAAAGGACGTTAATATCACCAACCATTCCCATTTTATTAAGGTGTATCCATATAAATGGCCCACCTTGTACATTTTTTTTGAGTGTACCCTGTTACTAGTGTACAAAAAATATTAGCAATTAACTATTATTGTTTATTAGACCCTTTCATTAGACTTGTATTTGTTTAATTCACACAATAGGTCTTGAATATCTTCTTAGGCTCTTCACCGAGTCTTTAAAAAAAAGTAGGCTAGAAAGGATTGACATACAGACTGTTTGTTGTGGTGGAAACTGAGATTTTGAAACAGGATATAAATCACAATCGAATCAATCCGCTGATGAAACGGAGACTGTCGAGATAGTGACTTTCCCTGAGGACACACTGTGATATTGCGTGACACAACAGTCAATTAATAGACGGATGAAATATTTTCGAGTAGCCCGAATGAAACTCACTCGGTTGTGGCTCCTGTTTTTTTTTTCTATTCGGGGTCACTCAAGGACATTAACCTCCCCGATGTGTTGTTTTCCCAGGGGAGGGGTTTGCTGTATGTTTTGGATTGTTGTCTCCAGTGCATGCATGGACTGCAGCACGCTTCCCTTCATAGTTGGAACTTTATATATATATTTTTCCAGAGGAATCCCAAAAAGATGACGCTGCCACTTCCAAACTGACAGTTAAATTTACTCGTATTTAATATGTGTACTTCTATACCTATATACTTCTATATATCTATATATACCTATATATCTATACCTGTGCACTTCATTACTTTGTAAAAATTGATTTGCTCTCAGAATCATACTTAAATATCATAACTTTCCCTCCTCCTCAACTTTTGTTTTTAATTCTAGTCACATTGAACGCCTTTAGGGCGGGGCTATCGGTTCTTTAGGGTGTGGCTACCAGTACTTTGGGGTGGGACTATCCATTATTTAGTGCAGAGCTATCTGTATTTAAGGCAGGGCTATTATAGATTTGGGGGCTGTTATTTGGGGCAGGGATATCAGTCTTTAAGGCGGGGCTATTATTTTTTAAGGCGGGGATATCCAAAATTTGGGATCCTGCTTCTGCCCATCGTCAATCTTCCTCCATTTTGTTTTTGCGTGCGTGACTATCGAGCCTACGCTGTAACTACGTGTTAATAATAGCATCGCCTGAAACTTTTAGTTCAGAAACGGTTTCTATTTCACATGCCTGAACTACAGAATACTCTTTATGCTCAATAACATTGATATCTGGTGATTGGGCTGGCCAATCCTGGAGCACCTTGGCCTTCTTTGCTTTCGGGAGCTTTGATGTGGAGGCCGAAGTATGAGAAGGAGCGCTGTCCTGCTGGAGAATTTTGCCCTCTCCTGTGGTTTGTAATGTAACGGGCAGCGCAAATGTCTTGATACCTCAGGCTGTTGATGTTGCCATCCGCTCTGCAGATCTCTCGCACCAAACCATGATTTCTCCTTCACCAAACTTGACTGCTTTCTGTGAGAATCTTGGCTCCATGCTGGCTCCAGTAGGTCTTCCGCAGTATTTGCGATGATTGGGATGCATCGCAACAGATGATCCATCAGAAATATCCACCTTCTGACACTTTTCCAAATGATCAATGATAGAAGTCAAGATATTATTTTCTTGCTCTCACAACTGGGGTCGACGACAAGACTTTCGTCAGGTGGTGTATCCCCAGAGATTGGTTGAATGGATTCAAAACTGGTCAAACGTTTTGCACTACACACTCAAGTGTAGCATGCATCCTATACTTCTAGTCGTAAGGACACGAATGGCGCTCCTTCCTGACGATGGTCTATCCGGCCTAGGAACGAATTACTCTGTGTAATGGCCATGACGGTGAGCTCAGCAGAATCTTATACGGCTCTTCAATACACTGAGGTGTTATATTCCGATCAATATATCAAGTCCATATTTCCTACGAAGCCTACATTAAATATTTACACAGCACACCAAACTTAGTATGACAGTGAGTAAAGAAAGCAGTGACATTGCTCAACATAGCCCTCACCTTGCAAAGAGGCAAAGCTCATCATTACCGCTCGGTCACTGTCACTGAGACTGCCCTTAACACTTAGAGAAAAGCTGCCAGTGGAGGATTTGAGACTTTTTTTTCTGACATTCTGTTGATAATTATTACATAAAAAGATTCAAAATAGTTTCACAAATGTACTGGAACATAGAATATATGAACTGCTCCTCTACCTTAATCTATCACACCCAAAATGACAAAACATCATAAACGTATTTAAAAAAAAAACACATGGCATGAACTACATTCAAGGTCTCTTGAGGTCATAAGTAGCTCTTAGTAAGTAATAGCTTAACTATTAAAACATTTAACAGTTAAATTCTTTCTAACATCTAACAGTGTCAATTGGGTCAGAAGAACCAGAAGAATAGAATTGCCCTCCATTTTAACACCTACAACCCCAAACAGCATCCAAGAAAGGTCTAGTCCAGGGCTGTCCAAACTCGGTCCTTGAGGGCCGGTGTCCCGCATAGTTTAGCTCCAGCTTCCTTCAACACACCTGCCTGGAAGTTTCTAGTATACCTAGAAAGAGCTTGATTAGCTGGTGCGGGTGTGTTTAATTGGGGTTGGCACTAAAATATGCAGGACACCGACCCTCCAGGACCGAGTTTGGACGCCCCTGGTCTAGTCTCTTAGGACAGGGTTTCTGCAGATATCATATTGTCAAATTTATGGCTTTTTACACTGCAAAATAAGCTTTTCTTACTTAGATTTTTTGTCTTGTTTCTAGTCCAAATATCTAAGCATTCTTATATCAAGAAACATTTTCTTGGCAAGGAAAATATAATGTCTTGTTTTCAGAAATAATATGCCAATATTAAGTCAGTTTTTCCTTAAAACAAGCAAAATAATCTTCCAATGGGGTAAGCAAAATAATCTTGTTTTTCCCTTTTGACATAAGATTATTTTGCTTACCCCATTGGAAGATTATTTTGCTTGTTTTAAGGAAAAACTCTCTTTATTTTGGCATATTATTTCTTAAAACAAGACAACATGTTTTGCTTGTCTAGAAAATTCTTCTTGATTTAAGAATTTTTAGATATTTGGACTAGAAACAAGACAAGAAAAATCTAACTAAGAAAAGCTTTTTTGCAGTGTAAGACCATTAAGAATTAAATTTAAGACCTATATCACTATCAAAAACACGCAAGAAACCCACCGTAAAGTCAGACAGATAAACAGAGAGGTAGGAAGTTTCCGGAACTACGTCATAACATTAATATCATTCAAGATTTTTAAACGAATTATTTTTTATTATCTTTATAAATAATTTTAATGATTATAAGGATTTTTATAACCATTCAAGATTTTTTTAATCAAACTTTGATGCATCACTTGCTTTTGTCTCCACCAATGACTGTATAAAATATGGATGACGCGACAGCGCCATTTTCCATTAAATGCTGTGAAGGAAAAAACGCCTCGTGACGGGCACAAACTGTCGCAAAAGACTTCTGAAATTGGAACCTGGGCGTGCGCAGAAGGACTGCCTGATGGAGCCAGAGGAGGAGCTGCGAAATCGAACATCCAACCAAACGCTTGTACATCAAATCAACCACGCCCCCCGAACTTCTCACTTGTGTCTGCACTATAACAAAGGCTCGCTAATGTACTTAATGTACATTTAATCGCGGCAGCTCCGGGTCGCAGCGCACATTACTCGCGAGTCCGGCTCGGATGCGGCAGCATCGGCTAGCTAACGGCCGCCGCATCTGGCCCGTTTGGGCCAGATGCCTATGGACTCACTGCGCAATTCCAGAGTCAATCGGGCCAGATGCGGCACCCGTCAGCGAGCCGATGCTGCCGCATCCGAGCCGGACTCGTAGGTACAGCAGATGGAGTCGGGCCTAGGGGTAAGTCTCCGGCAGGCGAGAGTCTAGTCGGAACTGGCCCGAGTGTATTTTGCTATCTGGGTGGTTAGGAGTTTATCAACAAACTGATAAAGCCCTGACCTTACCGAATAAACAGTGTTCCACCAGATCCTGCATGTCAGAAACTATAGTTTACTGCTGAGCAGCTCATTTTATCATGGTAAAATAACACAGAAATCGAATAATAACACTTCAGTCTCCTGCTGAAGCTCCGGCGTCTGCTTTGAGAAACTGTCAATGACAGCTGTCAATCACGATGACACGCCCAGCATTAAATTACTGCTCAAAACATACTCTTTACAGAAATGAAGATCTGCACCTATATCAGCTGATAAGCAGTGCCTTAACTGACCAGAACCATCTTTCAGAACATTTTATTGCAAGTGTAATTAATTTTTTTATTTGGTCTCATGTCTCCTTCATTAACACGGAGGAGGCGGGCTTTATGACTTGTACTGCAGCCAGCCCCCATGGGGCGATCTAACGGCCGAGACCTTCACTCAAAAGCAGGCTTGTCGCACACTTGGTCTCCACTTTTGCCATGGCCTTTCTTTTTGGTTTTAACAAACTTATCTCTCAAGTTTTTCCAAACTTTTACAAAAACTTTCCTCCTTTTCCACGGCTGTTGCAATGTCTAGCCTAGAATTATTGGTCATCTGGTTATCTCTATGATCACGCATGGACGGATCATAAAGATGTCAGTATAGTCGTACCTGTTTCAGACAAAAATCTGTTCAAAGTGTTTCATATTCAACTCAAACCAAATGCGGCACCGCGCACTGTTCGCTCGAGTCTCAAAAAATGTTGTGCGCTCCGCCAGCCGAAATCATGTCACACGCACCCAAAGCGAACCTCCGCAAACACGGCGATGACATCACATTCGCCGCGCGCACTGAGTTCAATAACAGAAAGCTGATTGGCTTTTGCATGTTGGTCTCATTTGTAGTTGTAATACCGCAAATTACATGTGGACTAGTGAAATAAAGAACTACAACACCACGAAAACCAAGCAACAACAACAAAAAAAGAATTTAAATGAGCATTAGGTGTAGCGTTACATGGACACCGGAAAAATAAGACCTGTGCAAAAATATTTAAGACCTCGAACAGCGAATCGAGGAGCCCAGCCAAAACCAGCTATGTCCAGCTTAAGCCAGGCTGGTAAAGTTGGTTTTAGCTGGTCATTTTCCAGCCTGACCAGCTAAGACCAGGCTGGAAATGGCTGGAAACCAGCCTGGAAATGGCCAAAACCCCTCTAAAACCAGGCTGGTCGACCAATTAAAACCAGCCAACCAGCTTAGGCAGGAGTGTGTGACTCAATATTTCAGAAAGGCTTGAATAAACTACATGAAATAAACTTACTTGGTGTTTTTGACTAGCGACCTGTATTTCAGCTTCATCCGAGTCTGTCTCTATCACTGACTGCTGTTTATCTGACGTAACACATGATGAGAAGCAGACACGCGCATTGGAACCGTGGGTGGGAAGAAGCAGCTCATTTGCATTTACAAAAACAGCTACACTGAACTCAGACAGCAACGTGGGCAGATTCTGGAGGCTATAATGAATGATTTTGAGCTGAAACTTTATAGACACATTCTAGAGACACCAAAGGCTTGTCTGAATCTTGTAAAATAGGTGCCTTTTAAAGCGTCTTTGCTGTTTCCTTGTTTTCTGTACAACCAAACCGATATCTTTGGTGTCATTAGCATAAACCCACAACAAATGCTCCGTCACACTAGCTAAAATGGCTTATTTCTCTAAATTTTAACATTCTTACAAACATTTATGGTTAATGTAAGTACATAAGTCAGCAAAATATATCTGTTGTAGTGGTTCTTGGATTTTTTGGTGAACAAATCGTACAAATTGTGCATTTCAGCTATCCAATACATCACCTGCAGCTGCAATGCTAATTTTATAATGTGCTGTGGAGGTGCTATAAACTCTAATTAATGTTAGGGTGGTAAGCTAAAGCTAATGGCAATTAACATTAGCTAATGGATAAAGTAAATGGCCAAAAGTTTTCTCCCAACTGGGTCAGCCATCACTTAAACCACAAACACACAGCGTCTAATGGGACATTATGGCATAAGCGCATGTTCAAACCACACCACCTGTGATATCTATCTTTGAGCCACATCATAAATTATAGTCTCGACCACAGCCTCTTACAAACATGAAAAAATACTGTAGTAATTTATGGCAACCTAAATACTATAGTGTTTTTGTAAAGTGTGTTTTGAAATGTATATTATATAGTATCCCTGCTGAAAAATCCAGCTTAAACCAGCATAAGTTTATTTCCAGCCTGTCTTAGCTGGTCAGGCAGGGACTTGACCAGCTAAAACCAGCTTGTTTTAGCTGGTTTAAGCTGGTCATTTTTCAGCCTGACCAGCTAAGACCAGGCTGGAAATGGCTGGAAACCAGCCTGGAAATGGCCAAAACCCCTCTAAAACCAGGCTGGTCGACCAGCTAAAACCAGCCAACCAGCTTAGGCTGGTTTAAGCTGGATTTTTCAGCAGGAATTTACAACACTTTGTGGATGAATGCTCCAGCATACTGTAGCATTAACTTTAGTGAACTGATAAACTGTAAATACCCCTGCTGAAAAAACCAGCATATGCTGGTAAGGTATGTTTTGATGGTGGTATGCTGGTCTTGCTGGTTTTAGTGCTGGTCTTGCTGGTTTCAATGCTGGTTTTGCTGGTCCCGATGCTGGTCTTGCTGGTTTCAGTGCTGGTCTCAATCCTGGTCTTGCTGGCCTGAGTGCTGGTCCTGACCAGCATTGAGACCAGCAGGACCAGCATTGAGACCAGCAAGACCAGCATTAAAACCAGTAAGACCAGCATCAAGACCAGCAAAACCAGCAAGACCAGCATACCAGCATCAAAACATACCGGTAAGGCATATTCTGTTTTTTTCAACAGGGACTATAGTATACTTGTGCTTTACTACAGTAAACTTTGGTGTATTGCCCTGCTGAAAAAAACAGCTAAAACCAGCCTAAGCTGGTTGGCTGGTCTTAGCTGGTTTTAGCTGGAAGTAGCTGGTTTTAGCTGGTCTCCCAGCCTTGCCAGGCTGGTTTTAGCTGGTCTTCCAGCCTGGCCAGGCTGGTCAAGCTGGTCTCCCAGAAGAGAGAGAGAGAAAAGAGGGAAAACCAGGTGGGGTATTATATATCCCAAAAAATACAGGATATCATTAAAAAAAGAAAAGAACAAATAAATGTGTAATAGGAAATTGTTCATATTGAAACTGTTAATAGTTGTTATTTTAGCATGTTAATTATTACAGTAATTTTGTGAATGCTTCAGGCTGTGAGATCAAATAAAAAATGTTTGAATGGTTGCTTGTGGTCCTGAAGATTTGTTTACATATTTTTTCACCCACTGAAAAGCAAATTGGGGCAGAAGCTTTGTGATCAATTAATTAGTCGATCATTCAAACAATTTGACCAGATAAGCACAGCTCAAACCAGCTAAGACCAGCTAAAACCAGCTAAGACCAGCCAGCCTGACCAGCTAAGACCAGCCTGACCAGCTAAAAACCAGCTAAGACCAGCCAGCCTGACCAGCTAAGTCCAGCCTGACCAGCTAAAACCACGTAAGACCAGCTAACCTGGCCAGCTAAGACCAGCCTGACAAGCTAAAACCAGCTTGACCAACTAAAAAGTGGCCAAAACCCCTCTAAAACCAGCCTGACCCACTAAAACCAGCTAAGATCAGCAATAATCAGCTAAGACCAACCTGACCAACTAAGACCAGCTAAAAAGTGGCCAAAACCCCTCTAAAACCAGCCCGACCAGCTAAAACCAGCTAAGACCAGCTTGACCACCTAAAACCAGCTAAAAAGTGGCCATAATCCCTCTAATACCAGCCTGACAAACCAGCTATGGCCAGCCTTGGAAACCAAAACCCCTCTAAGTGGCCAAAACCCCTCTAAAACCAGCCTGACCCACTAAAACCAGCTAAGACCAGCTAAAAAGTGGCTAAAACCCCTCTAAAACCAGCCCGACCAGCTAAGACCAGCTTGACCAACTAAGACCAGCTAAAAAGTGGCCAAAACCCCTCTAAAACCAGCCTGACCCACTAAAACCAGCTAAGACTAGCAAAAACCAGCTATGACCAACCTGACCAACTAAGATTAGCTTAAAAGTGGCCAAAACCCCTCTAAAACCAGCCCGACCATCTAAAACCAGTTAAGACCAGCTTGACCACCTAAAACCAGCTAAAAAGTGGCCAAAACCCCTCTAATACCAGCCTGACAAACCAGCTATGGCCAGCCTTGGAAACCAAAACCCCTCTAAGTGGCCAAACCCCCTCTAAAACCAGCCTGACCCACTAAAACCAGCTAAGACCAGCAAAAACCAGCTAAGGCCAACCTGACCAACTAAGACCAGCTAAAAAGTGGCCAAAACCCCTCTAAAACCAGCCCGACCAGCTAAGACCAGCTTGACCAACTAAGACCAGCTAAAAAGTGGCCAAAATCCCTCTAAAACCAGCCTGACAAACCAGCTATGACCAGCCTGTTAAACCAGCTAAAACCAGCTTGGGTGACCAGCTAAAACCATCCTGACCAGCTTAGTCTGGTTTAAGCTGTTTTTTTCAGTAGGGTGTAGTACCCACATAGGAAATGTTTTCTGGCCCAGCTCCGGGCCACTCGCTAACTTTTCCCTTGGCCCAAGTACCGCAAAGAATGACGGTCCTGAAGTGGGCCATAACTGGATTAAAGACAAGGGCCAGACATGGGCCATAACCGGCCCGAATCTCAACCAATTTATTACCCTTAACTGGCCCTGAACTGGGCCAAAACAGGTTTATCATTGGTACCGATTCTCAGCTATAAGTTAACCATATCAACACAACCCTTTAACCAGAAACCCCAAAAACTGAGCCATAACCGAGCCTAATGTTACCTAAACAATGTGAACAATCGCTACACTGATCTGGGCCACACACCTCCCATCCAAAACTGGCCCAAATGTAGTTTGCTGTCATGCATGCAGTGCCATCATTGCCATACATGGCCCACATTCGGCTGACATTATGCATGCCAGTGCCGGCAACACGCCAGCAGTGCCATAATGAGGCCACATTTGGGCCAAGTCCATTTGCTATGTGGGAAATCAGACTTTTATATGGGCTCTAGCTTCTGCATTTTGTAATAGCCCAGGTAGCAAAGAATTTTGGCCCAGATTTGACATAAAGCTGGTACAGCAGGCATACATGGCCTGGGTTTGGCAGAGGTGGCACCGTCTTTAAGGTGGCACACATGATTTGGGCCATATGTAAAATGTAGTATTTGGCCCAGATTTAAAAAAATGATAAGTGGGCCATGTAAGTTTTGAGTCTTGACCCGCATTTAAAATACATAAAAATTATTTTTGAGTAAAGAAAAAAAAATCTACCAATCAGGTCGCTTAGAGAAAAATCTTGCCCATAGTGTACCTAAAGTGCAATGCTTCATGGCAGGGGTACCCAAACTCGGTCCTGGAGGGCCGGTGTCCTGCATAGTTTAGCTCTAACTTCCTTCAACACACCTGCCGGGAAGTTTTTGTATACCTAGAAAGAGCTTGATTAGCCGGTTCAGGTGTGTTTAATTGGGGTTGGAACTAAAATATGCAGGACACCGGCCCTCCTGGACCGAGTTTGAGCACCCCTGCTTCGTGGGATTATCAGTTTCATTGCAATCGTGACACGCCAACATATCTGGCCCAGTTATGCGTTATTAACTTGGCTGAGACTTGACCCAGATATGGTCCACGTTTGGCCCTTGTCTGGAAGCCAGACTTGGTCCAGTCATGTACTGTAGTTCACTGCAGCATGGGGGCCAAGCAAAACCTGATTGTGTGGGCCAGAGCTGGGCCAGAGAAATTTTGCTATGTGCCCACATAGCAAACCATATCAACACCACCCTTTAACCAGAAACCCCAAAAACTGAGCCATAACCCAGCCTAATGTTACCTAAACAATGTGAACAATCGCTACACTGATCTGGGCCACACACCTCCCATCCACAACTGGCCCAAATGTAGTTTGCTGTCATGCATGCAGTGCCATCATTGCCATACATGGCCCACATTCGGCTGACGTTATGCATGCCAGTGCCGGCAACACGCCAGCAGTGCCATAATGAGGCCACATTTGGGCCAAGTCCATTTGCTATGTGGGAAATCAGACTTCTATATGGGCTCTAGCTTCTGCATTTTGTAATAGCCCAGGTAGCAAAGAATTTTGGCCCAGAATTGGCATAAAGCTGGCACAGCAGGCATTCATCCGGCACTGGCATACAGCATGTGGGCCAGACATGGCCTGGGTTTGGCAGAGGTGGCACCGTCTTTAAGGTGGCACACAAGATTTGGGCCATATGTAAAATGTAGTATTTGGCCCAGATTTTAAAAAAAAATAATAAGTGGGCCACGTAAGTTTTGAGTCTTGGCCCACATTTAAAATACATTAAAATTATTTTTGAGTAAAGAAAAAAAAAATCTACCAATCAGGTCGCTTTGAGAAAAATCATGCCCATAGTGTACCTAACTTGCAATGCTTCATGGCAGGGGTACCCAAACTCGGTCCTGGAGGGCCGGTGTCCTGCATAGTTTAGCTCCAACTTCCTTCAACACACCTGCCGGGAAGTTTTTGTATACCTAGAAAGAGCTTGATTAGCCAGTTCAGGTGTGTTTAATTGGGGTTGGAACTAAAATATGCAGGACACCGGCCCTCCTGGACCGAGTTTGAGCACCCCTGCTTCGTGGGTTTATCATTTTCATTGCAATTGTGACACGCCAACATATCTGGCCCAGTTATGCGTTATTAACTTGGCTGAGACTTGACCCAGATATGGTCCACGTTTGACCCTTGTCTGGAAGCCAGACTTGGTCCAGTCATGTACTGTAGTTCACTGCAGCATGTGGGCCAAGCAAAACCTGATTGTGTGGGCCAGAGCTGGGCCAGAGAAATTTTGCTATGTGGCCACATAGCAAACCATATCAACACCACCCTTTAACCAGAAACCCCAAAAACTGAGCCATAACCCAGCCTAATGTTACCTAAACAATGTGAACAATCGCTACACTGACCTGGGCCACACACCTCCCATCCACAACTGGCCCAAATGTAGTTTGCCGTCATGCATGCAGTGCCATCATTGCCATACATGGCCCACATTCGGCTGACGTTATGCATGCCAGTGCCGGCAACATGCCAGCAGTGCCATAATGAGGCCACATTTGGGCCAAGTCCATTTGCTATGTGATTAGCTGAGAATCGGTACCAATAATAAACCTGTTTTGGCCCAGTTCAGGACCGGTTAAGGGTAGCTTCTGCATTTTGTAATAGCCTAGGTAGCAAAGAATTTTGGCCCAGATTTGACATAAAGCTGGTACAGCAGGCATACATGGCCTGGGTTTGGCAGAGGTGGCACCGTTTTTAAGGTGGCACACAAGATTTGGGCCATATGTAAAATGTAGTATTTGGCCCAGATTTTAAAAAATGATAAGTGGGCCATGTAAGTTTTGAGTCTTGACCCACATTTAAAATACATAAAAATTATTTTTGAGTAAAGAAAAAAAAAATCTACCAATCAGGTCGCTTAGAGAACAATCTTGCCCATAGTGTACCTAAAGTGCAATGCTTCATGGCAGGGGTACCCAAACTCGGTCCTGGAGGGCCAGTGTCCTGCATAGTTTAGCTCTAACTTCCTTCAACACACCTGCCGGGAAGTTTTTGTATACCTAGAAAGAGCTTGATTAGCCAGTTCATGTGTCTTTAATTGAGGTTGGACCTAAAATATGCAGGACACCGGCCCTCCAGGACCAAGTTTTGGGCACCCCTGCTTCATGGGTTTATCAGTTTCATTGCAATCGTGACACGCCAACATATCTGGCCCAGTTATGCGTTATTAACTTGGCTGAGACTTGACCCAGATATGGTCCACGTTTGGCCCTTGTCTGGAAGCCAGACTTGGTCCAGTCATGTACTGTAGTTCACTGCAGCATGGGGGCCAAGCAAAACCTGATTGTGTGGGCCAGAGCTGGGCCAGAGAAATTTTGCTATGTGCCCACATAGCAAACCATATTAACACCACCCTTTAACCAGAAAGCCCAAAAACTGAGCCATAACCCAGCCTAATGTTACCTAAACAATGTGAACAATCGCTACACTGATCTGGGCCACACACCTCCCATCCACAACTGGCCCAAATGTAGTTTGCCGTCATGCATGCAGTGCCATCATTGCCATACATGGTCCACATTCGGCTGACGTTATGCATGCCAGTGCCGGCAACACGCCAGCAGTGCCATAATGAGGCCACATTTGGGCCAAGTCCATTTGCTATGTGGGTATAATATACACTGTAATTGTAGAAAACTACAGGTTTGGGTCATTTGTTTATATTACTATAGTTGTTGTATTACTGCAGCAACTTTAGAATTACCTCAGCAGCTTAATTCAAGTACTTCACTATATGTGTGGTTCAAAAACACAAGCATTTACTACAGGTTACCACAGTATTTTTTCATGTGAAGACCCACCATCACTTTTTAGAGGGGCTCATACACTTACACACGTAAAAATGATAATAATGAAGGCTAAAAAGCGTGTAACTTACACAGTTTAGCTTCCGATTGAGCCCAAAGGACGCTTCGTTTTGAACACAGTGAACCGCAATACTGCCATCTTCTGGACGTCTTGATGTTTTTAGTCTTTCAGAGTAAGGTTTCTTTGGAAATGTCACAGGTTACAGATACAAGCTCCAGCTATTACGATGGTAAAAAGTAGCGTAACTGTTTAAATCCCTTTATATACTTAGCAATGTAACTGATTAAAATGTATGTTAGCATACAGTATTAGTCAACATATTCCTGTCAGACTCTCAAAATCCTTCATTGCTTGAATTAAGATGATAATTTATTTTAAAAGCAAAATTTTGTTGTGAAGTCATCCAGTTTAAATACAGATTAAATATCATTATAACATGATTTAATAGCTATAGACCATTTTGAGGGATGTAAACAAACACAACGGTCCCAACGTATTTCATTCATTCATTCATTCATTTTCTTTTCGGCTTAGTCCCTTTATTAATCCGAGGTCTCCACAGCAGAATGAACCGCCAACTTATCCAGCATATGTTTTTACGCACATTTGCCCTTCCAGCTGCAACCCATCACTGGGGAACATCCACACACACTCATTCACACACATACATATACATTACATTGTAATGTAATGTAATGTAATGTACACTGTTTAGTTGTTTTGTGGTATTTATTTGGTGCTGCGCAGTGTGAAAATAATCCTTTATTCATAGATAATATGTGCCTGTTAATGTCATTAAAAGGAGCAAAAGTTTTGGAGTCATACTGCCCCCTAGGGTTCATTACTTCATTTTACCTCATAACTGCAGCCAAACGTAAATTTAAGCACTTATTTGAGTGTGTTTTCATAAAAATGTAGACTGAAGCGCCTATTTCCATTGAGCCTGTGTTGGTTTGTAAGCCTCTTCTACTCGCTTTACTCATTAACAAACAGCAACTGTTTGAACAAGGTCTCTGCGAGTGCTCAAAGCAGCTTGTCTGAATTCCCACGCTGCACTAAATATACTCTAGGAATTGCCTAGCCCTGTGTCTGTACTTATTATAACTCGATTATTCATATCCGAGCCGTGCTGGATCTGTACGTCTAATAATAACGGATTCTGTTTACATCAACAGCACTGCTCAGAGGTGAAACCTGATGCTTTCCTGTTCGCTTAAAATGTTTTAAACCTTCAACTAAGATCTCCATCTTGCTGCGAGGCAATCAGAAGCAGTTGCAGAAGCAGAAGTAAGTCGCCGTGAGGTATAAATCAGAAGCAGTCAGGCTTTAATTTGGAAATTCTGATGTTCAACATCAAAAACGGAAAGAGCAACTATCTACAATCACTCTCTGACGGGTGTTCTGGACTATTGTATATTGTCCCCTGATTCATCAGGCGTCTCTTCCCCGGACTCGAACCCCGTCATCGTGGTCAACTCCTCTCTGCGTCTCAAGTCCGGCGACATAACATGATGAGCTAACGGGACAAACTGGTTGCGGTGGGAAAACCGTAAGCGGTCAGCTGGTGATCGCGAAGAGGAACGGCGTCATACCGCCCCGTAGCGTTCGTTTAAAAAACGAAATTAAGCCATGCATACCTCCGGCTGCATAATTCGCGGCCTCCAGAAACGTGCACGGGACTACGTTTTCAGAATGAGCCTGGGTTGATTATGTAATATATAACCTGGCCACCTTTTGATTTTGTACACTTTGCTGTTATAGCATTAAAGTTACTGTAATGGACCTTTTGGATGTTCTTTGGCATAGCTTGCACCATTCGTTGTTATTCATTATTATACAGCTGTCTGGAACACTTGATTCTGATTGGTCAGTCGTGACATTCCAAGATATGTTATTCCTATATAACAACCACGGAATAACACAGACTTATCCAGTTAAGTAATTTTGTAAACTTCCTAATGCAAGTATATCAAAACGTTGTGTTTTATTGCTAAAAGCTGAATTAAATTCACCTTGAAGGGGTATCTCAGCCAAATATTTTTCCATCCTAACAAGCAAAATATCAATGAAAATATTTTTCTGCCAATTTTCTGATGGTATAAACCCAGTGTCACCCAGTATAATTTAAAAAATGACACTTATGGGTGGTTTTGTGGTCCAGGGTCACATTAATCACAGCTCCTGTTATTAGGACATGTGTCGGTTGTTTGCACCAGTAGCTGGAAACTCTGAGTGTTTATGTGAGGTTCACTGCCATTAACTGCAGCTGTTGTACCAGGAAACCTGGGCGCAGTTCTTCAGCTCTGGATTAAAGCAGTTTGGAGCAGCAGTTGGAAAGCAAGCCAAACGAACATGAGCTAATTAACATCATGACAGCCAAATCTGAGGGTCATGAGCTTTTCTGTCCTGTGACTGACTGAATGTTGTGAACGTTGTGAATGCTGTGAATCAGAAGAACAGGAGGAGCGCTCGAGTGTTTCTCGAAGGCAATGGTTATATTGAATTGTCACAATCTAGTTTAAACAAATTATAGTATTCATTTATTTTCATCCGCTTTTCCAGGGCCAGGTCGCAGGGCAGCAGTCTTAGGAGAGAACCCTAGACACTTCCTCCAGCTCCTCCGGGGGGATCCTGAGGCGTTCCCAGGCCAGCCGAGAGACATAGTCCCTCCAGCGTGTCCTGGGTCTTCCCCGAGGCCTCCTCCCTGGGAGGACATGCCTGGAACACCTCCCTAGGTAGGCGTCCAGGAGGCATCCGAAACAGATGCCCAAGACACCTCAGCTGACTTCTCTCAATGTGGAGGAGCAGCGGCTCTACTCCGAGCTCCTCCCGGGTGACAGAGCTCCTCACCCTATCTATAAGGCTGCCACCCTGAGGAGGAAACTCATTTCGGCCGCTTGTATCCGAGATCTTGTCCTTTCAGTCATGACCCAAAGCTCATGACCATACGTGAGAGTAGGAGTGTAGATTGACCGGTAAATCGAGAGCTTTGCCTTTCGGCTCAGCTCCTTCTTTACCACAACGGACCAATACATCGACCGCATTACTGTTGCCGCTGCACCAATCCGCCTGTCAATCTCACGCTCCATCCTTCCCTCACTCATGAACAAAACCCCAAAATACTTGAGCTCCTCCACCTGGGGTAAGGACTTTTCTCCAACCTGGAGATGGCGAACCACCTTTTTCCTGTGGAGCACCATGGCCTCGGACTTGGAGGCGCTGATTCTCATCCCAACCGCGTCACACTAGGCAGCAAACTGCCCTAGAGCATGCTGGAGGTCCATGTTCGATGAAGCCAACATAACAGAGATGAAATCCTGTGGTCCCTGAACCGGACCCCTTCCAGCCCAAGACTGCGCCTTGAAATTCTGTCCATAAAAATTCTGAACAGAACTGGTGACAAGGGGCAGCCCTGCCGGAGTCCAACATCCACTGGAAAGCGAGCCAGACTCCTACTCTGTTCATACAGGGACGAGAGAGCCCTTAAATTATAGTAAAAAAAAAATAAGAATGAAGACTTTTACTTTTAAGATGCCCCTGCCGTCTATCTTAAGGCTTAATATATCTACAGTAGTCAACATTTGGATCAAAACCTTTCATCAAGGTTGTCCTAAAACTATTCATCAACCCTGTTTCTTGTCCTAAGACTATTATGAAAAACTGAAAACTCTGATCCACTGAAAATGTTGGCTACGGTATAGCAAGTTTGCCGTTTTCACATCCTGAAAAGTGATGGCAAAATATTACACCCCCTGGTGGCCGGATGCAGTACAGGTCACAGTCCTTTCTCTCTTTCCTTGTTCTCCTAGCTTGTAAACAAAAAGGATATGCCTCAAACTAAACATTAAAATGAAACTTTATGATATATAATTATGAACTCTGTCATTGTAGCTAGTTCTTAGCGTGCTGGTGTGTTTTCAGGAGTTTGTTTAGCTAATACATTTCCTTTTGTGTACTTTTTCTGGCTTTTTTATCAGGCTGCAGACTTGCACATGCACTCAGTAGAGCTAGAGATCTCACTGTGAGTAGTATGGTTAGGGTCGGGGTTAGGTGTACGCACCATCTTTCTTTTTTATTCATCTTTCTTATACACTCCCTGCTGAAAAAAATCCACCTTAAACCAGCCTAAGCTGGTTGGCTGGTTTTAGCTGGTCGACCAGCCTGGTTTTAGAGGGGTTTTGGCCATTTCCAGGCTGGTTTCCAATGATGGTTTCCAAAATGATTATACATGACATAACATGACATGACATAGCTAGTTTTGGCTGGTCAAACTGGTTTTAGCTGGTCACTCCCAGCCTGACCAGCTAAGACCAGGCTGGAAATGGCTGGAAACCAGCCTGGAAATGGCCAAAACCCCTCTAAAATCAGGCTGGTTGACCAGCTAAAACCAGCCAACCAGCTTAGGCTGGATTTTTCAGCAGGGCTATATTATTTCAAACTACTAAAATGTCAATAAAAGTCACTTTGTTAAATTGTAGAGTTGTCTTTTCAACATCCAAAGTCGACAGAGCAGAGATCAAGCTCCCATAATGCAATTCACAATCGTAAATCAATGTAAAACACTTGTGAATCAGTGTAGGATCAATATAGATGCAAATCCAGAATCACATCCTACTTGGCAAAACCAGTAACAAAGTAATAGCTTATTAATATTTGTAATTAAACGCAAAGCTGACATAAACTAGGCCAGCTGAATAAAGCATAAGGACCCACATATTATTCCTTTATAATACGGTGCCAAACAGTCGAAAACAGAGCCATGACAGACAAGCAGATACATATGAATGAAGCCCTGCTGAAAAATCCAGCTTAAACCAGCCTAAGATGGTTGGCTCTGGTTTTAGCTGGTCGACCAGCCTGGTTTTAGAGGGGTTTTGGCCAAACCAGCCTGGTCTTAGCTGGTCATGCTGGGAGTTGACCAGCTAAAACCAGTTTGACCAGCCAAAACCAGACTGGTCAAGCTGTTTTTAGCTGGTTTAAGGTCATTTTCCAGCCTGACCAGCTAAGACCAGGCTGGAAATGGCTGGAAACCAGCCTGGAAATGGCCAAAACCCCTCTAAAACCAGGCTGGTCTACCAGCTAAAACCAGCCAACCAGCTTTGGTTGGTTTAAGCTGGTTTTTTCAGCAGGGGATGCAAGAATATGGATGTAATGTTCACTTACTGTCAATATGATTCGAAGAAATCCCAGAATCAAAAACCTTGGAATGTTGCGACTGACAGCTGCATAATAAAAATGAACAAAACACTCATGTTTTTAGCAATCATCTTCATTAGCTATTACACAGTTTCACTGGCCCATAACTAAATAAAGGTTAGCTATATGCACCAACATATGACACGTGAAGGAAATGTGTATCTCATCGGCCTACACGTCCAGTGAATACTGCTTAATATTATTTTAGTTAAGGACAAATATAACGATTGTACATGTCAAAGAATTATCTATTTCTGACCCTCTTACATCACAGTGGGCATCACGTCTCAGGTATATTTATTAATATTATCAATATTAAAAAAGCATTTCATCGACGTAGTCAACAAAATAACAGTTAAACCCTTTGAAAGAGTGCTTTCGTGTCTTAATTTGTTTGTGTAATGCTGTGTCTGACCACTGGGTGGAGTGCGGTTCTCAATAACACAGGAAGGCGAACGGGAAGCTTGTGGCAGGTGTTTAATCAGGGACGCGTCCAGATACTATTGACGTTTTTGGACCGTGATGGAAACAGATCCTTGAAAAGAACCTTTGTGATTCATGAGTGGATGATGCAGTCAAACTGTGAGTAGAATTCAACTGTATAAACGATAAATAAACTCTGAAATGCAGTATATTGGTGATAGAAATGTATTAACGTGATTGAGGTAAAGTTGTAAAGTTGCTCATTCGAGCTTTCTCCTTGGTAACATCATTTGAGAAAAGTATTATTCGCAAATTCTGAAGAGGGAAAATACACTTACCGGCCACTTTATTAGGTACACCTTACTAGTACCGAGTTGGACCCCCTTTTGTCTTCAGAACTGCCTTAATCCTACATGGCAGAGATTCAACAAGCTACTGGAAATATTCCTCAGAGATTTTGCTCCATATTGACATGATAGCATCACGCAGTTAATGCAGATTTGTCGGCTGCACGTCCGTGATGTGAATCTCTCGTTCCACCACATCCCAAAGGTGCTCTAATGGATTGAAATCTGGTGATTGTGGAGGCCATTTGAGTTCTCGTTGTCATGTTTAAGAAACCAGTCTGAGATGATTCGCACTTTATGACATGGCGCGTTATTCTGCTGGAAGTAGCCATTATAAGATGCACTATGCTCAATTGGTACTAATGCGCCCAAAGTGTGCCAAGAAAATATCCCCCACACCATTACACCACCGCCACCAGCCTGAACCGTTGATACAAGGCAGGATGGATCTATGCTTTCATGTTTCATGCCAAATTCTGACCCGACCATCCAAGCAGAAATGTAGACTCATCAGACCAGGCAACGTTTCTCCAATCTTCTATTGTCCAGTGTTGGTGAGCCTGTGTGAATTGTAGCCTCAGTTTCCTGTTCTTAGCTGACAGGAGTGGGACCCGGTGTGGTCTTCTGCTGCTGTAGCCCATCCGCCTCAAGGTTGAAAGTGTTGTGCGTTCAGAGATATTTGAGTTACTGTTGCCTTTCTATCAGTTGGAACCAGTCTGGCCATTCTCCTCTGGCATCAACAAGGCATTTGCGCATACAGAACTGCCGCTCACTGGATATTTTCTTTTCCTTTATTTCCTTTAAATGTCACTTTAAGGCAAATACTAGTAGCTTGAACATAAAAAACTAGCAAAATATGACGTATTTTCATCATGGCAATGACAAAATAAATTAGTTATTATTTTTGCTGAAAAAATCATCTTGATGTTAAACAGCACTTGGGCTGTATTTTTCCTAACAGTAGGCTATGTAGTTTTACTCTTTGTCTCCATCTTGTGTCTGAATAATGCGCAGGTTAGTGTATACTCCATCAGCTGTTTTAGCTCTGTCAGCTTTGTGTTTTTGACTGTCTCCATCTTGTGTCTGAATAATACACAGGTTAGTGTATACTCCATCAGCTGTTTTAGCTCTGTCAGCTTTGTGTTTTTGACTGTCTCCATCTTGTGTCTGAATAATACACAGGTTAGTGTATACTCCATCAGCTGTTTTAGCTCTGTCAGCTTTGTGTTTTTGACTGTCTCCATCTTGTGTCTGAATAATACACAGGTTAGTGTATACTCCATCAGCTGTTTTAGTTTGTCAGCTTTGTGTTGTTGACTGTTGGCGCCATCTTGTGTCTGAATAATGCGCAGGTTAGTGTATACTCCATCAGCGGTTTTAGTTTCTGTCAGCTTTGTGTTGTTGACTGTTTGTCTCCATCTTGTGTCTGAATAATGTGCAGGTTAGTGTATACTCCATCAGCTGTTTTAGTTTCTGTCAGCTTTGTGTTGTTGACTGTTTGTCTCCATCTTGTGTCTGAATAATGCGCAGGTTAGTGTATACTCCATCAGCTGTTTTAGTTTCTGTCAGCTTTACATTTTGACTGTTTGGCGCCATCTTGTGTCTGAATAATGCTCAGGTTAGTGTATACTCCATCAGCTGTTTTCATTCCTGTCAGCTTTGTGTTTATTTAAATAATAAATGAACTAGTCTGTCTAATTTCCATGTTTTGCCATGTATTAAGCAGGATAAAGTAGATCCAGGACAGTTGTTGGCACAGAATAAAGCCCTTCAAGTCCTATATAACAGTGCTCCGCTTCATGTCGGGCTGCCAATAAACCTGTCGGACATTATTTTGCAATAACAACCGCCTGAATGTACTTTATGCCTAACCTATGAAACTCTAGATATAGCTCAGGGCTGCATTTCCCAAAAGCATTATAACCCATGTAGTACATTTTAATATGACATAATACTAATAAAATGACTTACAGAACTGTTAAAAACCCCAGGGTTCGAACAGGACTTCGATTTTAGAATTTGAAAGTGCTTGAAAGTGTAATTGTGTTGCTTTTGCCATAATTTTAGACTAAATAGGCAATAATAATAAATTATTGAAATAAAATAAAATACATTTCTTTGCTTTTGCACAAAATGAAACTCTGAAATCTGCTGTAGCGTGTACTGTCGATATTTGGTATATGCATGCGAGTATCTAACTTGTCACATTTGTAAAGTGTTGAAAAAATGTTTGAAAATAGACATGGAAAGTGCTTGAATATGAGTTGAAAAGCGTAAAAACCCCATAAGTAGGGCCAGTCGGAATCTGCGGACGTTTTTTGCTATTTCTGCGGAATTTTGGTAAAAATCTGCGAATATCTGCGGAATTATTTTAGGAGTATCATAACTAAAACCTTGAAATGTGAAATAAAAAATAATATCTTTTTAACTTTTATTTAAATTTTGAAATGCAAATCCAATTAAATTAACTGTAAATAGTTAACTGTAAGTAAACAAACAGAATTAATGCTGGGCTAAAAATCTGCGGAATTCTGCGAAAAATCTGCGGAATTCTGCGAAAAATCTGCGGAATTCTGTGCGCGCAGATTTCCGCAGATTTTTAGGCCATCATTAATTTTGTTTATTTACTTAAAGTTAACTGTTTACAGTTAATCTAATTGGATTTGCATTTTAAACATTAAAAACAAGTTAAAAAGATATAATTTTTTTTATTTAACATATTAAGGTTTTAGTTATGAGACTCCCAAAATAATTCCGCAGAAATCCGCAGATTTTTACCAAAATTCTCCGCAGAAATAGCAAAAAACGTCCGCAGATTCCGTCTGGCCCTGCCCATAAGCCACATTTAATAGGCAGAACTCTCCGAAGTGTAAAAAAGTGAGACGACTCTGGCAGTTAATGAACTTCCATCAATCAACTTTAATAGATCATAAGATGATGTAAAAACTACATTGGCATATGTAAGACAAACACTCTTCTATTTTGTACTATCCGCCGGACAGTCCCCTTCATAATGACAAAGAAAAATACATCTACAGCTAAACACCTCAGTGTGTGTGTTGTCTCATCCGCTGCTTTCTCCAAAAGGACCATACGTATTGCGAGCCACGTCCAACTGCATAATTAACAAACAATAAAACAACGGGACATTTCTTTGTGTTCCCTCATTTGTTCATTGATAAAAGAATATAATTTACTTTTTTCACTTTTATTTTGTTCAACGCAGTTGTTGAGTGTAGTAAAATAGATCTGTATAAGCACTGCACAGTTTCTCCCGGAGAGGATTCAGTATGGAGAGCACGAGTGAACAGATATCGGGGACGTGCCACAATGTAGATGGACGTGATATGAAGGACACGGAGCACTGATAGAGTTAGAAAACAAAACGAGTGCTGATGTAAAGGACTGATATTAACCTCGCATCCCAATCCTGTGTGATATGCTGCATTTATGTCAACAAGCATCATCATGATTTCCAATAAAATCATCAAAAACATCTGCAAGTTACAGTGTGTTCATGTGTTCGTGTTTATATAAATTCTCCTCTAACACAGTTTTTAAAAAAAGTTGACTCAACTTAAAATTGTAAGGCAACTTGCTGCACAGCTCTTTTTTTGAGTTGACTCAACTCTAAACCCAAGTACTGCCCTTGACTCGATTTAGGTTGAGTAAACTCAAAAAGCTCTGCAGCAGGTTACATTTACAAATTACATTTTTAAGTTGCCTCACAATTTCAAGTTGTCAGCTTTTTGCCTGACATTTTTAAGTTGAGTCAACTTTTGCCGTAACTTGAGTCAACGTTTTTCCTTACATTTTTAAGTTAACGTTTTGCCATATGATTTTAAGTTAAGTCAACGTTTTGCCTTACAATTTTAAGTTGTCAACTTTTTACTATAAAACTTGAGTCAACGTTTTTCCTTCCATTTTAAAGTTAACGTTTTGCCATAAGATTTTAAGTTGAGTCAACGTTTTGCCTTACAATTTTAAGTTTTCAACGTTTTGCCTTACAATTTTAAGTTGAGTCAATGTTTTTCCTTACATTTTTAAGTAGAGTTATAGTTTTGCCATATGATTTTAAGTTGAGTCAACGTTTTGCTTTACGATTTTAAGTTGAGTCAACGTTTTGCTTTACGATTTTAAGTTGAGTCAATGTTTTGCTTTACGATTTTAAGTTGAGTCAACGTTTTGCTTTACGATTTTAAGTTTAGTCAACGTTTTGCTTTACGATTCAATGTTTTGCTTTACGATTTTAAGTTGAGTCAACGTTTTGCTTTACGATTTTAAGTTTAGTCAACGTTTTGCTTTACGATTCAATGTTTTGCTTTACGATTTTAAGTTGAGTCAACGTTTTGCTTTACGATTTTAAGTTTAGTCAACGTTTTGCTTTACGATTCAATGTTTTGCTTTACGATTTTAAGTTGAGTCAACTTTATGCCTTACAATTTTAAGTTGAGTCAACTTTATGCCTTACAATTTTAAGTTGAGTCAACTTTATGCCTTACAATTTTAAGTTGAGTCAATGTTTTGCCTTACAATTTTAAGTTGAGTCAACTTTATGCCTTACAATTTTAAGTTGAGTCAACTTTATGCCTTACAATTTTAAGTTGAGTCAATGTTTTGCCTTACAATTTTAAGTTGAGTCAACTTTATGCCTTACATTTTTAAGTTGAGTCAACTTTATGCCTTACAATTTTAAGTTGAGTCAACATTTTGCCTTACAATTTTAAGTAAAGTCAACTTTTGCCTTAACTTGAGTCGTTTGTTCCTTCCATTTTTAAATTGAGTTATAATTTTGCCATATTTTAAGCATATTTCAAGTTGTCAGCTTTTTGCCTGACATTTTTAAGTTGAGTCAACTTTTGCCGTAACTTGAGTCAACGTTTTTCCTTACATTTTTAAGTTAACGTTTTGCCATATGATTTTAAGTTAAGTCAACGTTTTGCCTTACAATTTTAAGTTGTCAACTTTTTACTATAAAACTTGAGTCAACGTTTTTCCTTCCATTTTAAAGTTAACGTTTTGCCATAAGATTTTAAGTTGAGTCAACGTTTTGCCTTACAATTTTAAGTTTTCAACGTTTTGCCTTACAATTTTAAGTTGAGTCAATGTTTTTCCTTACATTTTTAAGTAGAGTTATAGTTTTGCCATATGATTTTAAGTTGAGTCAACGTTTTGCTTTACGATTTTAAGTTGAGTCAACGTTTTGCTTTACGATTTTAAGTTGAGTCAATGTTTTGCTTTACGATTTTAAGTTGAGTCAACGTTTTGCTTTACGATTTTAAGTTTAGTCAACGTTTTGCTTTACGATTCAATGTTTTGCTTTACGATTTTAAGTTGAGTCAACTTTATGCCTTACAATTTTAAGTTGAGTCAACTTTATGCCTTACAATTTTAAGTTGAGTCAATGTTTTGCCTTACAATTTTAAGTTGAGTCAACTTTATGCCTTACATTTTTAAGTTGAGTCAACTTTATGCCTTACATTTTTAAGTTGAGTCAACTTTATGCCTTACAATTTTAAGTTGAGTCAACTTTATGCCTTACAATTTTAAGTTGAGTCAATGTTTTGCCTTACAATTTTAAGTTGAGTCAACTTTATGCCTTACATTTTTAAGTTGAGTCAACTTTATGCCTTACAATTTTAAGTTGAGTCAACATTTTGCCTTACAATTTTAAGTAAAGTCAACTTTTGCCTTAACTTGAGTCGTTTGTTCCTTCCATTTTTAAATTGAGTTATAATTTTGCCATATTTTAAGCATATTTCAAGTTGTCAGCTTTTTGCCTGACATTTTTAAGTTGAGTCAACTTTTGCCGTAACTTGAGTCAACGTTTTTCCTTACATTTTTAAGTTAACGTTTTGCCATATGATTTTAAGTTAAGTCAACGTTTTGCCTTACAATTTTAAGTTGTCAACTTTTTACTATAAAACTTGAGTCAACGTTTTTCCTTCCATTTTAAAGTTAACGTTTTGCCATAAGATTTTAAGTTGAGTCAACGTTTTGCCTTACAATTTTAAGTTTTCAACGTTTTGCCTTACAATTTTAAGTTGAGTCAATGTTTTTCCTTACATTTTTAAGTAGAGTTATAGTTTTGCCATATGATTTTAAGTTGAGTCAACGTTTTGCTTTACGATTTTAAGTTGAGTCAACGTTTTGCTTTACGATTTTAAGTTGAGTCAATGTTTTGCTTTACGATTTTAAGTTTAGTCAACGTTTTGCTTTACGATTTTAAGTTTAGTCAACGTTTTGCTTTACGATTCAATGTTTTGCTTTACGATTTTAAGTTGAGTCAACTTTATGCCTTACAATTTTAAGTTGAGTCAACTTTATGCCTTACAATTTTAAGTTGAGTCAATGTTTTGCCTTACAATTTTAAGTTGAGTCAACTTTATGCCTTACATTTTTAAGTTGAGTCAACTTTATGCCTTACATTTTTAAGTTGAGTCAACTTTATGCCTTACAATTTTAAGTTGAGTCAACTTTATGCCTTACAATTTTAAGTTGAGTCAATGTTTTGCCTTACAATTTTAAGTTGAGTCAACTTTATGCCTTACATTTTTAAGTTGAGTCAACTTTATGCCTTACAATTTTAAGTTGAGTCAACATTTTGCCTTACAATTTTAAGTAAAGTCAACTTTTGCCTTAACTTGAGTCGTTTGTTCCTTCCATTTTTAAATTGAGTTATAATTTTGCCATATTTTAAGCATATTTCAAGTTGTCAGCTTTTTGCCTGACATTTTTAAGTTGAGTCAACTTTTGCCGTAACTTGAGTCAACGTTTTTCCTTACATTTTTAAGTTAACGTTTTGCCATATGATTTTAAGTTAAGTCAACGTTTTGCCTTACAATTTTAAGTTGTCAACTTTTTACTATAAAACTTGAGTCAACGTTTTTCCTTCCATTTTAAAGTTAACGTTTTGCCATAAGATTTTAAGTTGAGTCAACGTTTTGCCTTACAATTTTAAGTTTTCAACGTTTTGCCTTACAATTTTAAGTTGAGTCAATGTTTTTCCTTACATTTTTAAGTAGAGTTATAGTTTTGCCATATGATTTTAAGTTGAGTCAACGTTTTGCTTTACGATTTTAAGTTGAGTCAACGTTTTGCTTTACGATTTTAAGTTGAGTCAATGTTTTGCTTTACGATTTTAAGTTGAGTCAACGTTTTGCTTTACGATTTTAAGTTTAGTCAACGTTTTGCTTTACGATTCAATGTTTTGCTTTACGATTTTAAGTTGAGTCAACTTTATGCCTTACAATTTTAAGTTGAGTCAACTTTATGCCTTACAATTTTAAGTTGAGTCAATGTTTTGCCTTACAATTTTAAGTTGAGTCAACTTTATGCCTTACATTTTTAAGTTGAGTCAACTTTATGCCTTACATTTTTAAGTTGAGTCAACTTTATGCCTTACAATTTTAAGTTGAGTCAATGTTTTGCCTTACAATTTTAAGTTGAGTCAACTTTATGCCTTACATTTTTAAGTTGAGTCAACTTTATGCCTTACAATTTTAAGTTGAGTCAACATTTTGCCTTACAATTTTAAGTAAAGTCAACTTTTGCCTTAACTTGAGTCGTTTGTTCCTTCCATTTTTAAATTGAGTTATAATTTTGCCATATTTTAAGCAGATTCAATGTTTTGGCATATGATTTTAAGTTGAGTCAACAGTTTGCCTTACAATTTTAAGTTGAGTTCAGTTTTTGACATGACTTTAGGTTGAGTCAACTCAAAAAGTTCTGCCGCAAGTTACATTTACAAATGACATTTTTTAAGTTATAACTTTTTGCCTCATAATTTCAAATTGTCAACTTTTTGCCTGACATTTTTAAGTTGTCAGCTTTTGCCTTAGAATTTTACGTTGAGTCAACTTTTTGCTTTATGACTTTAAATCAACGTTTTGCCTTACAATTTTAAGTAAAGTCAACTTTTGCCTTAACTTGAGTCGTTTTTCCTTCCATTTTTAAATTGAGTTATAGTTTTGCCATATGATTTTAAGTTGATTCGATGTTTTGCCTTAGAATTTTAAGTTAAGTCAACTTTTGCCTTAAAACTTGTCATTTTTCCTTCCATTTTTAAGTAGAGTTATAGTTTTGCCATATTATTTTAAGTTGATTCAATGTTTTGGCATATGATTTTAAGTTGAGTCAACATTATGCCTAATGACTTTGTTGAGTCAACGTTTTGGCTTACAATTTTAAGTTAAGTCAACTTTTGCCTTAAAACTTGTCGTTTTTCCTTCCATTTTTAAGTAGAGTTATAGTTTTGCCATATTATTTTAAGTTGAGTTAATGTTTTGCCTTACAATTTTAAGTTGAGTCGACTTTATGCCTTACAATTTTAAGTTGAGTCAACTTTATGCCTTACAATTTTAAGTTGTCAATTTTCTGTCTTAATTTTTAAATTTTTGAGTCAACTTTTTTTTTACAGTTCAACAGATGTTAAAGGGATAGTTCACCCAAAAATTTAATTTCTGCCATCATCAGCCGTTTCCATCCACAGATTTGAATAAAATTTTTGTTCAAAACTGGAATATCGGATTACATATTTGTGAATAAAACGGCGTTTCTGCCCAATGAGTCAAAGAGAACAAAATCGCCACTTTCTGATTAGAAACCCCCTGTGGGCCTTTTTTCTTACTTCTCAGAAGACGAAACGCAATGTGCGGTGGCTTTGTCATAGCTGGTTTGTCCATTATTGCTCATTTTTATCATCACATGATCTGTTAAAACAAAATCACGAGTGGAATTTAGGGCTGCATGATATTGAAAAAATCTGACATTTTGACATTTAGTTTTACGTCAATATATATTGCGATATAAATGAATATAATTTCAGCAGATGATTTGAACAGCTCTATTTGGAAAAAAAATTCATTAATTTAAATTGACTGGGATGATCAAGTCTTTTTCCATGCAGTGCATCTGCATAAATTCTAATAAACTACAAGCATAAATAAATATATAAACAATGCTTGAATGGTTTTCTGGTGAGTCGAACAGTATTCAAGTACAGAAATTAAGCAATCAAATGTAAGACAACATGGTCATCATTGTATAAATAATTTAAAAATATTATCTTTTACTCTTGATGAGACTATTGCAGATACACAGATTGCAATATCGATGCTCAAGCAATATATTGTTTAGCCCTACTGGAATTTCTTCAGTAAACGTGTTTCCATTGTACTTTATATGCACACTTTTATCAGATAAAAAGTTTATTCGACTCAATAGTGCGCATTATTTACTTTATATAATGCACATTTTCTAAATGTACGCATCTCTTGGTGTTTCCATGAATGCAATATTGTAAAATGTGCGTAAAAATAGGTGGATGGAAACATGTTCGCTCATCCTTCATTATTTTTCTTCTCTTGAACACGTTGGAAACCTGCAACCATTGGCTTCCATATGATCTGTTTTTCATACTATGGAGATTCAGCGGTTACCGCTTTCCAACATTCCTCAGAACATCTTCTTTTGTGTCTGACAGCAGAAAGAAACTCATGAAGGTTTAAAACAACTCGAGGGAGAGTTTTCATTTCGTTTTCAATTTTTGGATGAACTATCTTTTAAGGGTTTTGTTTGGTTATTTTACTGGAAAACATGAACAAAGCTCATTAAGGAAATGCTGTTTGGTTTACTGATCTGGGTGCAGTCTGCCCTTACAAAACAGGCCAGCAGATGATATGCATTCAATTACATTCTGAATATGATAATACAGGACCGAAACCAGTCATTCTCTGAGATGAGATCCAAATTATTGTCAGCAAAATAAAAAAAAAACACAGCACTTTTATGACGTCTATATGCATAATGCATTATAGAATGTATTTATATAACACATGATCATAAATGTGTAGATGTTACCCTCACTTAACTGCAATATTTGTTCATTTTGGCTTATTTCATACTGAATTATAACTCGATTTGATCTGGAATAGCAGTTACCTTCGGTTCAGTCAGCAAATAAACAACCAGGATTGTTTTCACAGTATTTCAAATGTATTTTTCTTGTAGAGAAAGTATTTTTTGATGATAATAAATTAAAGTAATACATAAATATTAACGTAATAAACATTATAATATGAATTATTAGCCTTCTTAAGAAATTGTGTCCAATGGCTTAGCCTAATAAACCTACTTAAATTGCTCTTTAAGCAGAATATTGGTATCTTGATAAATAACTAGTAAAATATTACCATAGTAAAATAATGTACTACCGTAACCCTAATCTTGTCTTCAACCGAATATAAAGAAAACTGTAGTGTTACCACAAAATATTACATTACATATACAGACGTCATAGAAAATGTTACACAAAAGAATGTATGGACAATACCGAATGTAACACCATAGTTTAGCTGCATATGAATTCCACAGATATTCCAAACAAAAACATTTCTCCGACTGTTTGTTAGCCCTTAAAGGTACACATAGATAACGATATTCTTCATTACTCGCCACTAAACGAACTTTTTTTAATGCAATCTCCTAGATTGAGAATGGTAGTGCTGCCATTAACCGTGCATCTTGTTATTTGTGTAGCAATAAAACAATCTGCGGTAACTCCGTCAGGGATGTGGCGTTGGTTTTAAAAACCACACAGGAAGACATCCATACAGACCAACATGCTCAAATCATCTCCGATCATTCTTCGTGGAGCGTTTTGAACATCGATTTTTTTTTACTTTTAATTATCAGGCAGTGTTCACGTCTAATAATAATAATAATAATAATAGGAGTGGGAGACTAAAAACGATTCATCGTTTTCTAACAATTCTGAATCTTAAAGTTCAGAATCGATTCTGTGTTCAGATTAGATGGTGTGGGTCTGCGCGGACGCAAGCTGGAAACTTAATAATCGTTGAGTAACGCGTGTACGTATGCTGGCGAATTCGCTTAATTTGCACAGATTTAAAGCATGGTGCCGTGCTTCTTGTCCGGTGTGCGCTGTTCAAATTCCCGCCACAAAAGTAGTGACGACCGCTTTTGAAGCACTTCTTTACGAATCTTTAGTTTCGAATCAGCGTTTACTAAAATGGCAAGAACACATGACTTCGGTAAACAAGGCTTTGTTATGTCATTACTGTTTCAAGATCGCCCCCCAGTGGTGAATCACTGAACAGGTTTCCTATTTTTCCTGCTCTTGGGTCATTTTTACGAATTTGTCACACTTTCAATCACAGCTCGCAATATGTTCGAAAAAGTCAATTCCGATGTACGTTTTGCTGGAGTTTTTGTTGCATTTACACAGTTAATAAATGACATAAATGAACAAATTTAAGGATATTAAACGTGGCATGACGCTGCGCTTCACTTCGGATCAGTGGTTTTGGAGCACGTATCAAATTGACAAGTATACAAAGCTTTGTTACGTCATTACCGTTTTGAAATGTTTTACGGTTTTCCACTAGGGGCCCACAATTTGCCCCCCCACTGGTGAATCACTGAACAGGTTTCCTATATTTCCTGATCTCCGATCATTTTTACGAATTTGTAGACGTTTTATTGAGACATTTGTAAAATAAAGGGAAAAACATTTGTTAATATTGGTTAATAGTCTCTTTTTGGCCTGTTTAGGAGAGCCCACCATGGAACAAACAATATATAAGCCTAAATTTACGCAGACACTTAATGTTTTATAATATTAGATGATAAGCTAAGCGCATTTAACAGTCACACTTTCAATTTAAAGCTCGCAATATGTTCGAAAAAGTCAATTCCGATGTATGTTTTGCTGGAGTTTTTGTTGCTTTTACACGTTTAATAAATGACATAAATGAACAAACTTAAGGATATTAAACGTGGCATGGCGCTGCGCTTCACTTCGGATCAGTGGTTTCGGAGCACGTATCAAATTGACAAGATTGACAAGTAAACAAAGCTTTGTTACGTCATTACTATTTCGAAAGTTTTACGGTTCTCCATTAGGGGGCCAGAAATCGCCCCCCAGTGGTGAATCACTGAACAGGTTTCCTATATTTCCTGATCTCCGATCATTTTTACGAATTTGTAGACGTTTTATTGAGACATTTGTAAAATAAAGGGAATAACAATTAATAATATTGGTTAATAGTCTCTTTTTGGCCTGTTTAGCAGAGCCCACCATGGAACAAACAATATATAAGCCTAAATTTACGCAGACACTTAATGTTTTATAATATTAGATGATAAGCTAAGCGCATTTAACAGTCACACTTTCAATTTAAAGCTCGCAATATGTTCGAAAAAGTCAATTCCGATGCATGTTTTGCTGGAGTTTTTGTTGCATTTACACAGTTAATAAATGACAAATGAACAAATTTAAAGATATTAAACGTGGCATGGTGCTGCGCTTCACTTCGGATCAGTGGTTTTGGAGCACGTATCAAATTGACAAGTATACAAAGCTTTGTTACGTCATTACCGTTTTGAAATGTTTTACGGTTTTCCACTAGGGGCCCACAATTTGCCCTCCCAGTGGTGAATAACTGAACAGGTTTCCTATATTTCCTGATCTCCGATCATTTTTACGAATTTGTAGACATTTTATTGAGACAAGTTTGACAAGTAAACAAAGCTTTGTTACGTCATTACTGTTTCGAAAGGTTTACGGTTCTCCACTAGGGGGCCACAAATTCAATTCCCCCCCATTCCGATGTATGTTTTGCTGGAGTTTTTGTTGCATTTACACGATTAATAAATGACATAAATGAACAAATTTAAGGATATTAAACGTGGCATGACGCTGCGCTCAAATTGACAAGTAAACAAAGCTTTGTTACGTCATTACGGTTTTGAAATGTTTCAAACGTTTTATGGTTCTCCACTAGGGGGCCACAAATCCCCCCCCCCCCCCCCCCCCCCCCCCAGTGGTGAATCACTGAACAGGTTTCCTATATTTCCTGATCTCCGATCATTTTTACGAATTTGTAGACGTTTTATTGAGACATTTGTAAAATAAAGGGAATAACAATTAATAATATTGGTTAATAGTCTCTTTTTGGCCTGTTTAGCAGAGCCCACCATGGAACAAACAATATATAAGCCTAAATTTACGCAGACACTTAATGTTTTATAATATTAGATGATAAGCTAAGCGCATTTAACAGTCATACTTTCAATTTAAAGCTCGCAATATGTTCGAAAAAGTCAATTCCGATGCATGTTTTGCTAAAGTTTTTGTTGCATTTACACGATTAATAAATGACGTAAATGAACAAATTTAAGGATATTAAACGTAGCATGACGCTGCGCTCAAATTGACAAGTAAACAAAGCTTTGTTACGTCATTACCGTTTTGAAATGTTTCAAAAGTTTTATGGTTCTCCACTAGGGGGCCACAAATCGCCCCCCCCCCCAGTGGTGAATCACTGAACAGGTTTCCTATATTTCCTGATCTCCGATCATTTTTACGAATTTGTAGACGTTTTATTGAGACATTTGTAAAATAAAGGGAATAACAATTAATAATATTGGTTAATAGTCTCTTTTTGGCCTGTTTAGCAGAGCCCACCATGGAACAAACAATATATAAGCCTAAATTTACGCAGACACTTAATGTTTTATAATATTAGATGATAAGCTAAGCGCATTTAACAGTCATACTTTCAATTTAAAGCTCGCAATATGTTCGAAAAAGTCAATTCCGATGTATGTTTTGCTGGAGTTTTTGTTGCATTTACACGGTTAATAAATGACATAAATTAACAAATTTAGGGATATTAAACGTGGCATGACGCTGCGCTCAAATTGACAAAATTGACAAGTAAACAAAGCTTTTTTACGTCATTACTGTTTTGAAATGTTTCAAACGTTTTATGGTTCTCCACTAGGGGGCCACAAATCGCCCCCCCCCAGTGGTGAATCACTGAACAGGTTTCCTATATTTCCTGATCTCTGATCATTTTTACGAATTTGTAGACGTTTTATTGAGACATTTGTAAAATAAAGGGAAAAACAATTGTTAATATTAATTAATAGTCTCTTTTTGGCCTGTTTAGCAGAGCCCACCATGAAACAAACAATACATAAGCCTAAATTTATGCAGACACTTAATGTTTTATAATATTAGCAAATAAGCTAAGCGCATTTAACAGTCATACTTTCAATTTAAAGCTCGCAATATGTTCGAAAAAGTCAATTCCGATGCATGTTTTGCTGGAGTTTTTGTTGCATTTACACAGTTAATAAATGACATAAATGAACAAATTTAAGGATATTAAACGTGGCATGACGCTGCGCTCAAATTGACAAAATTGACAAGTAAACAAAGCTTTTTTACGTCATTACTGTTTTGAAATGTTTCGAAAGTTTTACGGTTCTCCCCTAGGGGGCCACAGATCGCCCCCCAGTGGTGAATCACTGAACAGATTTCCTATATTTTCCTGATCTCCGATCATTTTTACGAATTTGTAGACGTTTTATTGAGACATTTGTAAAATAAAGGGAATAACAATTAATAATATTGGTTAATAGTCTCTTTTTGGCCTGTTTAGCAGAGCCCACCATGGAACAAACAATATATAAGCCTAAATTTATGCAGACACTTAATGTTTTATAATATTAGATAAGCTAAGCGCATTTAACAGTTACACTTTCAATTTAAAGCGCGCAATATGTTCGAAAAAGTCAATTCCGATGTATGTTTTGCTGGAGTTTTTGTTGCATTTACACAGTTAATAAATGACATAAATGAACAAATTTAGGGATATTAAACGTGGCATGGCGCTGCGCTTCACTTCGGATCAGTGGTTTCGGAGCACGTATCAAATTGACAAGATTGACAAGTAAACAAAGCTTTGTTACGTCATTACTATTTTGAAACATTTCGAAAGTTTTATGGTTCTCCACTAGGGGGCCACCGATTGCTCAGATCATTTGTATAAATTTGTAGATGTTTTATTGGGACATTTGTAAAATGAAAAGGAATAACAATTGTTAATATTAGTTATTAGTCTCTTTTTGGCCTGTTTAGCAGAGCCCACCATGGAACAAACAATATATAAGCCTTTTTATAATATTAGATGATAAGCTAAGTGCATTTATTGGTTATACTTTCAATTTAAAGCTCGCAATATGTTTGAAAAAGTCAATTCTAATGCATGTTTTGTTAGAGATTTTGTTGCATTTACACAGTTTTTACTCTAGCATTTTGTCTCTAGCATTTGCTGTTTAGAACGCTTCAAAGCAGTGAATCATTTTGCGAAGCAATTGTTTCGAAGCTTTGAAAAGCTTTTTTTCTCCCATCACTACACAAAGGTGAACAAAGTGGGACCTCGAGTCATTATAGACATGGCGAAGAGCATCGTTTTCGAAGATTCGACGATCTCTCGCCAATTCGTAACTTTTTTTATTTGTATTAATTTGCATGATTTCATTTTAGTACAATTTGCTCATTCACCAATGAGAGGTAAGGTTAGGGGTGGAGTTTGGGGGCATGCCTAATTTTAAAAAAATCTTACGTTTGCATACGAATTAAATCATATGAATTCGTAAGAATTAGCCACTTTTTTGACAATACATAAAATAGTTACGTTCCTCAGGGGATTGGACTAACTTAACGCATGGACTACAGCAGAATCTTATGTCACTCGCGGCTTGTGTTCTGCAAACGCAGATTGTCAATATATAAGTGTCGCAAATGAATGTGAACTACTATGTTTTAAAGCTAGTTCTCTGTGGCTCTAACCTAAAAACAATTCCAATAGAAGCTGAAGAAACAGTAAAATATGTAGGTCAAGAATCGTTTTTCGTGAATCAGAATCAGAACGAATCGCGAAATCCCTAAAGATTCCCACCCCTGAACAATAATAATAATAATAATAATAATAATAATAATAATAATAATAATAATGCAACTTGGTATTCTCGGAATGACATGAAAATTAAAGCGTACAAAACTTCATTGAAAAAGAAAGAAAGATGAAATATTAAAAAAATGAAACATTTAACGGTACAAAAACACTCAGGGTTTTTGGCATATTTTATATACAGAGGGGAAACAAAAATCAAGGTATTTGGATTCCGGGATCAGGCACTCAAAGAACTCAAATGGCCTTTTCGTTTGCGGTGTCAGGACAGCCAAAAGAAAACCTAACCGTATGTACAGCGATCCCTCTCTCCAACACTCGTGCGAGATGATCAACAGGCATCAGCATGAAAATACTAAACTCTTGACTAAAAAGGTAAAACTCTATCGTCATCTTAAATACTTTGTTCTTTTATCTATAGTAATACTGAAAAGCGTACGCGTCGTTGTTTCGTTTCGCTCGCAAGTACATACAACAAAAAAAGAACGTGATCAAAACATTTCCCTGTCTCACTTTGACCTGATTTATTATGGCAAACACAAACGGTTCGAATGTTCGGCGTCACTTTTTTTCCCCTTCATCTAACTAACTACACTAACGTTCTCAATGACTAAATGCGAATGATTATTCCCCCATACGCGCACACTCACTCACACTCACACACACACACCACACCCCCAGTAAAAAAACACAAAGCATAAAATGTTTCTAACTATGTAGAATACTTAATCTTTTTTTATATATCTGCAAGAGCATCGTAATCTAGTCATAAATACATTAAGGCCAAGAAAAATAATACGTTAAAAAACTGTGAATTAAAAAAATCTTGTGAGCACTGTGTGTGTTGGCTTTTAAAAAATACGTATGAATCGAGTGACGCTTATAATTTCTGCTTTGTTTGTTTGAAATGTTTCCATTATTTAATGGTCAGACCGTTACCAGAAGAAAATGCGCACTGATTGGTCATCACCGTCCGTGCCTCTTCAGAAAGACGTTTGGTGATTTGTTGAGAGCCGTTCAGTTGTTTTCTTGTGGCTGGAGCATGCTTTTGTGCAGTACTGCGGAGGGCCCGGCGAGGGGCGCTGTGGTGCTGGTGCTGCCGCCGGCGGCTTTGATCCAGGGCAGCGAGAGCAGAGACGCTCCTGTAGTAGTAGTCGCGGTCATTGTCACTTGGATCATCTGGTCCCGCTGGATGAGTCGAATCAAAGTCTTGAGGCGCTCGATGGACGCCTGAGTCTCCCGCTGCTGACCCAGGAGATGCTCCTTATGCTCAACGCGTTTCTGTGGAGCACAAATAACACATTGACTTGACTTGGTGTCTACAGGTTCCACCTGTACATTTAGTACATTTAGCGATTTAATAAGAATAGGCAATACACACAAGAAGTGCTCATTATATAGAGGAACTGTAAAGCCCGATTCACACGAGGCTTCAGCGTCAACGCTTGACGGAGGGCGTACCTGAAGTTGGGGCTGACGCGATTCTTATAGTAGCGTCAGCCAATGAAATAAGTCCGCAATCGGCTACTTTCAGAGTTGGGGTATTTGCATAAAGCAATCTGATTGGCTGATGCTTATGTTGACACTTGCAAAGTTGAGAAATTCCCAACTTCTACAGCGAGCAACACCGCTAAAGCAGCGCCAACGGATCTACAATTCAGTTCGGCAACGCTTGACGTCATCCATTCAAAGTGAATGGGAAGCGTTGACGCTGATGCCCGTGTGAATGTAGCGTTAGTGCTCAGAGAATTAAATGCTAGGGTAAGAAGGGGGGGCGTGTTTTATTTAAAGAGACAGAAGACCGTTTCTACAGGTGGTTTGTCAGGCCCACTAACCTGTGTGAGGCATATTTCGTAACAGCATTTTAGAGATATGGAGTATGGGATCAAATCCCAGCCTAAAGTATCGTGGTTGCGGACCGAAAAATAATGCGCTTAGATCAAAATATTGACATTGTAAGTTAAATTATAACGCGCAATTAGAAAACTAAATGCAGAATAAGAAACAACAAGGTCGCGTTCCGGAGGATAATGAGCGTGAATCAATGTTTTTCAGCTGAATATTTGAATTTGAATATTTGTTCCCACAATCCCACATTACATTTCCAAAACAATGCAATTCGAGTTTCATTTCAATTACGGACGGGCTTCAGCATCATGGTCTTCTAATTGAGATTGACAGTTGCTCCTCCAGCCAATCAGACGAAAGGGGAGTTGACATCCCTCCAATGCTCAACTCATGGCTACTATAAAGTACTCAACATCGTTGTTGTTTTATTCTGCGTTTAGTTTTCTCGTTTGCGCATTATAATTTAACGCAATGTCAATTTTTTTTGATTTACGTGCATTTTTCTATCCGCGACCGTGATACTTTTGCCGGCATTTTGATCCCATAATGGATTGATTACAGTGTCAGCGAGATGAAAGAGTGTTTTCTACAGGTGGTTTGTCAAACCCACTCACCTGTCATTTTTTTATTTGTTTTCCACTAGATTTACAACATCGTAAAACATCTGTCGGTTGCATTGCAACTCATTTGGATGATATTTGATTTTATTTGCTTTCTTTAATTTGCTTTTCTTTGTTCTTGCTGATGTGCAACTTTTTTCCTAATGAGGCTACAAGCCTGTTTCACCTGGTCGCTTCATGTATTTTCTCTGATCGGACAGATATCTGATTTGTGAAAACGGTTTCATGTACACTTGACCAAATAAACGAGTCTCCGCTAAACAAATTCTGCACTATATGTAAATTTAACTGTTACATCAATTAAAATAATTCATATGCCGAATAAGATGTATAGCATATGTTTCTGTAAATAATAATATTAAATAAAATGTGGCGTTTTAGTAGACGTAGGCTAGGTAAATTCACATCTAGTGTTTGATTTGAAGACCGAAATCGGACTATTGTTTAAAATCACACTTGATAGTCTGCAGAAACACTGTGATTCTCGTTTTGTACGCGTCATCAGAAGGGGGAAGCCCCGCCCATTAGTGATGATCTCTCCCTCAGTGGCATAGGACGTTAGTCTTGTTTTTGAATCTGCCACTATGCTGACACGCAGGCGTTTGTAGCTCCGCCCTCTTCTGAAAAGAGCACAATCTCATTTGAATTTAAAGCAACAGTCAAAGGATCAAAGCCTACAAGGGTCAGTTTCAGAGAAACATTATTTGTGTGGTATTTTGAGCTGAAACTTCGCATACACTCTCTAGTGACATCAGAGACTTATTTTACATCTTTTAAAAAGGCATAATAGGTCTCTTTAACGCAAAAAGCAAAGCTTTTTTCAAGCAAATGGCGCAAATGTTAAAAAGTCCTTGCATTTTTTTTAATTTCTGCAGATTTTATCCAGCAAGAACACTGCTTAAATTCTGTCTGCACTGCACAGGGATTCAGTTGGACTTGTTTGTAAGGGTTAATTTTTAATCTCAAAAATAGGTGACCATTGACTTGCGTTATAGTAACCACGTATTGAGCTAAATAACCTTCCTTAATGTTCAAGTGAAGCCAAAAAAAAATGCCCTGAGGGTGACTAAACTAGCTGGAATTGATCATGGAGTTTGAATTGACATGTACGAACGCTTTCGGCAGACCAGCAGCACATAAGTATAAGTAAAAGGTTCTCGTCACTTATCTTTAGTTGCTTTTGTCTTGTGATGTTTTCGGATGGCTCATCTGAAAACTCGCTACACATTGCTAGCGTAAACAACACTGAGGTGTTTAAATGTTGAGGAGCAAGCACATTGGCTGCTGAAGGGAATGCAACCAATCACCTGCGTCGTGTAGTTGATGATGTAGTAGGAGCAGATTAGATATGACCTATCAGCCTGCGCGCCCAATAGAGTTTCATGACAGAACTTTATATTTCTTAGCAAAAAAACACAAAAAAGACAAAGTGATAATATGCTGGAATGATGTTCAGTATTTATTTAAGGTCAACCTTAAAACAGCACAAGGCTAAAAGAGTGATCTTAGGGTTTAAGGATTAACGTTGGTTTATTAAAATGAAGGCTGGTTAATATTGGAACCCAGTCATGTTTAGTGCAGTGACTTACATTGAGGGAACAGCAGAGTCTCTGGTCCTCCTCGCTCAGATGTTCACACTCTAGCTTCAGCTCAGTGTTTCTCCTCATGAGCTTCCGGCGCTCCTCCTCCCTCACTGGACAAACATACAGATTATCATCATCATCACTATCATCATTAGCGCTGTCATCATCACCACTATCATAACCCCCACCATTATCTTCATCACCACAATTATCATCACATCACTATCATCGTCAACAACACCACCACCATCATCATCATCACCACCATTATTATCATCACCACCACCTTCATCACCCCATCATCATCACCATCACCACATCATCACAATCATCACCATCATCAACACCATTATATTCAACATCCTAATCATCACCATCACCAAGGTTTCCGCTACATTCATTCATCCGTGGCGGGCCGCCACGCCAAAATTCATCCCGCCACGGCTACATTACATTCTTTTTACATTCTCTTGCTTCTTATTTAAAACATTTAGTCGTGTTTTTTATAGCGGATTATAATCTCACCAAAACATATTAGAGGTAAACCGCGCAAACTTTTCTGTAACCGTAGTAGTGCTGTGCGCTATTTGTTCAAGGTGACATGCTGACTGACTCTCTGACAGACTGACTGACAGGTGCGTGAGTCTAGCAAACACCACGTAGCTTTCAGTTAAGATGAACACAGTTTCCATAAGTATACTTTATTGATAAAGGTCAATGGCTTTGCATACAATGACTTTATCTTGCTGGAGTTTAATGCCGTTTCACTTTACTTCAGGACGCGTTAATGTCGGAAAACGCACAAAAAAGCACTAAATCGCACTTAAGCAGCGCTTACTGGAGAGCGCACAAGAAGATCTGCACTTGAACGTGTAAATTTGAGCGCGTGCAAGAAGTTCTGTGCTCGAACAGAGGAAATCGGCGCGCAAGCAAAGAGATTCGCATGCTCGTATTACATGAATGCTATCTCGACTTGTAATGCTGCGTGTAATATTTGTCTTTGAAATAGTTGGCAGATCTGTGTAAAAAAAAAGTCCTGCCGCCACTGCTGGAAAAAATCCTAGAGGAAACACTGATCACAATCATCATCACCACCACCATCATGATCACCACCACCATCATCACATCATCACCATCACCACATCATCATCACAATCATCACCATCATCAACACCATTATATTCAACATCTTAATCATCACCATCACAATCATCATCATCACCACCATCATGATCACCACCACCATCACCACATCATCATCACAATCAACACCATTATATTCAACATCTTAATCATCACCATCACAATCTTCATCATCATCACCATCATCAACACCATTATAATCAACATCTACCATCATAAACACCATCATATTTATCACCATCACAATCATCACATCATCATCACCACATTATCATCATCAACACCATTATAATCAACATCTATCATCATCACCATCACAATCATCACATCATCAACACCAACATAATCATCATAAACACCATCATAATCATTACCATCATCAACACCATTATAATCAACAACATCATCACCACCATCATCATCATCACCACTATCATCATCACCACACCATCACAATCATCACCATCATAAACACCATCATAATCATCACATCATCAACACCAACATAATCATCATAAACACCCTCATAATCATCACAATCATCACCACTATCATCAGCATCATAATCATCACCAACATCAACACCATTATAATCAACATCATAATCACCATCAAAATCATCATCACCACATTAACATCACCAACACAATCATTACTATCATCAACACCATTATATTCAACAACATCATAATCACCATCAACACTAACATAATCATCATAAACACCATCATAATCATCACAATCATAATCATCACCAACATCAACACCATTATAATCAACATCATCATCTTTATTATCATCACCACCACCATTGTCACCATCATAATCATTACCACCACCATCATTATCATTACATCATCATCACCATCATTATCACCATCATCACCACCATCACCATATCATCATCATCACCACCACCATAATAACCACCATCACCATCATCAACACCATTATATTCAACATCATAATAATCACCACCACCATCATAATCACATTATCATCACCAACACCACCATCATTATCATCATCACCACCACCATCATAACCACCATCATCACCACCACCACATCATCATCACAATCATCACCATCACCAAGACCATTATATTCAACGTCTTAATCATCACCATCACAATCATCACCAGCACCACCATCATTATTATCATTACCATCATCATCACCACTATTATTATAATCACCACCATCACCACATCATCATCACAATCATCACCATCATCAACACCATTATATTCAACATCTTAATAACCACCATCATAATCACCATCTCATAATCATCACCACCATCATCATCACCAGCACCACCATCATTATCACCATCACCACCATCATAACCACCACCACCATCATTATCATTACCATCATCACCACCACCATCATCATTATCATTACCATCATCACCACCATCATCATCACCACCATCATCACCACCCCCATTATCATCATCACCATCATCATCACCACTCCATTATCATCATCACCATCATCATCACCACCCCCATTATCATCATCATCATCACCACCCTTATAATCATCATCATCACCATCATCATAACCACCACCACCATCATCATTATCATCACCATCATAATCATTACCACCACCATCATTATCATTACATCATCATCACCATCATTATCATCATCACCATCATCATCATCATCATCACCACCACCATAATAACCACCATCACCACATCCTCATCACCATCATCAACACCATTATATTCAACATCACAATAATCACCACCACCATCATAATCACATTATCATCACCAACACCACCATCATTATCATCATCACCACCACCATCATCATCATCATCATCATTATTATCATTACCATCATCATCACCACCATTATTATCATCACCACCACCATCATAAACACCATCATCATCATCACCATCACCACATCATCATCACAATCATCACCATCATCAACACCATTATATTCAACATCTTAATCATCACCATCACAATCATCACCAGCACCACCATCATTATTATCATTACCATCATCATCACCACCATTATTATAATCACCACCACCATCATCACCACCATCCTCACCAACACCACATCATCATCACAATCATCACCATAATCAACACCATTATATTCAACATCTTAATCATCACCATCACAATCATCATCATCATCACCACCATCATGATCACCATCTCATAATCATCACCACCATCATCATCACCAGCACCACCATCATCATCATCACCACCACCACCATTATCATTACCATCATCACCACCATCATCATCATCATCATCATCACCACCCCCATTATCATCATCACCATCATCATCACCACCCCTATTATCATCATCATCACCACCCTTATAATCATCATCATCACCATCATCATAACCACCACCACCATCATCATCATCATCACCACCACCACCACCACCATCATTATTACCATCATCATCACCACCACCCTCATAATCATCATCATCACCACCATCAAAGTCATTATCTACATCATCACCATCATCATCACCACCCCCATTACATCATCATTATCACCACCCTTATAATCATCACCATCATCATAACCACCACCACCATCATTATCATTACATCATCATCACCACCACCATCATTATTACCATCATCATCACCACCACCCTCATAATCATCATCATCACCACCATCAAAGTCATTATCTACATCATCACCACCCCCATTATCATCATCATTATGACCACCCTTATAATCATCACCATCATCATAACCACCACCACCATCATTATCATTACCATTATCATCATCACCACCACCCTCATAATCATCATCATCATCATCATCATCATCATCATCACCACCATCAAAATCATTATCATCATCTTGTGATGAGGAGCACTAGTGTTTGGCATCTCACCTGTTTTATGCGTAACATATGACTGGATAAAGTTCTGTGGCCAAGACAAGTTCTCTTTGTTTAAAACCTTTAAGAGAGAAACAGAACAATGGTTATTATTTGCATCATTCACACAAAGACCCGCACATTACAGCTCTGGCATTTAGATTTTTAATCCATGTATTGTTTTGATTCAAAAAATATGAAACTGAAAAAAACTCTGTAAAACACAATAAAATAGTATATGTAAAAAGTATTTTATTTTATATGGTTGCTTTAACTTTGGGGATTTTCATACCAGAAGGACATTGTCATAGGTCTCAGGGTTGTGCGATATGACATTTTTGGATCATGAATAATTCAAATGTCTCTATGATCTGCTGTTGACCTAATACTGTAGTATCATGCTACAGCACACATTGTATCAGCTGCAATCTCAAAATACTGCACAACACAACATACATTCACATCAAATATTAACTCGGTGGTGAAGTTACACTCACGGGACAGTAAACGCCACCATCCTCTTTTTCACCATCTTTTTCAGTTTCGGCTAGGAATCTTCATTTCGGTGCATCCCTAATTGACTTTGTATTGTTGGTTTTCTTATTTTGGACATTTTGTCTTGTTTCTAATCCGAATATCTAAAAAGTCTTAAATCAAGACGCATTTTCAGTGGCGGTTTTAGGCATGGGCAATATGGGCGGCATTTTGCAGAAGGGCGGCAGGGGGAGACGGTTCCCCGATAAAAATCATATGTGGCCCACTAAGCTTTGAGATATGTTTTACTTTATGCAAGTCTATTAATCCCAAGAGTGGTAATGCCAGAATAAACACGTTGGCCATTCACATTTGCATGCACAAGTTTGTTATTCTCTACAGGGAGTGCAGAATTATTAGGCAAGTTGTATTTTTGAGGATTCATTTTATTATTGAACAACAACCATGTTCTCAGTGAACCCAAAAAAACTCATTAATATCAAAGCTGAATATTTTTGAAAGTAGTTTTTAGTTTGTTTTTAGTTTGAGCTCTTTTAGGAGGATATCTGTGTGTGCAGGTGACTATTACTGTGCAGAATTATTAGGCAACTTAACAAAAAACAAATATATACCCATTTCAATGATTTATTTTCACCAGTGAAACCAATATAACATCTCAACATTCACAAATATACATTTCTGACATTCAAAAACAAAACAAAAACAAATCAGTGAGCAATATAGCCACCTTTCTTTGCAAGGACACTCAAAAGCCTGCCATCCATGGATTCTGTCAGTGTTTTGATCTGTTCACCATCAACATTGCGTGCAGCAGCAACCACAGCCTCCCAGACACTGTTCAGAGAGGTGTACTGTTTTCCCTCCTTGTAAATCTCACATTTGATGATGGACCACAGGTTCTCTATGGGGTTAGATCAGGTGAACAAGGAGGCCATGTCATTAGTTTTTCTTCTTTTAGAGCCTTTCTTGCCAGCCACGCTGTGGAGTACTTGGACGCGTGTGATGGAGCATTGTCCTGCATGAAAATCATGTTTTTCTTGAAGGATGCAGACTTCTTCCTGTACCACTGCTTGAAGGTGTCTTCCAGAAACTGGCAGTAGGACTGGGAGTTGAGCTTGACTCCATCCTCAACCCGACAAGCCCCCACAAGCTCATCTTTGATGATACCAGCCCAAACCAGTACTGCACCTCCACCTTGCTGGCGTCTGAGTCGGACTGGAGCTCTCTGCCCTTTACCGATCCAGCCACGGGCCCATCAAGACTCACTCTCATTTCATCAGTCCATAAAACCTTAGAAAAATCAGTCTTGAGATATTTCTTGGCCCAGTCTTGACGTTTTAGCTTGTGTGTCTTGTTCAGTGGTGGTCGTTTTTCAGCCTTTCTTACCTTGGCCATGTCTCTGAGTATTGCACACCTTGTGCTTTTAGGCACTCCAGTGATGTTGCAGCTCTCAAATATGGCAAAACTGGTGGCATCTTGGCAGCTGCACGCTTGACTTTTCTCATTTCATGGGCAGTTATTTTGCGCCTTGGTTTTTCCAGACGCTGCTTGCGACCCTGTTGACTATTTTGAATGAAACGCTTGATTGTTGGATGATCACGCTTCAGAAGCTTGGCAATTTTAAGAGTGCTGCATCCCTCTGCAAGATATCTCACTATTTTTGACTTTTCGGAGCCTGTCAAGTCCTTCTTTTGACCCATTTTGCCAAAGGAAAGGAAGTTGCCTAATAATTATGCACACCTGATATAGGGTGTTGATGTCATTAGACCACACCCCTTCTCATTACAGAGATGCACATCACCTAATATGCTTAATTGGTAGTAGGCTTTTGACCCTATACAGCTTGGAGTAAGACAACATGCATAAAGAGGATGATGTGGTCAAAATACTCATTTGCCTAATAATTCTGCACTGCCTTTATGTGCAACTAAAACAACGCTGGTGAAAGCAAACTGATACATGCGCACAGAGAACCATTCCCGTGCGGCTCCTGGTGTGAAGACCGGTTGTTTACATGCACGCCGATAAATTATTATTGGATAAAATACGTGCCGCTCATGCACTGTGCAACCAGAGTAACAGCCTTTTATGTTACTTATGACACGAGGTGTCATGGCTATAGAAGCAGAAAGGATGGATAATGAGGCAGGGAGGTAAGACTTCATAACATTATTTCTTGGCCTTGAGTCAAGTCTAAGATGAACCGATAATTCTATAAAACATATATATTTGTGGTGTTTTATAGAATTGTCAACATTAATTGTCTTCCAGTTACATTTAGGATTGATTTCTGTTATTTATTTATAATAACAATAATTATTATCATTATTTTACTTCTAATAACTATAAATATTTTAGGCGACGCAGTGGCGCAGTAGGTAGTGCTGTCGCCTCACAGCAAGAAGGTCGCTGGTTCGAGTTGGTTCGAGTTGGCTGGGTCAGTTGCCGTTTCTCTGTGGGGTTTGCATGTTCTCCCTGCGTGGGTTTCCTCCGGGTGCTCTGGTTTCTCCCACAGTCCAAAGACATGCGGTACAGGTGAATTGGGTAGGCTAAATTGTCCATAGTGTATGAGTGTGAATGAGTGTGTGTGGATGTTTCCCAGAGATGGGTTGCAGCTGGAAGGGCATCCACTGCGTAAAACATGTGCTGGATAAGTTGGCGGTTCATTCCACTGTGGCGACCCCAGATTAATAAAGGGAATAAGCCGAAAAGAAAATGAATGAATGAATGAATCAATAAATATTTTGAATAATTCCAATTCTGGTTTTGTCCATATTTTACCCAAAGTTAGGGTAAAACAACAAACATTTTTAGAATGTAGGCTACATGTTCATTGGTCCTTTTCTATATTAACTAGATGTAACCTTCTAGAACCATACTAGAACTATACTTCTATAAACCAACTATTTATAAGCTTGAGGGAGGAGGGGGGGGGGGGGGGGTCAGGGTGCCATTGAAGCTAGCACGGCCAATGTCAGTGTTTCCCAACCCTATTCTTGAAGACACCAGTGGCTGTGTCCTATATAGTATGTGAAAAACAGTATGCGAGACGTCCCCGGATGACCGACTACTAAATGTTGTATCTACTCGAGTAGTAGGTGATTTCGAATGCAGCCCAGCACTACACATTTTCAAACTCTTCCTTATCCAACACACATGAATCAACTCATCAGAACACTAGAAGAGACTCCAAAACCTGAAATTATTGGTCAGAGAAGGGAGACATCCACAATATGTACTGTTGGTGTGCCTCCAGGAAGAGGGTTGGGAAACACTGGTCTTGTTTTCAGGAAAAAAGAAGTCAAAAGTTTATTTCGTCTTATAACTAGCAAAATGATCTGAAAACAAAATATTTTGCACTTGCGTTAGTGCTGCATGATTATTACAGAAATCATAATTGTCGATTATTAGGGGCCAAGCAGCGAAGCTGCAAAGGTACCTATTGTTATAGTTCTGGTTCCTACTATTATTAGGGTCCATGCAGCGAAGCTACCTATTGCTTCCATTAGTGTTCCTATTATTCTTCCACTTCTTCTTCTCCCGCCGGATTTGAATGGCAGCCCATATAACCGTACGCGGGAATGTTGTATAATTTGGCACAATGATAGAGGGCAGAGTCAACATGAACCACAGCAACCTGAATTCTCTAACTCAAACTCTCTAGCGCCACCACTTGTCCAAAGTTTCACTTATGTTTATCTTAATAACTTTTGAACCGAACGGACTACAGTTAAAATAATTTGTTCCTCTGAATCCTTGGCTCAAGCCGATTCAAATGCACCCTATGATGTCATTTTCTGTCATACATTTTTTCCCGCTATTTTGAATTTTTCGCAAAACCTGTTTGAACGAACTCGTCCCAGGAATTCGTCCCATGGAATTCAAGTTGATTCGATGTACCGTTTTCGTTTAACGTGTGAACAAATCTAACGTAGAGCTTGCGAAAATCGACTTGAAGCGATATCTCCGTAACGCATTGACGTATTCACAGCAAACTTGGTGTGTGTTATGACAACCATGGTCTGAGGTTATCTGCAGAGCACTGCCCCCTAGTGGTCCGGAGATACAGAAAATAGCTTTTTTTGATTATATCTTCTCAGCCCTTTGTCCAAAACTCATAAAACTGGTTTCTTCACATTCGACAGAGCATGCTGAGTCAAATAATGTCAGATTTTCATAGGTACTCAAAATTTTCTGGAGCAGCGCCACCTTGTGGCCAAAAGTTATAAGCAATTTTTAAAAAATGCTAATACTTTTTCTAAACATTCCTTATTGACATGACATGTGTCTTGTTATATTCCCTGGATCATGCCGAGACCATTGATACCAAATATGCCAAAATGAACTTAACTTCCTGTCCGCCATTTTGTTTTAGGTTGAAAACCTATTTTTTTTAACTCCTCCTAGACCGTTTTTCCGATTGTCACCAAATTTGACTCCGATGTTCTTCAGACCATGCTGGCAAAAAGTTATGGACTTCATGTTGATACGCGACACGGTTTTCGTTTACGCCACCCACAAATATGCAGGCACGATGTTAAAGATCATCTGAGGCTGTAATTCTGCAATGTTTGAACATATTGATGCTGAACTTTAAATTTGGCAACAGTGCCACCAAGTGGTCGTGCGTTATAAACCCATAACTAACCATCAATAATGAATGGGTTTAATGTGGTAAAATTGACATCGAATTGTTCCTTGGGTCATGCCGAGAACATTGATACCAAACATTTCATATTGCGGCAAACTTCCTGTCCGCCATATTGATTTTGTTCAAAAACGTTTTTTTCCGAACTCGTCCTCGTTTTGCTCCTGATTCAATTTTCACCAAATTTAACTCCGATCATCCTCAGACCATGCTGACCAAAAGTTATGGTAATCATATTGATTAGCAAAACGGTTGTCGTTTACGGCATCAACAAATGTGTTAGCACGATGTCAATGTGCATCTGAGGCTCCGACTCTGCAATACATAAACATATTGACACTGATCTTTAGGTCTGTCATTGGCAACTCACAATGACCCCAACACATATATTTGGTAACAGCGCCACTTAGTGGTCACGAGTTATAAACCGTTCACTAACCATCAATACTGATTAATAAATCTGCTAATAACTTTAGTCTGCATATGTTTATTGTGATAAATTATCTCAACTTATTCCTTGGGTCATGTCGAAAACACTGATACCAAATATGCCATATTTGGCTAAACTTCCTGTCCGCCATATTGATTTTGTTTAAAAAAAACTCTTTTGCAAACTCCTGCTAGACTGTATACCGAAATATCACCAAATTTAACTCAGATCATCGTCAGACCATGATGACCAAGTGTTGTGAAATTCATGTCAATAGGCAAAACGGTTTTTGTTTACAGCATCGACCAATGTGCTGGTAAAATGTCAAACTGCATCTGAGGCTGTCTCTCTGCAATGCTTAAATATATTGACACCCAACTTTAGGTTCTTCATTGTCACCTAACACTGACGACAACACATCAAATTTGTAACTCTGCCACCGTTTTTGGCCTCTGGACTGCTTTGCTCATTCTGGCTGTAAAGTGCTTGGCCCCTTAATGGCTGCTTGCAGCTATATTTCTTCTTCCTCCGCTTCTTCTTCCGCCGCGATTTGAATGGCAGCCTATATAGGAGTTTGCTCGAAAGTTATTAAATTTGGCACACAGGTAGAGGACAACCTCCTTATTAACCACAGTAAATTTGGACCGTCTAACTCAAACTCTCTAGCGCCACCACTTGTCCAAAATTGTAATTTGAAATGCTAGTAACTTTTGAACCGTAGACCACAGAATCAAAATTCAAATTTTCTCTGAATCTCTGGCTTATGCCAATTCAATGTAACCAAATGTCAAAAATCGTAAGGTTTCGTTTTTTTCTATTTTTAATTGTTCGTAAAACCAACTTTTTCGAACTCATCCTAGACGGTTCGTAAAATTTTCACCAAAATTGGCTCGGATCATCTTCAGACCATGGTGGCAAAAACTTATAGAATTCAAGACGATTACTTAAATCGTTGTCGAATAACGTGAAATTCAATTGGACAAAAAGCACGCAAAATCATACGCGAGGCTATATCTCGACAACGCTTAACTCTATTCACACCAAACTTGCTGCGTGTTATGACAACTATGATCTGAGGTCGCCTGCAGTTTCATTGCAGCGCCACCTTAGTGGTCTGGAGATATGAAAAACAGCTCTTTTCGCTTATCTCGTGAACGCTTTCACCAAATTTCGCAATATTGGCCTCATTACATTCAGAGTGACATTCTGAGGCGAATGATATCCAATTTTCCCATGTTCGCCATTTTGGCATCGGCCATATTGAATTTTGTCAAAAAATACTATATTTTACGAACGCATTGAGGTATCAACACAAAAATTGGTACGCATCTTCAACACCATGCCCTAAAAGTGCTCAAAGTTCTGGAGCAGCACCACCTTGTGGCCAAAAGTTATAAGAAATTTAGAAAATTGTGATGAAGTCTCATTGTAATGGGACTAGTGTTGATATATTCCTTGGATAATTCTGCAAACATTGATACCACATTTTTTATATTTAGCAAAACTTCCTGTCCGCCATTTTGATTTAATTTGAAAAGTTACTTTTTCGAACTCCTTCTAGACGTTGGTCCAATTTTCACCAAATTTGACTCAGATCATCTTCACACCGTGCTGACAAAAAATGATGGAATTCGTGTCAATAGCTTTAACGATTTTTGTTTACTGCACCGACAGATGTGCTGGCACGATGCCAAACTACATCTAAGGCTGTATCTCTGCAATGCCTAAAGATATTGACACCGAATTTTAGGTGTGCCATTGGCACCTCACACTGACCCCAGCATAAAAATTTTTGTGACCGCACCACCTATGGGTCAAGAGTTATAAGACATTCATTACTCTTTAATAATCAAACTTTCAAATTTATTTATAACTTTTGACTGCATATTTTTATTTTGACAAAATTGGTCTCAAATTATTCCTTGTGTCAAGCCGGCAACACAGACACCAAATACCTACACCTACACAAATATCTACACCTACTGTTCGCCCTCTTGATTTTGTTCCAAAACGTTCTTTTACGAACTCCTCCTTGACCATGACAGCAATTTTCACCAAATTTGAACCAGATCCTCTTCAGACTATGCTGACATAAAGTTGTGGAATTTGTGTCGATAGCTGTAACGGTTTTTGTTTTCTGGACTGACAAATATGATGGTACAGTGGCAAACTGTGTCTGAGGCTGTAACTCTGCAATGCTTCAATATACTGACAACAAACTGGATGTGTGACAAATTTGGTAACAGCGCCACCTATTGGTCAAAAGTTATAAAGCAATAAATCTTTGATGTAATCAATGTTTTCATGATTTTCTGATAATTTAAATAAAATAAACTTCAAACGTATTGAGAAGTCATTGTTTCTGATCTGATGGCCTCTGCAGAGCTTGCAGCTCATGGCCTCTGTACTGCTTTGTTCATTCTGCCTCTGGACTGCTTTGCTAATGCTGCCTCTGGACTGCTTGGCCCCATTATTGCTGCTTGCAGCTATATTTCCTTTTGAAATTGTAATTGTGATTATTATATAGCTTAAATAGATTTCTAACATTGTTTGAGCAATTGCATGGCATAAAATACATAGATTTTTTTATTTTGAAATTAAAAAATGTGCAATATGCATTAAAAAAATGAATAATATAGTGAATATTATTATTTTTTGTAATCGCTGCTTTCAATGATTCTGTAAACGTGGCGTCCTTAATTGCGATTAGAAAAGTGATTAATTGTGCGGCCCTAGCTCATGTGGAGCACTACTCTGAAGGCGAGATGTCTTGCAGACATCTTTGTGCCATTGTGATCTTTCTAAAGCGTGTGTCAGGAACTTACTTTCTTATGGCACTTGGGGCACATCCACATGCCCCGGGTGGCAGTTTTGAGCGGTGGATGCAGGCAGTCGGGGTGGTAGGCGCGGGTACAAGTGTGGCATGGCTGAAGATCACCTTCCTGTTTACAAACTGCACAGTGCTCATCATGCTGCAGCTGCTCCTGTGTCACACACACATTTGTTTTTATGAATTATGGGGACATTCCATAGATTTCCATTGTTTTTATACAGTGCAAACTGCATTTTTTTATCCAGCTAACCCAACCCCATCCTCGCCTTTCTGAATTAAACTCATTCTGTATTATTTACAAGCTTTTGAGAAATGGGGACATCAGCATCTATTTGTAGTACCCATGTCATTATACTCATTTGTGTCCTGGTATGTCACAAAAACACCCTCCCACACACACACACACACATATTTGTATACATGGTTTAAGTATGATTTTTAAGCGTTTTGAATTACACGGACACAAGGTGTGTAAACCAGCTTAATAGAGTATAGTATAGTAAGTCATACACAACTTAATATACAACTTTACGTCCCTGTAAACCACATATACCCGTACGAACACGGTCTATCAGCAATTCTCAATATGTAAACATAGTTGAAATGTTTAACTATAAAAGCATTTCGCACATTAAATTAAACCGCAAACACATTTTGAATGTAAAATGTTCAGGAGGAAAGGAGTCTTTTAGAATGCATCACGTTATTATTTACATTGAGGTTTTTACTAAAACTGTATTTAAGATTTTGGTAACGCGTTACTTGGAGCTGTTCATAATGACTACTTTAAAATCATGACATGACATATGACCGTCATTAAGTGACAATCGTCAGTTACATCATTTTAAATGCTAAGATGACATAGTTAGAGATTTCTTTGACAACCTGACATAACAAAGACGGGATCACTTGTCATAAATCTGTCATAAACATGAATGCCATGAGGCCATAATAATAGTTTTTTCTCATTTTGTCAATGCGACGAACTGAATTTGTAATTAAACGTATCAAATCAGTACTACAGGAATCATTTTCGAAAATAATTTTTCTTGACCTCAGAAACTACAATGCCACAACTTGAATTTTGTCGATAAAAATTTTCCAACAGAAGATGAAAACGAAAGATTAAATTACATATAAAATGTAAGACCGACTTTATGGTTTCCTCATATATTTGACCATTTTCGTGTATTTAAACCTTGTCGAAAGCTGTATTTTGCAGTGAGATAAAGACACACACACACACACACACACACAGAGAGAGTGATGTTAGAATGCAGACATACCTTCCAGCAGAACTCCTCAGTGTCTAGCGTGTGAGTGAAAGCAGACAGTAGGTTAGTAGGTAGCCATTGCAATGACAAGACAGGTTGCGTCCCAAATGACACACTACGCACTTATACACTATACACTCGACCTTAAGTTTAGTGTCGTCCCAGATGGAACACTGACGTTCTCTTTCTTAATGGAGAATTCAAACCGTTTCCCAATCACCAAACTACCAAAATATAGACCAATGTGGTCGTGTCATTGGCCCATGAACATTTCCTGCTTGTTATCAAACTATTTGAGGCAATTCAATCATAACTCAATGTTAAAACAGCTCTCATAACATTATTTATCAATATGTGTTTTTTTTTTTTGGATTCTCGGTAGCTAGAGAAATTAAAAATGTAAAACAGGAAATAGATTTGGAACATTGCTTTTGTTTACATCCCTTAAAATGGTCTATACCGGAGTACAACTGGGTTTATCTTCAGGAGGCGGCATAATCACTCATGTAGGAAAATTCAGCTTGTTGACTCAAAAATAATCCACGACTTTGTCGCTATATTTTATATACCAATCTAGCGCCTTTTTTGTGTTACTGGAGATTTTTATAGACTCTCATGTGTCCATACTGTACCGTACCTACTCTTCTCAATGAGCTGTGGGTGATGCAGTAGACCCCTCCCCCGCCTCAAGCCTGGTTTAAGCCTGGGCTGCGTCCGAAACCGCATACTTCCATACTATACAGTACGCTAAAATCAGTATGCGAGCCAAGTAGTACGTCCGAATTCATAGAATTCGAAAATCAGTATTCGAGAAGTACCCGGATGACTTACTACTTCCGGCGAGATTCTCCGGATGCTGCGCTATCCCATGATGCCCCGCGAGAGAATTCATGAATGGGAGTGAATCGACGTAACTGACGCAGGTAAGTTACGTGACCATGACAAAATAGCAGATGTAGTACGTCCAAATTCCATTCATACTTCCTACATTCATACTGTATAGAACGTACTTTTCTAACGGCTGAGTAGTACGTTTAAATTCAAATGCAGGACCTACTGAGTAGTAGGCGGTTTCGGACGCAGCCCTGGTTTATCCGCGACGCATCCTCCGCTAGTTCGATTGAGTGCGCGCTGCGAATGTGACGTCATCGCAGAGTTAGCGGAAGTTCGCTTTGGGTGCGCGCGACATCATTTCAGCTGGCGGTGCCCACGGCATTTTTTGAGACTCGGGCGAACAGTGCGCTTGATTTGAGTTGAATATGAAACACTTTCAAAAGATTTTGTCTGAAACAGTAGGACTGTACAGACATCTTTATGATCCGTGATCATAGAGATAACCAGATGATTAATAATTCTTGGCTAGAAATAGCAACAGCCGTGGGAAAGGAGGAACGTTTTTGTTTGGGATTGTTAAAGCCAAAAGAGGCCATGGCAAAAGTGGAGAGCCAGGTACACAATTACAGAATACGTTTTTTTCACCAGTCATAGGTTTTACACTGATATATATATATATATATATATATATATATATATATATATATATATATATATATATATATATATACATATATATACAGTATACACACAGGTCTTTACATTAACACCCACCAAATGCGGGTAGATTTCGGTTGTAGCGGGTTAGACAGCCACTCTCACTAGCCATTTTGGCTGGCTGAAACTGCTTTTCACGCGAGCAAAAGAAAGCAGCTGAATAACGAATGAGAGGATCCCTCGCATGGTGAGACAGGCTTTAATCACTCACCGACGAGGGCTTCAGTGTCGCGCGCACAGATGAATTGATGTTTAAAAGCTCCTATGCCGTTTCCTCACTCGAAGCAACCGTGCCTGGAAACGAAACTAGTGCGTTGCTCGTGCACCCACAGTCCTTCAAGTGCTCGAGATCCTTTGTGAGCAGCAGCAGTTGTTGTCGCTTTCGCTTTAACTATTCTTTGAACAGATTATTAATTGGCCTAACATTAACCGTGTGCGCGGCATCATCCTTTCATTATCTCGCACACGGAATGTTTTTTACCTGCTTTCTGTTATTTTTGTGAATATAGTTTAATCTTCATCCTTTACAATAATATTGCTTTAATATGTTGTTGTACGCATAGTTAACTGGTGATCTGGGAGCCAGAACAGACTGCGCATAGTTTTATATGCGTGAGAATAAATATTTTTTAATTGTCAGCTGTTTTGTTGAATAAAATGTGCATGTAAACAGCAGTATTTTGCTTGTTTTATTTAAAATTTGTGGCAAGGAAATAATTAGTTTGCTGTGGCCAGAGAAAAAAAAGGTAAATGCTTATTGTGTTGAGCCCTAAAAAGTCCTGTGAAAGAAAACTAATTGCAATGCGACACTTTTTTTTATGAAAGCATAACCCAGTTGCTCATGCTCATTGAGTAAGCTCATAAACAAAAAAACAGTGAAATGAACAAGGAGGCAAGTTGAAACAACACAACATCTAAATGAAGTCATTTTAGCATGCCGAAGTCAAATTTATGCATATATAATATGTTTATTGAAAATGGCTAGTGGCTAGTAATGTTGGAAAACTACTAGCCACAGTGGCTGGTGATCAAAAAATTAATGTCAAGCCCTGTATATATATGTATATATATATAGCTATTTTAAATTGAAAACAATTGAATAGCTACAAAACAATAATTAGGGAAAAAATTATTTCTTTGATAACTGGAAAGAAATATTTGATCCTGTCGGTTTACAATATACTGAAGGCCTGTTTTTCTAGGCTTTATTGGTGATAATGATCAGGAATGTTGGACTATTATTGCCTTTGTAGCATAAGTAGAGGACAGAAACTAGCCAGACAGTAATGTGTGAATTGTGGAGCGGCTAAATCTAAAAAACATCTGTATTTTTAGTAAGTGTGCTTTTTTTTTTTGCTTTTATTCTTGCCATAATAAAAAATATATTTGTAGCAACCCATGTTCTGTTGTCATTAATATTTTAACAAACTTTAATAGGTAAAACTGTCCGAGATATGAACAAAAGCAAGTGATGCACCAAAGTTTGATTTAACAAAAATCTTGAATGGTTTTTAAAATCCTTACAATCGTTAAAATAATTTTTAATAATAATTCGTTTAAAAATATTGAATGATATTAATGATATGACGTAGTTCCGGAAACATTCTACTTGTCTGTTTATCCGTCTGACTTTACCGCCCCCTGTCGTTTTAAAGAATATCCCAACGGCGAACGCGGCAAGTATAAAAGCCTCGTTCGTTTCGCGAGGTGCGCGCGCAGTCAATGGAGGTGCACGACGCAGCGCCAGGCGAAAGTATAAATCCAGCTTCAGAGCACTGACAGGCGGCCCAGTCCTCGTACAGCAGCCTCTCCCACCTGCATCCTGAGAGCGGATCACTCCTCTGCGTACCGACGGCAAATGATTTAGCACCGCGAGTGTGAGGTATTTCCCTTGTACAGTCAAACCGATCTGCTTCTCCTTTATTTTAACAGTTTAATTTGACCGTTTATTCTTTTCGTGTTCACGATCACAGATATTTTAGTTTCGGTATATTCTGAGTTTATTACGTCTGAGAGATTACTGCAAATTAACAACACATCTATAATGATATACTGTATTCAAACAGCGGTAAATTTAGTTAAATTGACATGCTTACACAAAGCGTAGTGCTAATATAAATACCCCTTTATTAACCATAGGCTGTTAAACAAACAAACGGTAGAACGTGATGACGTCAGTAATATTCAAATTGACGTATGACGTAATCTAGCGACTTTTCGGCCAGAGCTTAGCGCCTTTCCATTGAAAATAGTTGGCAACAGTGTGCGCCCCTTCGCTACATTAGCAAAGCTGCTAACACGGAGTGCATATTCAACATTACACACTTCTGTTTATCAGTTTAATAAGTGCATCTTCAGGTTTTGTAGAGTGTGCTTTTTTGTTTTTCAGTGTGAACGCACTATATATACTACAAAATAAAGTCAAATAGTGCATAAGTATACCATTTGGGACGCACCCAGAGTTAATAAGAGTTAAATAGCATTGCTATGGGCTGTGTGCAGGCAAAGAGCATAGAATCACCAAGAGACGACACTCTAGTGCGATTTGGAAAACAGCCACTAGATGGTGCGGCGGCCATTTTGGAATGAAAATTCCAATAGAACAACAGCATATTATAAATCTGTAAAATAAACCGTTAAAAGTGTTGATGATTGTGATTGTAAGTGTTGTATTGTCATCTTTCAGGTTGTATCTCAGCTTTAAATGCGCTTTTTAAATAAATAAATAATAAACAAAGCAGCTGCTTGCCATTGCAACATCAATAAGATCCAATGGACAGCCGACAGCCTTCACTCCAAAATGGCGGAATCCGGGGCTGCTGCAGGGCGCTGCTGTTGCATAGGAACGTTCTGTTGAGTGTCGCCTCTTGGTCATACTAATGCTGTGTTTACACCAGACGCGGAACGCCCGGCTAAATCGCGATATTCGTGCATAAATAGACGCGTGAACATTTGAGTTTACTCGCTTCATTCGCGCGTCAGATTCACTTCAGAACAGATGCGGATTCGCGTCATGGGCAGGGCTTCTGTCTGCCCGGTGACTGTAGCTTCGTTGCTAAATGGCTAACATGGATTTTATTGATAAAATAACTGTGTTTATGTGCTTTATAAAGGCTGAAAAACAGCGTCGATACAATTGGAGCCGTGTCTGAGTTCACTAGATACATTCAGATGTGCACCAGCTCTGTGAGCTCATAAACTCCTCCAGAAACTTAACCTGGATGATGGAGGCTTTCAGCGGTGCTTCTGACTGAGCCAAGCCCAGTTTGATGAACTGTTGTCGGTGTCGGCTGAAGGATTTCCCCCGGGACACCAACAACAGGTGCTACGTCACAATCATGCCCCCACAAGAGCAAGCTCCTGATTGGTTAACGCGGTGCGAATGTCCGTAGAAGTTCAGATTTTTGAACTCGAGCGATTTGCGCGATTTGCGTGTTAAGCGCGTCAAACGCGCAAAACGCTCAATTCGCGCCCGTGCCATTCGCGCATATCGCGCCATCCACGCCGCGCCATTCGCGCAATTCGCGCCGCAGGATGCCTATTCGCGCGTTTGCATTGACTTAACATGTAAATCACTCGCGCTTGATGCTTCTTCCGCGTCTGGTGTGAACGCAGCATAAGCTCTTTGGTGCAGGTAAAAGCAGCAGCAGTTTGGCTTTATTAGTCAATAGAATAGTTCAAGGGATAGTTCACACAAAAATGAAAATTTCCTGTTAATTTACTCGGCGCACGTGCGAATGTAGTCCGATTGTAGTCACTTTGATGATGAAAGAGTGAGGGTGCCTGCTTGGATGGGAGGTCAGGTGATGCAGTTTGTTGATAGATAGTGGTGAATGCCTCACCACACATTTCTCACCAAAGCAACCAGACTGCATTCGCATATGCGCCGATTTCTGTTTGACCAGGCTGTGTATTAAAGCTAATATCACTGTAAATAATGTTACATTTCATACGCAGACCAATCATTCAGCTTCGCAAGGCCTCAGTGTGTCATCAGGAGCCATGACTATCGATTTGTATTGTGTTTATTTTTAATCTAATAAACCTGTCAGCATCCACTGCCGTTATAAGACTCACCGAAGACCACGGATTCAAGTCTTCTTTAATGTTAATGGAAGAAAAAGTCCATTTTGGATGACCTGCAGGATTTTTATTTCTGGGTGAACTATCGCTTGAGCGACTATTAAAGCATGAGTTTTATGGCGAATGTTCCAGCTGAATTAATTGTGATCAAACTTATTTCTGTGCGGTTATTTTAATGTCCCAGCAACAGAAGCAGACATCATTACCTCTTGTGGAGAGAAACATCGCACTGTTCAGGTAATTGGAGGCAAGTCGCTTGCGCTGAAAAGAAAGAAACGAGACGGTCACAAATGAACCGAGCCGTAAAATGAAGAGACCGTAGAAAGGAGCAGACCTCGGGCTCAAACAGGCCGCTGTACGCAGGGTTAGCTGTGGTTCGCCTCTTTCTCTCCTGCCGTTTGCTCTGGATCTCTGACACAAATGAAAACACAGTCCGTCGTTAATTCAACGTCTTGGGATCTTTTCGAGGTTTAATTCAACGTTGAGCAGAATTCAGTATAATAGGCTGCAGTGATGTAACTGAGGAACTATGTTATGCTATTGTATTTCAATACACTGTGAACAAAACGATTGCTGCCTTCATTTTTTAGCTACTTTTGTAGTTATCTTAACTTACACCAGTCAAACGGACAAAAAAATATTAAGTTCGACTTGTGTAGAACAATTAACAGTTAAGTTGAAACCTGGTTAACTTAATAAAACAACCCTGCTGAAAAATCCACCTTAAACCAGCCTAAGATGGTTGGCTGGTTTTAGCTGGTCGACCGGCCTGGCTTTAGAGGGGTTTTGGCCATTTCCAGGCTGGTTTCCAGCCATTTCCAGCCTGGTCTTAGCTGGTCAGGCTGAGAGTTGACCAGCTAAAACCAGCTTGACCAGCCAAAACCAGCTATGTCCAGCTTAAACCAGGCTGGTTAAGCTGGTTTTAGCTGGTTTAAGCTGGTCATTTTCCAGCCTGACCAGCTAAGACCAGGCTGAAAACCAGTCTGGAAATGGCCAAAACCCCTCTAAAACCAGGCTGGTCGACCAGCTAAAACCAGCCAACCAGCTTAGGCTGGTTTAAGGTGGATTTTTCAGCAGGGAAGTTCAACATAATAAAAACGTTTGTTGTCATGACTTGTTAAAACCTGATTATCGAAATCACTGCTCAGAGAAAGTATTTTACTACATGAATATTGTTTGATTATATACCCATCACTGAGAAATTATGACAATTAGCAGTCACTGACATATAGTGAACATAACTCACCCTCCAAGTGTTCTGTTGTGACCAGACCAAGAGCGACCATGAAGGCTATTTTCTGCAGAACAGAAGGTTGAATAGTTAAGAAGTTTAGACCTTATGTTTCTCTTCCGGACTCACTCATCAACATGGCTGTGCATCAAATTTAATGTACTGATACTTCTTTTCTGCTAGCATGAACCAGGTGCTAATGCTAATGCTAGTTCAGTGCTGAGTGGTACAGTATGGGTCACCTTTATCAGGCTTGCGTTTCCACTGCTAAAAGGGTACCAGTGGCGTGGCGTATGACAGAAAGTTTCAGTCGACGTCATTCTCGCTCGAGAAAATGTCTAAAGTAAAGCTGTACGGGTCGCTCACATATCATATGAGAAGCACTTCTGACAAAACAGATGCTTTATATGCAATTATACTTGAGTATAAATGTTCACTACTAACGTTTCTATAAACATAACTGGATTATAACTGCAGATCAATGATAAGCCTACTGTAACGTCTGCGATTATATAAAATAAATAAATAAATTAACATATTTAAACACATACAGACCCTTAGGGGCGTCACACACCGGATGCGCCGTGACACGGCGCTCACATGACAGTTGAAAGTATCGCACACCAGACGCGCACATTCGCAGGCTATTTAAAACGAAACTAATCAGATGGCGCTCTGTGGCGTGGCAGAAATATGAACGGTGTCCTGAATCTTGGCTGGGCGCCGCGGACAGCCGCCGACTTGCGGCGCCGGTGTGTATACCCTGATAGAAACCTATGTTTAGAATTCTGAAATGCGTAGCGCGGCGCAGTGCGTCGCTTCTGGTCTGCGACCTGCTTTACAGTCTCCGATATGTTACCAATTACAGAAAAGCTACACACATGCACGTTATTATCATCAGCTCAAGAAGTTCGTTATTTTAAATATAGACACGCGCTGCGAGCGCAAGCGAGAAAGGAAAACCGATCGTGTTTTAGATGGCCTTGTAAACAACTACGGTGCACAGGGTAGATTCTGCCCTTCTTCTTGGCTTTGTGGCTTCATCAAGACGATAACAAGGTTTGTTTGAGCTCGGGTCGACCATGGCTCGTTATTATATGTATATATTATTACGGTGTAATGTCTCAGCTGTGTATTTAAAAATTGCGTTTTTTTGTTTTGTCCACGAGCGAGTGACGTTTCTCTGTAAACCAATAGCTTTCAGTTGAGCGTCTTGCTCTGCTTTTTGGCACCCTTTTGTTGTGCTAGGTACCCTTTGCAAAGGGTACCCAAAAAGTGGTACGAAACCGCACCGTACCACTCAATTTAAGTGGCGAGCGTTCTTCTGATGTCATCTTCTGTTTTATACTGTAAGTCTCAAGGACCAAATACAAACACTTCATCAATAAAGGATGACGTTGCACTTCTATTAAAAGAACCCTCCAGTCTTGCTTAAAAATAAGCTAATTTTACAGCTCCCCCAGAGCTAACGTGGAGTTTTCATTGAATCATTGAATCAGATTAGACCATTAGCATCTGACGCAATGGTATTACACAGCACTGTTATCTAGTTACCTAGCTGGGGACTACTTTCAAGCGCTGTGTGATATCATTGCCCCTGCTGCAGCCATGGTACAGCAGCAAAGTTCCTTGATTATTACGCCAGAATGAGAATATAGTTCCTAGGCATATCAGCATGGAAATAGGAACCTAATTGACAATTGTGTGCAGTATGCAATAGCGATACTGTGCTGTCATGGTAAATGGCGCCTCTCGACTCGTTCGAGGTCAATAAAATTTTACTGTCAAAAACTTTATTTTATTGACTTGTGTTATTTTTAATCATTCACAGTTATATTTTTTTAAAAGCCTTACAAAAATACTTAATGCTGTTTAATAAAATAATAAATGATTGTTATGAGGGATTCTCGGTTTTGGTTTTTTAGCCAAGTGCTTCCAGAATTTTCATTTCGGTGTATCCCTACTATACCACTCCAAGACTGAATCTGAGCTCTCAATTTACAAGGTTACCAAACCATTGCTATTAGTCATGATTGGTTGTGAGTGTACCTCTGGATCCTCCTCCTTTTTGGCTGGGCTTGAGTGGTCAGGGATCGGCTCCTTTACAGGAAAGTCGGTTTGCGACGCCGGAGAACTCTTGGAGTTGCTGGGAATCTGTGGCTGGATGATTATAACCTGGACACACACAATAAACATCCTAAAAGGACAGTTCAATCAAAAATCTTCACACCATAGACAATTGCCTTCAGATGACCCCAAAGATAAAAGTCTAAGGGGGTCAGATCGGGAGATCTTGGGGGCTATTCAGCTTGCCCACGACGACCACTTTTCAGGAAACTGTTCATCTAGTAATGCTCGGACCTGACACCCATAATGTGGTGGTGCACCATCTTGCTGGAAAAACTCAGGGAACGTGCCAGCTTCAGTGCATAAAGAGGGAAACACATCATCATGCAGCAATTTCAAATATCCAGTGGCCTTGAGGTTTCCATTGATGAAGAATGGCCCCACTACCTTTGTTGTCTATGGTGTAAAGACACAAAATGTGCAGCACCTGAAACTACGGATACTGGAAGCCTGTGCTGGCATTTCTCCTGCGGTGTTGCTATCAGTGTGTGAGGAGTGAGAGAAGAGGGTTGCATTGATAACCCAACACAATGGGCAGCACATTGAACACATTTTAGAAGTGGTCAGAAACTTGTAAATAACTCATGAAAGAATAAATCTACGTTAAAACCAAGCACACCATTGTTTTTCTTGTGGAATTCCCAATGAGTTTGATGTGTCACATGACCCTCTTCCTATTGAAAAAAACAAAAGTTGGATCCAAGATGGCCGACTTCAAAATGGCCACCATGATCACCACCCATCTTGAAAAGTTTGCCCCCTCGCATATACTAATGTGCCACAAATAGGACGTTGATATCACCAACCATTCCCATTTTATTAAGGTGTATCCATATAAATGGCCCACCCTGTAGATAAAACAAATACTTTGGATGTCAATAAGAGTCTAAATATCTTCCCTTTGTATTCAACAGAAGAAACTTAAACAGGTTTGGAACAAGTAAACAATGACAGAAGTTAAATTTTTTGAGTGAACTCTCGCTGATTTCTCACTATTTTCTTCATGCTTTATATCATTTACCAAACTTTGATAGCTAGTTCTGGGTATGGAGTTTGTTACTTGTAGGCACCGATCGAGAATATCGAGTATTAACAAAAAATGTCTTGTGATTCGGTACCAAGTTTCGATACCTAAAATGGAGCATTCTCGTTAGTGTTAGTGAACCAAGTTTATATGACACCAGATTTATTGCAAAACGAACGAGCGACCACTGATGCTGGCACACGAGGTGCACTAATTTTGTGAGAGGTAACCAATCTACGCATGGAAACATAGTCCGCGTCCGAAACCGCATACTTCAATACTATTCAGTACGCTAAAATCAGTATGCGAGCCGAGTAGTACGTCCGAATTCATAGAATTCGAAAATCAGTATGCGAGAAGTACCCGGATGACTTGCTACTTCCGGCGAGATTCTGAAGTGCGCATCCCATGCGCGCTGCGCTATCCCATGACGCCCCACGAGAAAATTCATGAATGGGAGTGAAGCGACGTAACTGACGCAGGTAGGTCACGTGACCATGACAAAATGGCGGATGTAGTACGTCCGAATTCCATTCATACTTCTCCCATTCATACTGTATAGAACGCACTTTTCTAACGGCCGAGTAGTACGTTTAAATTCAAACGCAGTACCTACTGAGTAGTAGGCGGTTTCGGACGCAGCCATAGATCTACGCGAGGTAAACACCTGCGCCCTTCAGCAGTAAACTTGACATTAAATTGTTGATGTTTAACTGAAATCTATTTGGACTTATTTCAGCAGAGACTCATTGGAAATGCGTTTCTCAGGCTATGATTTTTTTGCGAAAACAAAAAAATGTGCTTCATCATATGCAGTTTGATGGTAAAGCTAAGTTACTGACACTTACAGGCACATATTATCAAGTAAGAAAGGATTATTTTCACGCAGTTCTTTGCACGGCACTGAATAAAAAGCACAAAATGCTTTAAAAGCATCTATGATTTGTAATTTAATGCGTTTGTCTCCATATGGACAACTTTTCTGCTGTGGTCAGTTTGCTCAGTAGCTCACCTTGTACGGTGTACTTGAACTTGTACTTGGGATGTGGAATGGCCGTGTTCGAGAACAGTTTCACATAACAGATTAAAGCAATGTAAAATCATCATAAAATTATGCTCCGTGCTTTTGAAAACACTATCGGTTGGGTTTAGGGAAGAGTTTAGGTCAGTTGAACTCAAGGTGGTATCGCCTTCTCATGGAAGCGTACGAGAAAGATGTAACACAGTCCAGTAATGCATTTGAGATTATCAAAAAATGTAGACAGTGGCCTCTAGTGGGTTTGTCAACACAAACTGAAGGGAAACGTCACCGGAGCAACGTATTTCACATTCCGCAAAAACATAGCCCTGGGCACCATACCTGCCAACACTTCCAGTTTTCCCGGGAGTCTCGCATATTTCAGACCCACCTCCCGGTTTGTCATTCCTCTCAGAAAACTCCCGGAATTTCAACCCCTTCCCCCGGTCCTCAGGTGATTGGTACAATCTATAACACCCCATTCACATGAGGCTTCAGCGTCAACGCTTGACAGAGGGCGTGTCTGAAGTTGGGGCGATCGTCATAGCAGCGTCAGCCAATGAAATTAGTCAGCAATCGGCTACTGTCTGAGCTGGTGTATTTGTATACAGCGATGTCATTGGCTGGGGCTTCCGTCGGCACTTGAAAAGTTGACAAAGTCCCAACTTTTGCAGCAATCAACGCCTCTGAAGCGGCGCCGACGGATCCACAAAGCAGTTCAAAGTGAATGGGAAGCGTTGAAGCTGACGCCCCTGCCCTGTAAATGGGGCGTAACACCCCCGGATCGCCGACAGACCAGGCACCCCTTCCGGTTGCTCTGCTCACCCGCCCACCCCCCTCCCCCTCTCCCGGATTTTCAGAGACAAATATTGGCAGGTATGCTGGGCATGTTTTCTTAAAGAGCTTGAGTTGACTTATTCGGATTGATCTACCGTTTGATCACGCTTTGTTTCTTTTTGCTTTTAAGAGTTTGACTCTGGGAAAAAAGCATATGCATTATGTAATCTCGTTAAAACAAACATTTTTAAATTGGCATTGAAAAAAGAGTCGTTCAGGAATCAGTATCGAATTCAAGTATCGGTACTGGTGTTGAAAATCTTTGAATGATACCAATCCTTAGTGACCGTGACATCATCATGAATGTTGAAAACTAGTTCAGCATAATCGTTAGTGCAGTAGGTAATCTTCTGACCTTGCTGTCTGGGCTGAAAATCAGCGGTTGCACCTTGATGGCCTCGGCGACTCCTGAAACGCTGTGTGCTGCTGGCGAGGTTGCTGAGATGATGGCGTACGCCACCCCTGGACTGCTGGCGGATGTGGAGATGCCCTGCGCATATAAAGGCGACGAGGTGCTCTCCTCCTGCCCATTGGACAGCCTCTCGTGACTGAAGGTGCTGTTGGCAGTTGGCAAAGATGCGCCTTGGCTTTTTGGGCTGACCATGGCCAGGCTCTGTGGGACGGCCAGCGTCTGACCCGACTGCTGCTCTCGGCATGGGCTGTGGGGAAGGCTGTCTGGAATGAGGGTCTTTGGCCTAACCTAAAGAGAGAAAGACCACAACGTTCAGTCCCCTCAGCAAACACAGCAGCAGTTTGACTTAAGATGTCTAGATTAAAGATGACTTGTTAAATGATCTGCCACAGCAGATTACCACAGACATATTTAGTATTGTTTTCTTTTTTCTTTAAGTGAAAGTATTTCAATTAGTGGGATCTGGTTGCCGTTTATGCAGTGTTGTGCTCTACCTGAGGTAGCAGACTGGGTGTGTGTCCTGCCAGCCGCTGCAGAGAGCTGATGTGAGGCACCTTTATAGGGATCGCAGTGAGTGCTCCCAGCATCTGTCAAAGACAAGCCAAACATATGATAAGCCAAACACAGGAAACGCACATAAGAAGTCTATAGAGAGGTACAGTAAGTGGTCAGCGGTAGTGCAAAAATCATCAAATATTCTGACAAATCAACTGCTCTCTAGTATCTGACATCCCCCCCCCCTTAAAGGACTTTTGTTTTTCATATTAGTATTATTATTTATTAATTTGTGTATTTATTTTATTTATTTTACTATTATTAATTTGTGTATTTATTTTATGTATTTTATTATTATTTATTAATGTGTATTTATTTTATTTTATTATTATTTATTTATTTATTTGTGTATTTATTTTATTTTATTTATTTTATTATTATCTATGAATATTTTGTATTTATTTTATTATCATTTATTTATTTGTGTTTTTATTTTTTTATTATTATTTATTAATGTGTATTTATTTTATTTTATTTATTTTATTATTATTTATTAATATGTGTATTTATTTTATTTATTTTATTGTTACTTATGAATATGTGTATTTATTTCATTAATTTGTGTATTTATTTTATTTTATTTATTTTATTATTATTTATTAATTTGTATATTTATTTTATTATTATTTATTTATTTGTGTATTTATTTTATTTTATTATTATTTATTTATTTGTGTATTTATTTTTTTTATTCTTATTTATTTATTTGTGTATTTATTTTATTATTATTTATTTATTTGTGTATTTATTTTATTATTATTATTTATTTATTTGTGGTTTTATTGTATTCTTATTTATTTATTTGTGTATTTATTTTATTTTATTATTTATTTATTTGTGTAATTCATTATTATTTATTTATTTGTTTGTGTATTTATTTTATTATTATTTAATTATTTGTGTACTTATTTTATTATTATTTATTTGTGTATTTATTTATTATTTATTTATTTTTGTATTTATTTTATTTTATTATTATTTATTTATTTGTGTATTTATTTTTATTCTTATTTATTTATTTGTGTATTTATTTAATTATTATTTATTTATTTTTGTATTTATTTTATTTTATTATTATTATTTATTTATTTGTGTATTTATTTATTTTTTATTCTTATTTATTTATTTGTGTATTTATTTTTATTCTTATTTATTTATTTGTGTTTTTATTTTATTATTATTTATTTATTTGTGTATTTATTTTATATTATTGTGTATGTATTTATTTTATTATTATTTATTTATTTGTGTATTTATTTTATTTTATTATTTATTTGTGTATTTTATTATTATTTATTTATTTGTGTATTTATTTTATTTTATTATTTATGTGTGTATTTATTTTATTTTATTATTTATTTATCTGTGTATTTATTTCATTTTAGTATTTATTTATTTGTTTATTTATTTTATTTTATTATTTATTTGTGTATTTTATTATTATTTATTTATTTGTGTATTTATTTTATTTTATTATTTATGTGTGTATTGATTTCATTTTAGTATTTATTTATTTGTTTATTTATTTTATTTTATTATTTATTTGTGTATTTTATTATTATTTATTTATTTGTGTATTTATTTTATTTTAGTATTATTTATTTATTTGTGTATTTATTTTATTTTATTTATTGATTTGTATTTATGTATTATATTATTTATAAAACACATTGTTTTGCTTTTATTTTATTTGTATTATTTATAGCTGGTCCTAAACTCTGGAATACTCTAGTGATTCACATTAGACTTTCCCCCTCTATGTCTGTGTTTAAGTTCGTCTTATAGATCTGTCTATTTTCTCTTGCTTTTAACACTTCTTGATCACTGTTTAATTGCTTTTATTTATTAACTGTTGTCTTTGTCTTTAGTACTCCTATGTACAGCACTTTGGTCAACTTTGGTTGTTTTAAAAATTTCAGGAATATTGTATTCTATTGTATTACTATTTTATTTTTATTGCTTTTTTTAGGTTAATCTTAGGTCAGACAGAAAATAATGATTCGAACTAAGTAAATACAATATAAATAGTATATTTATAATACACACACACACACACACACACACACACACGAGAATGTAGTTGTTAAGATTGCAACTACGCAGTTTATTTATAAAGGTGCTTGTTTTAAATATTTATAATTTCGGAGATTTAGCACGTCGGCGGCCATCAGCCTGTCATACTGAGCAGAGCAAAGACAGTTGACGTTCAGCCACAAGATGGCGACAGAGACCGCATAACAACTTGTAATTTCAAACTACAGCTTATCAAATCATCATTAAACCGCTAAGTGACACTCTAAGTCGATCTCACTCCTTTGTATGTTGTAGTGCTGTATTTATACTATAGTAATCTGCTAGTGTTTGCTTTGCTTTGGCTTTTTCGGGGTTAATTATTGTGATCTCCCGATTGCAGCGGAGTAAATAGTTCATCGAGATATTTATTTCCTATTAGTATTTAACACACTTGAGTCCTCAGCGGTGAATAAGAGTTTCATATGCACACGTTATGAGTATTAAAGCACATTGTGTTGGAAAGCTGTAGTTTCTCTGGTTCCCCATGGGCAGATCACACTGATTTTACAGCATCATGCTGGAGTTATATTATATAACCAGAAGAATAGGAGAGCAGAGTTTGAGCTCCGCTGCTTTAAAACCCTTCTCACTCACTCATCTTTGTCTTGTGTGTGTAATAGTGAGGAGGGGGGGGGGGGGGGGGGGGCCGCGGCCTGTTCCCATGACAACCGTCCCGATGAAATGTCTTGCTCCGTCAGGGCTGTGATTTTAGTAATTGCTGAATCCCAGAGAGAGAGAGAGAGAGAGCTGTGCCTGTAACCTTGAGCTGTGGCATTCAGCTTGTATTTTGTAAAAGTACTGAATTAAACAGCAGGCCTGCAGTGAATTACCCATCAGCCCCTGCAGAAGCCATAAGACACAAATGTCAGGTGAACGCTAACAATTTTGCTTATCCCGGACGTCACGGATCAGAAGCTATAAAACCGTATCTGGTCTAGAGCACCTTTATACTTTGACAAACCGGAGCTTTTATTTTATTGTATGTATTTATTTTTATTATATAGATTACATTTTTTTATTTATTATATTATTTATGAAAATAAATTTATTATTTAGGTTTTTTATTATTTTATTTATTATTATTTTATTATTATTATTGCTATTTTATTTTATTATTTTTATTTATTTGTTTAAATATTTATTTTTATTGTATTTATTTGTATTGATTTCTTGTATCATTTATAAAATATATTTATTTTTTGCTATTTTATTTATTGCATTATTATCATTATTATTATTTTACATTATATTTTATGTTATATATATATTATTTATGAAATAAATTTATTATTTAGGTTTTTTATTTTTATTATTATTTTTACTATTTTATTATTTTTATTTATTTGTTTATATTTTTATTTTTATTTATTTGTATTGATTTCTTGTATCATTTATAAAATATATTTATTTTTTGCTATTTTATTTTTTTTATTTATTGCATTATTATTATTTTACATTATTATATTTTATATATACTATGAAATATATTTATTATTTAGGTTTTTTATTTTATTTATTATTATTTTATTATTTTTATTTATTTGTTTATATTTTAATTTTTATTTTATTTATTTGTATTGATTTCTTGTATCATTTATAAAATTTGCTATTTCATTTTATTTTATTTATTTATTGCATTATTATTATTTTACATTATTATATTTTATATATTTTATGAAATATATTTATTTAGGTTTTTATTTTATTTATTATTATTTTATTATTATTATTTATTTGTTTATATATTTATTTTAATTTTATTTATTTGTATAGATTTTTTGTATTATTTATGAAATATATTTATTTTTTGCTATGTTATTTTGTTTATTTATTGCATTATTTTTTTGCATTATTATATTTTATTTGACATATATTATTTATGAAATATATTTATTATTTAGGTTTTTTTTATTATTTTTGCTATTTTATTATTTTTATTTATTTGTTTATATTTATTTTTATCTAATTTTAATTTATTTATTTGTATTGATTACTTGTATTGTATATAAAATATATTTATCTTTTGCTATTTTATTTTGTTTATTTATTGCATTATTATTATATTTTATTTTACATATATTATTTATTAAATATATTATTAGTTTTTTTATTTATTTATTCATTTTAGACATTTTTGCTATTTTATTTTATTATTTTTGTTTGTTTGTTTATATATTTATTTTTTTGCATTTTTATTTATTTAATTTTATTTCTTTTATTATTTATAAAATATATATTTTTTTGCAGTTTTATTTTATTTTATTTTGCTTTATTTTATTATATTTTAATTCGTCATTTATTAGCTTTTTTTTTTTGTTTCATCTTAGCTCAGACATAAAACAACCACTCTGTAAATAAAATATTAGTATTATAGATACACACACACACACACAAACACCATAAAACCCACACTCTAGTTCAGTTCACCAAACGAGGAAGTATCAGGGAACACAATTATCCACTTAACAAGTAAATAATGAGATAAATATCACATACACACATCCATACACACATAAAACAACATTAAATAAATTATTTTGTATGTGTGACAGACTAATATTGATCACTAAATTTAGTGAGCGCTCATATGATCTTGTTTTTCTTTCTCCAATTATTATTATTATTATAACAACCTGTCATCTTTACTACTCAAAAACATGAGAAGATTTTTTTATGACCACTAACTATAACTTCGTTTTTAATATAAACTAGTACCGTAGCCAAACCTATCCCAAACCAACATGCATGCGTACTGTAAGGATGCGCTATCAGTAAACACCACACGGGGGCGTTATAGCGCACTAATGTCCACCATAACAACTCAATGCTTTACCAGGTGGCAGATATAGACGAGTGTTTAAGAGATACAAAAGCGAAAACTGCAGAGACATTTATTTACATGCATGCACTGCTGGAAGCAAATACATGACGTGTGTTTTTCCACACAGGCTTGATTCTGACTTTTAAACATCACAAGTGACTTCAAGCACAAGCTGAACTATTGATGTACAGTAATGAAGCGGTGGAAACCTGTCATGAAGTAGACAAAACCTGCTCTCCTCTCTCTCTCTCTCTCTCTCTCTCTCTCTCTCTCTCTCTCTTTGCACATGTTGATGATGTGTAAACAAAGTCCCTATGAAGGAATGTCAATTCACTCAGCAGCTATATTTGCAACAAGAACTAATCCCTATCTAAATGAACTGGGGGAATCACCTCTCCCCCTCGGCCTGCACTCACACTGTATCCTTACCTTTCGAGCCCGAGCACGCTTGCGTCATCGATGATGCGACTGGTCAGTTTAACAGCAAGAGAAGCGCTCTCGCTCGGCACCGTGGACGATGGTTTAGTTCTATTGTTTTGTATTAGTTTTAGTCGTTTGATATGCAGTGGGGCTGCGCAGTGGGTAGCACGATCGCCTCACAGCAAGAAGGTCGCTGGTTCAAGCCTCGGCTGTGTGGAGTTTGCATGTTCTCCTCGTGTTGGCGTGGGTTTCCTCTGGGTGCTCCGGTTTTGGGTAGGCTAAGTTGTCCGTAGTGTATGTGTGCGAATGAGTGTGTATGGATGTTTCCCAGTGATGGGTTGCAGCTGGAAGGGCACCCGCTGCTTAAAACACATGCTGGATAAGTTGGCGGTTCATTCTGCTGTGGCGAGCCCGGATTAATAAAGGGACTAAGCCGAAAAGAAAATGAATGATAGGAGGTCGTGTAGTGAGGGGTTTGCGTCTTTAATAAACTATGACTGTTCGCGTTCATTAAACAGTAAGAATGTCCCTTAATAGTGACGCCGCGTGTTCAGTTTTACACTCAGGTGTGCTGTGCACTCACACTACAAGCGTACCGTTTTGGCATACCTCTCCCAATCAGGTCAGGGCCGGCCAACTGCACCAAGCCTAGGCCCAACTCGGAGCACTCACACTTGTCAAACAAACCGGGAAATGCGCCCGGGCAAGATTCGGCTAGCCTAGTGTGAGTAAGCCCTAAATCAGGGGTGTCCAAACTCGCTCCTGGAGGGCCGGTGTCCTACATATTTTAGTTCCAACCCCAATTAAACACACCTGAACCAGCTAATCAAGCTCTTTCTAGGTATACTAGAAACTTCCAGAAAGGCGTGTTGAAGGAAGTTGGATCTAAACTATGCAGGACACCGGCCCTCCAGGACCGAGTTTAGACACCCCTGCCCTAAATGAATGGGGGAATCCCAAAATCTTGATAACTGCCCACTGAAATTACACATTTCAAATCAGCGTGACCTGCTCCCGTTACTGTTCTCGCTTCAGTTGTAATTACATTTAAAACACGTCATTTTCAAGTTGCTCTCGCTACTGCGCAACGATTGGCACAGACCAAAGCCCTATCTAAGGGCGTACTCGCACTATGCTATCCGAACCGTGCCCAGGCCCGTTTCCTGGATCGTTTGAGAAGTGTGAGTGCTCTGAATTGGGCTCAGGCACGGTACACTTGGCCGGCCCTGGCCCGGTTGGAAGAGGTGTGCCAGAGCGCGGTTCACTTGGGCTTTGGCGCGGTACGCTTGTGTGTGAGTGCAAAACGCGCCCGAGCCCGAAACTGAAAACGAGATGTGACTTTTAAGGGACTGTTTCATATGGATTAATTAATTATTCGTGCTGTTCAATGAACGCAAACTGTCGTAGTTTATTAAAGACGCAAACCCCTCACTGCACGACAGCTGCACCTTCAGCAAACCTCCTAACTCCTGCAGCACGAGGACTTTCTGATTGTTTATGAGCGTCAGAAGTGGCTGATCTGTTCGGCGAAATGTTTAATTGCGTGTCGCCGCATATCAAACGACTTAAACGACATAATTAAAGAAATCCCCACTGTGCTGAGCGAGAGCGCTTCTGAACAGCGCGTCATCGATGACGAAAGCGTGCCCAGGCCCGAATGTAATGTGAGTGCGGGACGTCGGGGGAGACGGGAGGGGGGACAAGCGTGCTTTGGCCCGGTTCAAGGCAACTGTACATACTGTGAGTACGACCTAAAGGAATGGGGGAATCTCAAAATCTTTTTTGAAATGTTTGAAATCAGCAACAAAATCATGACCGGTCACATTGCTGTTATGACATAAGCTCTAAATAGGTTTGAAACACGTCATTTTTAAGTTGCTCTAGCTACCGCACAGCTATATCACCGAGCATCCTAAGAGCGGTTACTCACTGAAGCTAAGCAGGGCTGAGCCTGGTCAGTACCTGGATGGGAGACCACATGGGAAAACTAGGTTGCTGTCGGAAGTGGTGTTAGTGAGGCCAGCAGGGGGCGCTCAACCTGCAGTCTGTGTGAGTCCTGATGCCCCAGTATAGTGAAGGGGACACTATACTGTCAGTGAGCGCCGTCTTTTGGATGAGACATTAAACCGAGGTCCTGACTCTTCTTCCGCATTTCTGTTGAAGAGTAGGGGTCTAACCCTGGTGTCCTGGCCAAGTTTCCTCCATCAGCCTTTACCCATCATGGCCTCCCAATCATCCACTGTATTGGCTCTATCACTGTCTCTCCACTCACTAGATAGCTGGTGTGTGGTGAGCGCACTGGCGCCGTTGTCCTGTGGCTGCCGTCCAGGGGCGGACTGGCCATCTGGCAATTCTGGAAAATGCCAGAAAGGTTGGACCATTTTTATTTTTTTTAAATGTGGGCTGGTCAGTGTTACATGTGGGCCGGCGAAATCTCTCCCCCTCCGGCCCCCCCCCCCCCCCCCCCCCCCCCCCGCTCTTCAGTTGGTGATTGCTTAATACACAGCCACCCAATACAGGGACACTGGAGCATTTCAAAGTCACGATTCATCAGAGGATTGCTCGTATGTCAGCTTATAGACAAACCAGCTGATCGACGTGACTTTAAAGCGCTCCAGGGTCCCTGTATCTGTGTTTACACTCAGTAAACAGCGGTGAGAACTGATGACCTTCACGGATAATCACAGTCATTTCTGTTGAGCACGTGAACACAATGACCAATCAGTGCTGTTTAAGAACGCACTCAAGTGTTAGCGGGAAGTTTTTAAAGGTTTAGTACCAATTGGTACCGAATTCCAGTATCGTGAAAACACTACTGTCACCTCAACGGAAACCCCGCCTCTCCTTTCATTTGACTGGAGAATAAAAAAAAGACGTTACATGCTTTTTTTGCTTAAGAGTTGACTATTTTCAACTGCAGGCGCACAGAGCGCAATGGCAAAACATAAAGTGTGCAGGGCGCATAAGCAGCGCAAAACACTCAAGACCATTAGAAAACCATTCAAAAAAGGCGCCTTCAAATGCAAAAAAAAAACCCCATTGGGTGTGATCAAGGCCTTAGAAAGCTATTGGCTTCAAGTGTCACTTGCTCTGAACAAACAGTTTTTATTCATTCATTCATTTTCCTTAGGCTTAGCGCCTTATTTATCAGGGCTCGCCACAGCGGAATGAACCG
>LR812522.1:38426869-38496869 GCA_903798195.1 Danio kyathit
ATGGTTAGTATGTTTGTTAGTATATTGCTAGTATGGATTGGTGTGTTGTTAGTATGTCCAATGTAAAGTCAATGGCAGTTTTTTACCATGGAAGTCTATGGGACAGTTGCTAGGATGCTGTAAGTGGTTGCTAGGGTGAGGCTAGTAAGTTGAAAGGTCATCAGCGATTGGCAGATTGGTTGTCTGAGTGAAATGAGCCCAACCTTAAGTCTGTATGACAGTCTGGCGCAAAGTTATGAGGTCACAAAGTGTGGTCCAATGTTAAGTCAATGGGACTTTTCCGAATTTTCCGGGACAGTTTTCGGAAAACCGTAAGTCAGATCAGTTGGAAAAGACATAGCAACTTAATTCAGTATAGTTTGAAGGTTTTGAGTTATTTTGGTGGTTGTAGTATGAACAGTCTAGGAGGAGATGCATCTAGAAACTAGTCTCAGAAGAAGAAGACGGAAGAATACTAAATTTATGTAGTATAACAGCATGTTGGCTTTCTTAAGCGACCATAATAAAGTCATCTGGAATGGCAAAGACAGAGTTCTTGCAGGACTCCCAGAGTTCATCAAGATTCTGTGGACTCATCTTCAGTTATTCCTCCTTCATCTTACCCTAAACATGCTCAATTATGTTCATGTCTGGTGACTGGGCTGGCTAACCTTCTTTGCTTGCAGGAACTTTATTATTTATAATCAAGTAATTATTTGTTGCTCTTACAACTGGGATCAACGAGAAAACTTTTGTCAGGTAGTGTAGTATAGTATAGTATGGTATGGTATAGTATAGTATGGTATAGTATAGTAGTATAGTATATATGTAAATATAATATGACCTCATAGTTCAGTACAAATGAATATTGGTCATTTTAAATGTAACATACTGATTACATTTTGAAGGACACTCGTCACAAAACCATCAACCAAACTGAGCCAGATATGACAAGTTAGATTTGGGGTTCAAAATATCTGACATGCGAAGCAAAACACAAAAATTTGCATAATATTGGACAAAACAAAGCGAGGCTTCATTTGTCATTGATCCCATGACTCTGGGAAACCACTAGGTGTCCTGATTGTGTCGTATCTGCGATATGTGTATACGCTATCATACTATGGCCTGTTTGTCTCTGATATCGTTTAAATCATGTTGCAAATAGTCCCTTGATTATTACACCAAAATAAGAGTTTAGTTCCTACTAGCCATATCAGCCTAGTAAGTGGCAACTTTTCATTTTCCATCAGTCTTAGTACAAGCTTTAAATAGTAAACTCATCAAAACCCTTTTCTGAAAATTGAGCGAGATGCTAATGGTCTAATCCGATTCAATTATTTATGCTAAGCTAAGCTACAAGTGCTCCCACCAGACCCGGAGATTGAGTGAATGAGTTAAAAAAAAACGAGTTGTAAAATGTTTCGATTTTGACCTAGCGAGTAGAAGATGATGTCGTTCAACATAGTATTCAAATGAGCCGAGCACCTCCTCCTACCCCACAGGGCGATCCCGCTGGCGAATGGGATAATCCAGGCTGTGGGTTTTGGCATCAACACCAATGCCCTCCTGCCAAACAACAGGCCTTGAGCCAATCCTCTACTACGTGAGATAAGACACTGTGTGGACATAAGTCAGCACATACAGAAGAAAACAAACCCCTCAGTCAGAGGAAGAGGCTTTCTCAAGGTTTTCAACGTTGCTTGCACTTTCGCTATAGCCAATGACTATTGCCATCAAATAATCCTAATATTGCTTAGGCTAATAAATAAGGCTTGGTTGAGAAGGCAATGATCATGGTTTATTTCTTTCGTCGATTGTAAAAACAGTTTCGTTCGCCTATCATTGAACATTGATTTCCTAGCCATATCGACCCAGAAAATAGAATCTCTTCTTTTTCCGTAGGTCTTACACGATGTAACTACAGAAGAGTCAAGCTTTAAATAGGAAAATCCGTTTTTGTGGTAATTTTTGAGCGAGATGCTAATGGTCTAATCCGATTCAATGATTAATGCTAAGCTAAGCTAAAAGTGCTCCCGCCAGATCTGGAAATCGGCTGAATGGGTTCAAAAATTAGTTGTTAAATGAGCCTATTAATCCAAAAATTAGCCTCCACAAAAAATTATACTGCACTGTAAAAAAAATCCGTCATTTTATGGTTTATTTCTGGCAGCTGGGGTGCTGAAAAAAAACGTTAAATAACACAAGTTAAATTACAGAAATTTACCGTAAAATAACGGACATTAAATTACAGAAATTTACTGTTGTTAGCATGATTTAGTATGAATTGGCATGTTTCTAAACTACTATGTTGTTAGCATGATTTAGTATGAGTGTTGTTAGCATGATTTAGCATGAATTAGCATGTTGCTAGTATGATTCTAGTATAAACTAGTATGCTGTTAGCGTGATTTAGTGTGAATTAGCATGTTGCTAGTATGATTCTAGTATAAATTAGCATGTTGTTTTCATGATTTAGTCTGAATTAGCATGTTGCTAGTATGATTCTAGTATAAATTAGCATGTTGTTTTCATGATTTAGTCTGAATTAGCATGTTGCTAGTATGATTCTAGTATAAACTAGTATGTTGTTAGCATGATTTAGTATGAATTACAGGTTGCTAGTATGATTCTAGTATAAACTAGTATGTTGTTAGCATGATTTAGAATGAATTAGCATGTTGCTAGTATGAATCTAGTATAAACTAGTTTTCTGTTAGCATGATTTAGAATGAATTAGCATGTTGCTAATATGATTCTAGTATAAACTAGTATGCTGTTAGCATGATTTAGTATGAATTAACATGTTGCTAATATGATTCTAGTATAAACTAGTATGTTGTTAGCATGATTTAGTATGAATTAGCATGTTTCCAGAATAAACTAGTATGTTGTTAGCATGATTTAGTATGAATTAGCATGTTGCTAGTATAACTCTAGTATAAACTAATATGTTGTTAACATGATTTAGTATGAATTAGCATGTTGCTAGTATAAACTAGTATGTTGTTAGCATGTAGAATGAATTAGCATGTTGCTAGTATGATTCTAGTGTAAACTAGTATGGTCTTAGCATGATTTAGAATGAATTAACATGTTGCTAGCATGTTTCAAGTATAAATTAGTATGTTGTTAGCGTGATTTAGTATGAATTAGCATGTTGGTAGTATGATTCTAGTATAAACTAGTATGTTGTTAGCATGATTTAGTATGAATTAGCATGTTGCTAATATGATTCTAGTATAAACTAGTATGTTGTTAGCATGATTTAGTATGAATTAGCATGTTGCTAGTATAACTCTAGTATAAACTAATATGTTGTTAACATGATTTAGTATGAATTAGCATGTTGCTAGTATAAACTAGTATGTTGTTAGCATGTAGAATGAATTAGCATGTTGCTAGTATGATTCTAGTGTAAACTAGTATGGTCTTAGCATGATTTAGAATGAATTAACATGTTGCTAGCATGTTTCAAGTATAAATTAGTATGTTGTTAGCATGATTTAGTATGAATTAGCATGTTGGTAGTATGATTCTAGTATAAACTAGTATGTTGTTAGCATGATTTAGTATGAATTAGCATGTTGCTAATATGATTCTAGTATAAACTAGTATGTTGTTAGCATGATTTAGTATGAATTAGCATGTTTCCAGAATAAACTAGTATGTTGTTAGCGTGATTTAGTATGAATTAGCATGTTGGTAGTATGATTCTAGTATAAACTAGCATGTTGTTGACATAAATATGAATTAGCAAGTTGCTAATATGATTCTAGTATAAACTAGCATGTTGTTGGCATGATTTAGTCTGAATTAGCATGTTTCTAAATTAGTATGTTAGCATGATTTAGTATGAATTAGCATGTTGCTAGTATGATTCTAGTATAAACTAGTATGCTGTTAGCATGATTTAGTATGAATTAGCATGTTGCTAGTATGATTCTAGTATAAACTAGTATGCTGTTAGCATGATTTAGTATGAATTAGCATGTTGCTAATATGATTAGTGTGTTTTGGTAGAGATGTTTGGTCCTATTCGCATGTTTTCTTTTCTTGCTAAACATCTTTCCTTTCCCCAGAATGATCCACAAAGGCCACAATCCACAAGCAGTTATATAATATTAGTTAGCAAAAACACTGTGAATATCAGTCAATAAATAGATCCCCGTCTTACTGATCACAAAAGCTACAGATCGATCTCCTTCATCATGTGTCTGATCAATGCCTGCGCAGCCCTCCAGCACAGTGAAGGTGGCTTTGTTTTGTGCTGCATTCAGAAACTGCTCATTTTCTTGCTTTTACTAAAGCCGTTGATCAAAATTCAGACAATTGCCTTTGTTTCTGCATTCTGCCTGTGAGATTGAATCACCATTTCATTACACACACACACATGCACGCACACACACACACACAAATAAAATAGCATACGTGAGCTCCGGCAGCCTCCGTGGCTGCTCAAGAAATCAATCTTTCCTGAAGTACTGCAGGCTTTCGCTGTGAATGTGACGCGTGAAACGGCACCCTGTTTATTTGATTGTGTGTTATGGAGCACAACGACCTGTTCGGTTCAGTTTGACTCGTCTGCTCACCGTCTAACAAACTGCCTTCATCATTTACACAGGTCAAAACGCGTCTTCGATGGGTCTTCAATGTTTATTTAGCATTCCAATGGAAGGTTGCATAAAATCGTAATTTCTCTCCTGACGATGACGGCCTGTAAACATCATGATTTCTGCTCCAATAGTGCGTAAAAAAATAACACATACATTTTTAAAGAGCCCCTAATGTGGGTTTTTGAAAATGAGCTTCATGCAGTGCGTAACACAGCACGGAGTGAATGAAAACTAATCCAGCTCAAATTTGAGGATCAAATCTGAAAGTGCACCGTGTTTAAAACTATCGATTCTTTAATGAAAAGAATAAATGAACTGTGTTGAGTTTGGATGGTTTGCCTGAACGCGTCGATGCTGATACGGTACATCACCAACTATGTAGTACCGGATCCGGTAAATGTGAACACGCCTTTCCCTTCCGACACTAGTAGAGCGTGGGGGATCACGGGACTGATCATAACACGAAGATGATGATCACTGACAGATGGAGATTCAGCTGTGGGGAATAAAGGGTTAAAGTTCATTTTCACAACGATACCACACACTGTAAAAAAAAAATCCGTAATTTTACGGTTTATTTCCGGCAGCTGGGGTGCCGAAAAAACACAAGTAAAATAACGGCTGTTAAATTACAGAAATTCACCAGAAATTTTAATTTAAGTAAATTTTTGTAATTTAATGTCCGTTATTTTACAGTAAATTTCTGTAATTTATTCACCGTACATTTCTGTAATTTAATGTCCGTTATTTTACAGTAAATTTCTGTAATTTTATGTCCGTTATTTTACAGTAAATTTCTGTAATTTAATGACCGTTATTTTACAGTAAATTTCTGTAATTTAATGTCTGTTATTTTACAGTAAATTTCTGTAATTTAATGACCGTTATTTTACAGTAAATTTCTGTAATTTAATGTCTGTTATTTTACAGTAAATTTCTGTAATTTAATGACCGTTATTTTACAGTAAATTTCTGTAATTTAATGACCGTTATTTTACAGTAAATTTCTGTAATTTAATGACCGTTATTTTACAGTAAATTTCTGTAATATAATGTCCGTTTTTTACAGTAAATTTCTGTAATTTAATGTCCGTTATTTTACAGTAAATTTCTGTAATATATTGTCCGTTTTTTACAGTCAATTTCTGTAATATAATGTCCGTTATTTTACAGTAAATTTCTGTAATTTATTCACCGTACATTTCTGTAATTTAATGACCGTTATTTTACAGTAAATTTCTGTAATTTAATGACCGTTATTTTACAGTAAATTTCTGTAATTTAATGACCGTTATTTTACAGTAAATTTCTGTAATTTAATGACCGTTATTTTACAGTAAATTTCTGTAATTTAATGACCGTTATTTTACAGTAAATTTCTGTAATTTAATGTCCGTTATTTTACAGTAAATTTCTGTAATTTAATGTCCGTTATTTTACAGTAAATTTCTGTAATTTAATGTCTGTTATTTTACAGTAAATTTCTGTAATTTAATGACCGTTATTTTACAGTAAATTTCTGTAATTTAATGACCGTTATTTTACAGTAAATTTCTGTAATTTAATGTCCGTTATTTTACAGTAAATTTCTGTAATTTAATGTCCGTTATTTTACAGTAAATTTCTGTAATTTAATGTCCGTTATTTTACAGTAAATTTCTGTAATTTAATGACCGTTATTTTACAGTAAATTTCTGTAATTTAATGACCGTTATTTTACAGTAAATTTCTGTAATTTAATGACCGTTATTTTACAGTAAATTTCTGTAATTTAATGTCCGTTATTTTACAGTAAATTTCTGTAATTTAATGTCTGTTATTTTACAGTAAATTTCTGTAATTTAATGACCGTTATTTTACAGTAAATTTCTGTAATTTAATGACCGTTATTTTACAGTAAATTTCTGTAATTTAATGTCCGTTATTTTACAGTAAATTTCTGTAATTTAATGTCCGTTATTTTACAGTAAATTTCTGTAATTTAATGTCTGTTATTTTACAGTAAATTTCTGTAATTTAATGACCGTTATTTTACAGTAAATTTCTGTAATTTAATGACCGTTATTTTACAGTAAATTTCTGTAATTTAATGTCCGTTATTTTACAGTAAATTTCTGTAATATAATGTCCGTTTTTTACAGTAAATTTCTGTAATTTAATGTCCGTTATTTTACAGTAAATTTCTGTAATATAATGTCCGTTTTTTACAGTCAATTTCTGTAATATAATGTCCGTTATTTTACAGTAAATTTCTGTAATTTATTGTCCGTTATTTTACAGTAAATTTCTGTAATTTAATGTCCATTTTTTACAGTAAATTTCTGTAATTTAATGACCGTTTTTTACAGTACATTTCTTTAATTTATTGACCGTAAATTTCTGTAATGTAATATCCGTTATTTTACAGTAAATTTCTGTAATTTAATGACTGTTATTTTACAGTTAATTTCTGTAATTTAATGACTGTTATTTTACAGTAAATTTCTGTAATTTAATGTCTGTTATTTTAAAGTAAATTTCTGTAATTTAATGTCCTCTACACCAACTCAAAAGTCAACTTTTCTCAGCGTTATCATTTTAATTCTGCGTAATCCGAGAGCGATATTCTCGTTAAATTATCAAGGGAGTATTAGAGACTCTGTTTATTCAAATAAAACGTCAGCAAATCTGGGTAAAACCAAAGTTTAGTTTATAAATAAATGTTTATATTATGCTTATCGTAGATGTACAAATTAGCTAACATTGCTCACTCTAAATGATTCACAATCGTGTTTAAATGAATTTAAGAATTAAAATAGGCCAATTAGTGTGACGTGGGTGCAGATATATACATCAGAGATAATTATAGGGGTGGATCATTTGTTTGAGCAGCGAATTTGGGTGAAATTTTAGCTGAAATTTGACAAGTATCTGTTGTTTTTTGTGCGAAAAAAAAAATCTCCATGTAATGTACTATATTTACTGTTATATTTATTAACTAAATATTTATTTTCACACATTTCCTCTATGAATGCATGAACGCATTTATCTATGTTTTAGTTCTATAAACAGCCCTCTCTGTAGCCAACTTAACATCGCAATATCCATTTTGCAAATGCAGCTTTTAGAGAGCAAAAAAAGCAAGAACGTGAACTCAGAGTGCGCATACTGAACTAATCTGGTCTGTATGTTCAGGCAAAGTGCTTTTTTTTTTTTTTTGCTTGCAGTGACCTTGGAAAAAAACAAATCAAAGTCTCATTCATTACGATGGTAGGCTCTTTGTTCTGCTCGTGTCTTGGAGTGACAGCACAAGGACGGCCTCTCTTCCCTCAATTATTTCTGTCCTCTTCTGCTTTACTGCCACCCCTACAAAGGCAGACTTTTGGAACCGGAGCTTTACGAGACACAAGCTACACCTCATTTACTGTAGTTTAACTACATGTGCTTGTTTCGCGTCCCCTGAACATTCAGCCGAACAATGCGTCCGTCAAGCTGATGTCTATACTGATTATCATAGTTATAACGCTGAAATGATTAGTCGTTAAGATAAACAAATTCGACAAATATACTCTTGGTTTGATCATTAGTGTTTCCACTAAAAACCAAATGTCAAATTCCCTGATTTTTCCCTGACAAACTCCATAATACGTCAGGGTGACTTAATTTAGACGTGACCTTGTCACAACACTATTTGAAAATGCCAACGTTAAACGTATCGAAGGCTAAAATGTTACATTTTAACACAAGATTTTAGCATTAAACACTTTCTCTCTTCGTTTCTCGGTTTCCCTTTATATAAATTACATAGACCGGTGGTTCTTGAGGTCAATAAAGTCATGAAGATCTAAGATCACTAGGCACTTGTTTTCTCATTAAGATAATCAGCTCTAATGCTGTCTTAAAAGTGAAAAAAAGCAACTATTAAATAACTAGCATTTGGGAAAAGTGAGCATGTTACAGCGCCTATAAGTCGTTTGACAACTGGCGACACACAGCAAACATTTTTTGGGTCTGTAATTTTTTATTTTTCTCTATTTAACAGGAAGCTGTCGGCGCCAATAGCCTTGTGGTTAGTGCGTCGACACATGGCACTGAGGTGTTCACGGTGACCCGAGTTCGATTCCCGACTCGAAGTCCTTTGCCGATCCTCTGCTCCCCGTACTTTCCTGTCTTAAAAATCTCCACTGTCCTATCACAATAAAGGAGAAACCCCTTAAAAATAATTAAAAAAACAAAAAGGGAAAGTTAAATGATGTTTAGAGAGTAGGGCTGCACGATGTTGGAAAAGTCACGACATTGCGATATTCGTTTTTCTGCTTTATTTATTGCGATACACTGTATCTATACCAAACCATGGCACTATTTGGACATAATTTATGCTCACATTTTATTTTAAGGTTCGACTCTTTGACTTTTGCCTCAATAAACTGCTAATTTGCTTCTTATTAATAGTTCTCCCGGTAGTTTTGGTATTGAATTAGGGATGTAGAATAAGATCTTGCAGAATATATCGTTTATAAGTACTAATAAGCGGCCAATATCTCAATAACATGCTTGCTAATAAGTTTTGTAAATGTAAAAATTACGTTTTTACCGTATAAATAATTCAATATAATTGTTCTTTATTAAACTTCCGATTGCCCAAATGTCTTGTGCCTGGTTACTTTAATCTCTCTCAGGCCTTAAAAACATGCAAATCATAAAATGTCACTCTACTGTAATTAAACCCTTGCTCAACTATAATCCCAACTCGACATTGCATATCTATGCGATGTGACTATTGCGCATATCGACGCTGAAATATTGGGCAGCCCTATTCGAGAGTATTTGGGTGATTTGAGGTGGACAGAATCAGGAAAAACTTGAAGGAACGCTCCATTCGAGCTTTAAATAGGGAAATTGTCTAAACTATTATTTTAACAAAATGCTAATGGTCTAATCTGATTCAATTCATTATGCTAAGCTAAGCTAAAAATGGATTTTAAAAAAATGGTTCAAGTCCACTGTTTGACTCTAGGAGACTTGTAAAATGAGCCTTTTTCAAAGAAAAGGTGTAGTGTTCTTTTAAAAGGAGTACCAGCTAAATTTTTCAGTAGTCTGTTTTTTAGCTTATCATAGACAGTCTATTTATTTACTTATGTAAATGTGTGTAAACACACAGATGAAGTCAGAATTATTCGCCCCCTTTGCATTTTTGTTTCTTTTTTAAATATTTCCCAAATGATGTTTATCAGAGCATGGAAATTTTCACAGTATGTCTGATAATATTTTTTCTTCTGGAGAAAGTCTTATTTGTTTTATTTCGGCTAGAATAAAAGAAGTTTTGAATTTTTTAAGAACCATTTTAAGGTCAATATTATTAGCCCCTTTAAGCTATATATTTTTTCAATAGTCTACAGAACAAACCATCGTTATACAATAACTTGCCTAATTCCCCTAACCTGCCTAGTTAACTTAATTAACCTAGTTAAGCCTTTAAATGTCACTTTAAGCTGTATAGAAGTGTCTTGAAGAATATCTAGTCTAATATTATTTACTGTCATCATGGCGAAGATAAAATAAATCAGTTATTAGAGATGAGTTATTAAAACTATTATGATTAGAAATCTGCTCTCCGTTAAACAGAAATTGGGGAAAAAAATAAACAGGGAGGACTAATAATTCTGACTTCAACTGTATATTTATTCCGTTTACATATAACTTTTTGTAATATTATTGAAGAATACGCAAAAGTTTATATGATTTATGTACAATCCAAAATTTAAGGCAAGTTGGAGCTAAACCCTGCAGGGACACCTGCATTGGTGACCCCTGGTTTAGATAAAACCACTGATGTTACTGGTAAAGATTAAAAATCACCGTCATTTAACTTGACGCTCAAAATGAAAGTTGTAGGCAGCCATTACATTGTTTAACCAGTAGGTGGCGACAACCAGCCATCAAAAAAATACGCCACTGAATAATTCTTCATTTGGCAATGAAACATGGAGTTTTATGATGAAGAACTGAATCATTTATTGAAGACGAGACTAAAAATAAATATGGGTTGTACAAATGATAATGTTAGATGTCTACGTTTAGCATTATCAGCTACAGTAGTAAGATTGAGCCGATTATTTCTTCATTTTATTGTTAATAAGATTACAGCTTCTTAATTCTGTTTGTTAAAACCAAAAGTGTCTTGCAGTGCTGACTCTGTAATAAACCAAAAGTAAATTACATTTGTCTCCTCCGAAAAATGGTCCGATCCGTGACTAAAAAAAACCATAATGTGATCTGAACCGTGAGATTTGTAATCCGTTACCGTACTAATTCTCAAAATAATTGTTTGTTGCAACACTATATAGTTATAGTTTAAAGAATATCTTCTATATACTCCGAAAAATTCTCTTAGGATCTAAGAGGGAGTCCAGTAACTGTCCAAGAGACAAAGACATCCACCAAACACTGACCAAATGACACATCAACCTTTAGTAAGGAACATCAATTCTAGTACGTCCGCCACCATATACAGTGACGTCCATACGTATCAGAGTTTGTATACGAGCAGGAACGTGTGATGTAAAGGGTTTCTGAGAGCCTGTAAGGGTTCCTGTATTTACAGTGAGTCGCTCAAGTGCTCTCGCGACTCTTTCTCAGCAGGCAGTGTGTGTTTAAACTGTCCTCTCCGGCTATTAATAGCGCCGCCGCTTCATCTGTGTATGCTGAATATAAAGCATGCCACCTTCTGGCTGCTGCTAAACGCCACAGAACCAATGCCGTGAACCCTGAAGCGCCATGTGCTTGAAATGCCAAGATAACGCCGGATAAAGCGTGTAAATAAACAAGGCGACGCCTTTTATCCAAAGTGACATTTAGAACACCAGACACAGACAGTCCATGAACACAGAGCTCATTAGTATACTGTGAATTTAAAGGGATAGTTCACCCAAAACTGAAATTTACACTATATATATATATATATATATATATATATATATATATATATATATATATATATGAACACAAGTTATTTTGAAGAATGTTAGAAATTGATAACCATTGACTTTCATAGTCAAAAAAAAAGTACTATGGAAGTCTCTGCTTATAGGTTTCCAGCATTTTTCGAAATATCTTCTTTTGCGTTCAACAGAAGAAACTCAAACAGGTTTGTGGCAAGTGTGTCACAATCACCAGCGATCTAATCCTTGTAGATCCCTGGTAAACACGCAGATCACCATAGAACAACAAATCCGCCATTTTATGGACTACAGATCCAGTCATGCACCGCTCACACGCACCTGTTCCGGATTCCTGCTGATTACACACGCATCAGTGCGGAGTCTTGTTATACTGTTACTGCGAACATTATGACGCGTTTCCCTTGCCTTGCTCTGCAGTGTTTTGACCCCCGCCTTGTTTGTTTGTTTACGTTGCTTGCTGCCTGTACTGACCATTTGCCTATTTAATGACTACCATTCCGGATTGCCTATATACATCTGTTTGACCCTGTTGACCGTTGCCTGCCTGACCATTCTCTTAATAAACCCTGCATTTGAATCCGCACCTACGTTCTCAGCGTCCTATCACATTACAGTGAATAAACGATGCCAGAATTTAAATTTTTAGGTGAACTACTTGGCTATTTGATGTCATTGTAAATTAGTAAAACTATTCAAATTAACGTAACATGGGATATAACACCTCACACATTTCTCATAAATAGTGATTTATGGTTGATCTCAATCGCACGATTGACGATTCATCATCAAGGAGCTAAACTAATGTAGCACACACACAGCACTCAAGTAAACCTGACTGTTGTCTGTATGGCTGACATTATAAAGTAATTGAAGCCATTTCGGGCATATAATTTATCATGAATTTAAAGGGATAGTTCACCCAAAACTGAAATTTACACTATATATATATATATATATATATATATATATATATATATATATATATATATATATATATATATATATATATATATATATATATATATATATATATGAACACAAGTTATTTTGAAGAATGTTAGAAATTGATAACCATTGAATTCCATAGTCAAAAAAAGTACTATGAAAGTCTACAGGTTTCAGCATTTTTCGAAATATCTTCTTTTGCGTTCAACAGAAGAAAGAAACTCAAACAGGTTTGTGGCAAGTGAGTGTCACAATCACCAGCGATTTAATCCTTGTAGATCCCTGGTAAACACGCAGATCGCCATAGAGCAACAAATCCGCCATTTTATGGACTACAGATCCAGCCATGCACCGCTCACACGCACCTGTTCCGGATTCCTGCTGATTACACATGCATCAGTGCGGAGTCTTGTTATACTGTTACTGCAAACATTATGACGCATTTCCCTTGCCTTGCTTTGCAGTGTTTTGACCCTCGCCTTATTTGTTTGTTTACGTTGCTTGCTGCCTGTACTGACCATTTGTCTATTTAATGACTACGATTCTGGATTGCCTATATACATCTGTTTGACCCTGTTGACCGTTGCCTGCCTGACCATTCTCTTAATAAACCCTGCATTTGAATCCGCACCTACGTTCTCAGCGTCCCATCACATTACAGTGAATAAACGATGCCAGATTTTTCATTTTTAGGTGAACTGATTGGCTATTTGATGTCATTGTAAATTATTAAAAGCTATTCAAATTAACGTAACATGGGATATAACACCTCACACGTTTCTCATAAATAGTGATTTATGGTTGATCTCAATCGCACGATTGACGATTCATCATCGAGGAGCTAAACTAATGTAGCACACACACAGCACTCAAGTAAACCTGACTGTTGTCTGTATGGCTGACATTATAAAGTAATTGAAGCCATTTCGGGCATATAATTTATCATGAATTTAAAGGGATAGTTCACCCAAAACTGAAATTTACACAATATATATATATATATATATATATATATATATATATATATATGAACACAAGTTGTTTTGAAGAATGTTAGAAATTGATAACAATTGACTTCCATAGTCAAAAAAAGTACTATGGAAGTCTATGGTTACAGGTTTCAGCACTTTTCGAAATATCTTCTTTTGCGTTCAACAGAAGAAAGAAACTCAAACAGGTTTGTGGCAAGTGAGTGTCACAATCACCAGCGATTTAATCCTTGTAGATCCCTGGTAAACACGCAGATCGCCATAGAACAACAAATCCACCATTATATGGACTACAGATCCAGTCATGCACCGCTCACACGCACCTGTTCCGGATTCAAATTAACTTAACATGGGATATAACACCTCACACATTTCTCATAAATCGCACGATTGACGATTCATCATTGAGGAGCTAAACTAATGTATTACACACACACAGCACTCAAGTAAACCTGACTGTTGTCTGTATGGCTGACATTATAAAGTAATTGAAGCCGTTTCGGGCATATAATTTATCATTGCTTGATACTGCAGCCCGCCATTATCACTGTAAAATGTATTCAAACAAACGTCTATACAAGTGCCACTGGTGTATAAACAAATACTCATCTGCAGTTTCCTAACAAAATAACTACATAGGTGAATAAAAAACCAAACAGAATATAATAATAATCATAGACTGATATTAATGACTTATACAAATACCCAGCGAGAGGAGGGGCATACTTAGTAAGGAGGGCTCATCCATGTTTCTTAGCTGCTCTAATGTGTATAAGCAGTACTGCACTGAACTAGGGATGCAAGGATTAACCGATTTCACTATTAACCGCACTTTCATTCGTCACGGTTAATTAATCGTAACGGCTTCTCAACACAGCACTTCTGCACGGAACAAAACTGCTGCAACTAAACAAAGTTACGCCGACTGTGCACTCGTTTAAAGTTCTGAGCATGTACACCGAGGCTAATACGCACACAGGACTGTTTAGGGTCGATCACATATTGCGTCTTTTGTGTGCGCAAGTTCCTTATTTCTAATGGACGCACTAAGTTTCTAAGTTCTTAATGCTTCCAGCTTTAAAAGAGAACCCCAACAATGACCGAAGCCCTGAAAATTTTCGGCCGATAAATTTTCGGTGGCCAAATTTTCGGTACATCTCTAATATCGACACACTTCTAGATTCCCATTGTTGCACATTTCTGCTGTGTGATTGGCTCTTAGATGAATATAGAGTAAAAAAAAGTTCAGAGCTTATAATTGTTATTGACATAAATGTGATCGCGATTCGATATAATATCGTTTATCAGCCCAGCCCTAGAATATACACATCTCTACTCCAAAGAGAAAAAAAATACAAAATTAAAATACCAAACAATTTTGTAATATAGTTGATCAAAAGTGCCTTTCAGACAGGGGTTCATCAGCCTTTGACTACATTTGTTCTCTTTCATTTGTATCTTACATGTCCATTAGAAAAATGCTATATTTTTTATTTATTCTTATTTATTTATTCATTGTTCTATTACCATGACAAGAATTGTTCATTGTAGCATATCATTGCAGCCTGCCATTATCAATGTAAAATGTATTCAAACAAACATCTATACAAATAAAAAGTGATAAAGGTGTACTAAACAAATCATTTCTGAGCTGATTAAGGTGTAAAAGCATAATGCGCTATTTTGTTTTGCTGCGATATTGCGACATGAATACAATTTGAACAGATAGCTTAAATAGCTCTGTTTGGAATGCAATTCGTTTATTTACACTGACTGGGATTATTCTGAATTATTATTGGGAAGATATGTGACATATTTTCGTTATATAACGATTTTATATAACGATAAATAAAACACTTAACGTGCACTCACACATACCGTTCCGATGCCAGCGGCAACCAAAACCACTTAGACGGAGACGCTGAGAACGAAAACGCCATGCCGCAAACAAAACAACAAACACACCAGGATGACAGAGCTCTAAGACGGCGCTCACACAAAGACAAAAGCTAGACAAAAGACAGGAAATGAGTGCTCGACCCGAGAAAACTCGAGCCGAGCATAACATACAAGACAAGACAGGACTAGTGTACCGACTCTGCCAAAAAACGAGAGTTAACAAGACCAAAGTGGCAGAATCCTGACACTTTTAGCTTAGCTTAGCATAAGTCATTGAATCGGATTAGACCGTTAGCTTCTGGCTCAAAATGTCAAGTTTCGATAAGTTTCCCATTTAAAATGTGACCCTTCAGTAGTTACACCGTGTACTAAGATTAACGAAAAATTAAAAGTCGCTATTTTCTATAGGCAAATAAGGGACTATACTCTCATTGGTTCCAGCGGCAACCAAAACCAACTAGACTGAGACGCTGAGAACGGAAACGCCATGCTGCAAACAAAACAACAAACACACCAGGATAATAGCGTGCATCCAGACCCCAGCCAAGACGGCGCTCATACAAAGACAAAAGACAGACAAAGACAGGAAATGAGTGCTTGACCTGAGAAAACTCGAGCCGAGCACAACATACAAGACAAGACAGGACTAGTGTCCCGACTCTGCCAAAAAACGAGAGTAACAAGACCAAAGTGGCAGAATCCTGACACTTTTAGCTTAGCTTAGCATAAGTCATTGAATCGGATTAGACCGTTAGCTTCTGGCTCAAAATGTCAAGTTTCGATAAGTTTCCCATTTAAAAAGATTGACGACAAATTAAAAGTCGCTATTTTCTATAGGCAAATAAGGGACTATACTCTCATTGGTTCCAGCGGCAACCAAAACCAACTAGACTGAGACGCTGAGAACGGAAACGCCATGCTGCAAACAAAACAACAAACACACCAGGATGATAGCGCACATCCCGACCCCAGCCAAGACGGCGCTCATACAAGGACAAAAGACAGACAAAGACAAGAACTGAGTGTTCGACCCGAGAAAACTCGAGCCGAGCACAACTTACAAGACAAGACAAGACTAGTGTCCTGACTCTGCCAAAAAACGAGAGTTAACAAGACCAAAGTGGCAGAATCCTGACACTTTTAGCTTAGCTTAGCATAAGTCATTGAATCGGATTAGACCGTTAGCTTCTGGCTCAAAATGTCAAGTTTCGATAAGTTTCCCATTTAAAATGTGACCCTTCAGTAGTTACACCGTGTACTAAGATTAACGAAAAATTAAAAGTCGCTATTTTCTATAGGCAAATAAGGGACTATACACTCATTGGTTCCAGCGGCAACCAAAACCAACAAGACTGAGACGCTGTGAACGAAAACGCCATGCCGCAAACAAAACAACAAACATACACCGTTAGCTTCTGGCTCAAAATGTCAAATTTCGATAAGTTTCCGATTTTAAAAAGATTGACGAAAAATTAAAAGTCGCTATTTTCTATAGGCAAATATGGGACTATACTCTCATTGGTTCTTTTGAAGTGCCATATTTTCTATATCACAGTATTCAGGTACAGAATTTGAATATAGTCTTCATTGTTTAAATAATTCAATAAATACATCCTTATTAAAGTTACAAATGGTACAATTTTAAGTGCCTCGATACTTTTAAACTCGGTCACAGGCCTTAAAACACATGCAAATGATAGATTTTGACTCCATTATGGTTGAACTCTTCAGTGGCTCCAAAAATCCTGAACGGTGGCTTCTGGTAAACTATAATCCAACAAATAAAAAAAAAAACAGCAACATCGCACTTGCTGCGATGTGATTATTGCGGATGTGCACATTGTGATATCGATGCTGAAACGATATATTGCACAGCTCTAGCTGACTTGCATAATAAAAACAAAAATTACTATGGAAGTCATTGGGTGTCCAACATTAATCAAAATATTTGTTTTGTGTTCAACAGAAGAACGAAACTCAAGCAGGTTTAGAAAAGGTGAAGGGTGATTAAAAAACGGCTGAAGTTTCACACCAACGCAATCTCACGGCAATTCGTAACTTTTTAATTTAGCGGCTAATTCGTATGCATACGTACGATCTAATTCGTACAGTTTAGTGCGATTTACTCGTCCCCCAGTGACGGTTGGGTTTAGGGGCGGGGTTGGGTGCCACGCCTCCTTTTTAAAATCGTACCTTTTCGTACGACTCAACTCGTACGAATTCGCCACTAAACTGACAAAACGTACAATACTTGCGTTTTGCCCTTCTATAGGGATTTGACTCATCATGACTTTGGTTTTTAACTACGGATGTTGAAGTGATATCAAATGTGAAGTGTTTACAACATAAATATGTTATTATTTCTACAAAATGATTTGTTTTATGCATTAAAAGCAATTTAGCGGCTAATTCGTATGCATACGTACGATCTAATTCGTACAATTTAGTGCGATTTGCTCGTCCCCCAGTGACGGTTGGGTTTAGGGGCGGGGTTGGGTGCCACACCTCCTTTTTAAAATCGTACCTTTTCGTACGACTCAACTCGTACGAATTCGCCACTAAACTGGCAAAACGTACAATACTTGCGTTTTGCCGTTCTATAGGCATTTGACTCATCATGACTTTGGTTTTTAACTACGGATGTTGAAGTGATATCAAATGTGGTGTTTACAACATAAATATGTTATTATTTCTACAAAATGATTTGTTTTATGCATTAAAAGCAATTTAGCGGCTAATTCGTATGCATACGTACGATCTAATTCGTACAATTTAGTGCGATTTGCTCGTCCCCCAGCGACGGTTGGGTTTAGGGGCGGGGTTGGGAGCCACGCCTCATTTTTAAAATCGTACCTTTTCGTACGACTCAACTCGTACTAATTTGCCACTAAACTGACAAAACGTACAATACTTGCGTTTTGCCCTTCAATAGGCATTTGACTCATCATGACTTTGGTTTTTAACTACGGATGTTGAAGTGATATCAAATGTGAAGTGTTTACAACATAAATATGTTATTATTTTTACAAAATTATTTGTTTTATGCATTAAAAGCAATTTAACGGCTAATTCGTATGCATCATACGATCTAATTCGTACAATTTAGTGCGATTTGTTCGTCCCCCAGTGACGGTTGGGTTTAGGGGCGGGGTTGGGTGCCACGCCTCCTTTTTAAAATCGTACCTTTTCGTACGACTCAACTCATACGAATTCGCCACTAAACTGACAAAACGTACAATACTTGCGTTTTGCCCTTCAATAGGCATTTGACTCATCATGACTTTGGTTTTTAACTACGAATGTTGAAGTGATATCAAATGTGAAGTGTTTACAACATAAATATGTTATTATTTCTACAAAATGATTTGTTTTATGCATTAAAAGCAATTTGGCGGCTAATTCGTATGCATACGTACGATCTAATTCGTACAATTTAGTGCGATTTGCTCGTCCCCCAGCGACGGTTGGGTTTAGGGGCGGGGTTGGGTGCCACGCCTCCTTTTTAAAATCGCACCTTTTCGTACGACTGAACTTGTTCGAATTCGCCACTAAACTGACAAAGCGTACAATACTTGCGTTTTGCCCTTCTATAGGCATTTGACTGATCATGACTTTGGTTTTTAACTACGGATGTTGAAGTGATATCAAATGTGAAGTGTTTACAACTTAAATATGTTATTATTTCTACAAAATGATTTGTTTTATGCATTAAAAGCAATTTAGCGGCTAATTCGTATGCATACGTACTATCTAATTCGTACAATTTAGTACGATTTGCTCGTCCCCCAGTGACGGTTGGGTTTAGGGGCGGGGTTGGGTGCCACGCCTCCTTTTTAAAATCGTACCTTTTCGTACGACTGAACTCTTATGAATTCGCCACTAAACTGACAAAGCGTACAATACTTGCGTTTTGCCCTTCTATAGGCATTTGACTCATCATGACTTTGGTTTTTAACTACGGATGCTGAAGTGATATCAAATGTGAAGTGTTTACAACATAAATATGTTATTATTTCTACAAAATGATTTGTTTTATGCATTAAAAGCAGTTCAGCGGCTAATTCGTATGCATACGTACGATCTAATTCGTACAATTTAGTGCGATTTGCTCGTCCCCCAGTGACGGTTGGGTTTAGAGGCGGGGTTGGGTGCCACACCTCCTTTTTAAAATCGTACCTTTTCGTACGACTCAACTCGTACGAATTCGCCACTAAACTGACAAAACGTACAATACTTGCGTTTTGCCCTTCTATAGGCATTTGACTCATCATGACTTTGGTTTTTAACTACGGATGTTGAAGTGATATCAAATGTGAAGTGTTTACAACATAAATATGTTATTATTTCTTCAAAATGATTTGTTTTATGCATTAAAAGCAATTTAGCGGCTAATTCGTATGCATACGTACGATCTAATTCATACAATTTAGTGCGATTTGCTCGTCCCCCAGTGACGGTTGGGTTTAGAGGCGGGGTTGGGTGCCACGCCTCCTTTTAAAAATCGTACCTTTTCGTACGACTGAACTCTTACGAATTCGCCACTAAACTGACAAAACGTACAATACTTGCGTTTTGCCCTTCTATGGGCATTTGACTCATCATGACTTTGGTTTTTAACTACGGATGTTGAAGTGATATCAAATGTGAAGTGTTTACAACATAAATATGTTATTATTTCTACAAAATGATTTGTTTTATGCATTAAAAGCAATTTGGCGGCTAATTCGTATGCATACGTACGATCTAATTCGTACAATTTAGTGCGATTTGCTTGTCCCCCAGTGACGGTTGGGTTTAGGGGCGGGGTTGGGTGCCACGCCTCCTTTTAAAAATCGTACCTTTTCGTACGACTCAACTCGTACGAATTCGCCACTAAACTGACAAAACTTACAATACTTGCGTTTTGCCCTTCAATAGGCATTTGACTCATCATGACTTTGGTTTTTAACTACGGATGTTGAAGTGATATCAAATGTGAAGTGTTTACAACATAAATATGTTATTATTTCTACAAAAGGATTTGTTTTATGCATTAAATGCAATTTAGCGGCTAATTCGTATGCATACGTACGATCTAATTCGTACAATTTAGTGCGATTTGCTCGTCCCCCAGCGACGGTTGGGTTTAGGGGAGGGGTTGGGTGCCACGCCTCCTTTTAAAAATCGTACCTTTTCGTAGGACTGAACTCTTACGAATTCGCCACTAAACTGACAAAGCGTACAATACTTGCGTTTTGCCCTTCTATAGGCATTTGACTCATTATGACTTTGGTTTTTAACTACGGATGTTGAAGTGATATCAAATGTGAAGTGTTTACAACATAAATATGTTATTATTTCTACAAAATGATTTGTTTTATGCATTAAAAGCAATTTAGCGGCTAATTCGTATGCATACGTACGATCTAATTCGTACAATTTAGTACGATTTGCTCGTCCCCCAGTGACTGTTGGGTTTAGGGGCGGGGTTGGGTGCCACGCCTCCTTTTTAAAATCGCACCTTTTCGTACGACTGAACTTGTTCGAATTCGCCACTAAACTGACAAAGCGTACAATACTTGCGTTTTGCCCTTCTATAGGCATTTGACTGATCATGACTTTGGTTTTTAACTACGGATGTTGAAGTGATATCAAATGTGAAGTGTTTACAACTTAAATATGTTATTATTTCTACAAAATGATTTGTTTTATGCATTAAAAGCAATTTAGCGGCTAATTCGTATGCATACGTACTATCTAATTCGTACAATTTAGTACGATTTGCTCGTCCCCAGTGACGGTTGGGTTTAGGGGCGGGGTTGGGTGCCACGCCTCCTTTTTAAAATCGTACCTTTTCGTACGACTGAACTCTTATGAATTCGCCACTAAACTGACAAAACGTACAATACTTGCGTTTTGCCCTTCTATAGGCATTTGACTCATCATGACTTTGGTTTTTAACTACGGATGTTGAAGTGATATCAAATGTGAAGTGTTTACAACATAAATATGTTATTATTTCTACAAAATGATTTGTTTTATGCATTAAAAGCAATTTAGCGGGTAATTTGTATGCATTCGTACGATCTAATTCGTACAATTTAGTACGATTTGCTCGTCCCCCAGTGACGGTTGGGTTTAGGGGCGGGGTTGGGTGCCACGCCTCCTTTTTAAAATCGCACCTTTTCGTACGACTGAACTCTTACGAATTCGCCACTAAAATGACAAAACGTACAATACTTGCGTTTTGCCCTTCAATAAGCATTTGACTCATTATGACTTTGGTTTTTAACTACGGATGTTGAAGTGATATCAAATGTGAAGTGTTTACAACATAAATATGTTATTATTTCTACAAAATGATTTGTTTTATGCATTAAAAGCAATTTGGCGGCTAATTCGTATGCATACGTACGATCTAATTCGTACAATTTAGTGCAATTTGCTCGTCCCCCAGTGACGGTTGGGTTTAGGAGCGAGGTTGGGTGCCACGCCTCCTTTTAAAAATCGTACCTTTTCGTACGACTCAACTCGTACGAATTCGCCACTAAACTGACAAAACGTACAATACTTGCGTTTTGCCCTTCTATGGGCATTTGACTCATCATGACTTTGGTTTTTAACTACGAATGTTGAAGTGATATCAAATGTGAAGTGTTTACAACATAAATATGTTATTATTTCTACAAAATGATTTGTTTTATGCATTATAAGCAATTTAGCGGCTAATTCGTATGCATACGTACGATCTAATTCGTACAATTTAGTGCGATTTGCTCGTCCCCCAGTGACGGTTCAGTTTAGGGGCGGGGTTGGGTGCCACGCCTCCTTTTAAAAATCGTACCTTTTCGTACGACTCAACTCGTACGAATTCGCCACTAAACTGACAAAACTTACAATACTTGCGTTTTGCCCTTCAATAGGCATTTGACTCATCATGACTTTGGTTTTTAACTACGGATGTTGAAGTGATATCAAATGTGAAGTGTTTACAACATAAATATGTTATTATTTCTACAAAAGGATTTGTTTTATGCATTAAATGCAATTTAGCGGCTAATTCGTATGCATACGTACGATCTAATTCGTACAATTTAGTGCGATTTGCTCGTCCCCCAGCGACGGTTGGGTTTAGGGGAGGGGTTGGGTGCCACGCCTCCTTTTAAAAATCGTACCTTTTCGTACAACTGAACTCTTACGAATTCGCCACTAAACTGACAAAACGTACAATACTTGCGTTTTGCTCTTCTATAGGCATTTGAGTCATCATGACTTTGGTTTTTAACTACGGATGTTGAAGTGATATCAAATGTGAAGTGTTTACAACATAAATATGTTATTATTTCTTCAAAATGGTTTGTTTTATGCGTTAAAAACATTCTGTTTATATACAGCGGCTGGATTAATACACACTGTTCGCCATTTTATATATATATATATATATATATATATATCCATTAACACATATTGACTTATTTTCAGGGAAACGACTAAATCCAAAACAAAATGCAATCAATGTTTGCTCTGCTTTTCTCAAACATCTTGCAGACTCTGCACGGACCGCTTATGAATAACTAACTAAACGGAGTCAGGAGAGTTCAGAGTAAAGCAGCATTACTTAGAATTACAATTAGTTTGACTTGCCGAGTCTATCTGAGACGGCGTGTGAAATATAAAGCAGCAGTCGAGCTTTTATACTAACCAGAATACAATTCAAAACACTCCGAGCACTTTGTGCCACGCCATAGAAATTCAGCCTTGCGTGTTTCCTACGTAAATGAGCCTTCGTCATTGTTCCTTCACGTTCGATTGTGTTTTTCTGAGAACGCTTTCCCTGCAGAAACACACGCTGAGAGTTTTAATTGCTAGTATGATTTTACCAACATAAAAGCTGTGTTTCCACCCCATAATACTGAAGAATCCTTGACATATCACTTCTGAATATATGTCAGTGTATAAATGGTAATATTCGAAACGCTCTGTCAAATCACTGCTGTAATGTCGGGTGCTATTCTAAAGATCTGGACGATTAAAAGAGCACTGCTATTATTTTAAATAGGCTCTTTTTACATCTCCGCTAGAGTTAAACAGTTGAGTTTTAGCATTTTTGAATCCGTTCAGCCAATCTCCAGGCCTGGGGGGAACACTTTTAGATTAGCTTAGCTTAGCATAAGTCATGAAATTGGATTAGACCGCTAGCTTCTAGTTCCAATGTCAAGCTTTGACAAGTTTTCTATTTAAGATGTGACCCTTCGGTAGGTACATTGCGTACTATGATTGACGAAAAATGAAAAGTCGCTATTTTCTATAGGCAAATACGGGACTCTACTCTCATTCTTGTTCCGTTAAAAGGGTTAGTTTATCCAAACATGAAAATGTCCTCATGACTAACTCAAGGGGCCCTACCATACACCCGGCGCAATAAGGCGCAAGACGTGTTTGGCGTGATTTGTTGCTATTTTCAGACCAGCGCGACTGTGATTTTACCGTTTTGCGTCATGCTATTTAAATCCATTTGCACCACTTTGTGGACTCGTTTTATTTTGAAGAACTAAATTAGACCGCACCATTGACCAACTAAATGCTACTCTAAAGACACATTGCTGAATACACACAGGATGTACAGCAACACACAAATATCTTTACAAATGAAAACAATTAAAGGATTAAAATGATCCATAAATGATTATTTTCTACATCAATATAAACACCACTGCCTCCATGCCTTCTTCACCTCGGGGGTCTTTTTCAGTTTATTCATGACAATCTGCATAAGTATAATGTTATTATTATGAACAGTATTATTTATTATATGCAGATTTATATATACAAGCTTAGATTTGTCCGCCTGTGGGGTTTTGGAGACGTCTGCATCACCATATGGGGCATAAGAACAGGACGTGAGTTTGTATGTAACTCAGTTTTCTGACCACACTTCATTATTATTGTTCATTTATTCCTTTGCTGGAGATTAGAACTGAATTTAGAAATAGTTTTGACACAAATCTTTGCGCTTAACAAACTAAATTAAATATGTGGGCTAATGGATGTGTTCAGTGGAGTGAGTTTCCACCGTTTCCTCACTCCACCAAAGTAAAGGAGTAAAAGTAAAGAGAAAGTAAAGAGGCCGAATGGAGGAGGCTCGTTCTTTATCCTCGCGCTGCAGATGCTCTGTTTAACTGTTTTCTCGCTAGTGAAGCGTTCAGTTTTTCCTCTTACAAAGTCCGCCATGTAAACAGCAAATGCACCATGAAGCGACGCAACTGACTCTTAAAGGGAATGAGAGATGAGACTCTGATTGGTTTAATGCAGGTTATGCTCAAAACACACCCAGAACTCATTAAGAGAATAAGCACAACCCTGTTAGGCCATGCGCAGCAGCGCATTTTTTCATCCTTAAAGGGTCACGAAACACCAAAACGCATTTTTTGAGCTGTTGACAGTCATCTATGTGTCCCACGCTGCTATAAACACTATTAGGACACATATATTGCACTAAAAAGTGAAAATTGGTTGTTTTTGCGTTATTTTGAGCAAATTCGTTCTTCCGGTTTGAAACGAATTTTTGAAGCTGCGTCACGGCCATGAGATACTTGGGTGTAAATCCAGCTGGAGAGTGGCTGTCTGTCTTTTCTAGGACGTTCTTACGTATCTGAGTGTGCAGTATTAATTCATGAGAAAGACGTGCTTCAAACCAATCAGCGCGCTCTATTGTGTATGACGTGAAACTTCATTAATATGCATGATAGCTCCGGAGACTGTTTACCAGTTTACACTGTTCAGACGGCAGAGAGACGCCACGTTGTGTTGCCAAAACAAGTGAAAGTACAAGAATTTCAAGACAAAATTCGTAGGTGTTATTAGTGTGTTGCAACGAAGGTTTTGTTTTCATTTTCCCTTTGTAAGAGAGCAGCTGGTCTCACGTGTGGATTACAGTGCACGCGACACGCGACAGAAACGCGTTTGTAAGGAACATTTTTACCCGAGAGATTTTCTCATCTGGAAATGGTGAAATCCGGATTTGCCGCTCGTCTACTTTTAATAAAAAGACACAGCTCCAGTTTGATTGTCTGTCTACAGATTTGGTAAGTGTTTGCAGTGGACTGCCCTTTGTTTAAATGCTGCTCTCCGAGTGTAAACATGTAAACACAAACTATTCCCGTCGTGCAGGATTTTCGCTGCAATTTGTGACAGGATAGTCTATACACACACGGCTTTCTGACGCTACCTACCGAGTACATAAGTTACAGAGAAATGCAGAGGACTTTTTTCTCTTATTCGCCGTATCAAATCAGCCTCTGTGTGTTTGTTTTTCCTGTCAAACTTAGCGCGTACCCAAATGTTAACTCCCTTCTATGCAAATCCTACCCTCTTTCCCTCCCCCGACACTCCCACACTCCCAGAGCTGGACACGCCCAACTTTCCTGACTTTTTTCAAAACAGAGGTGTGACAACACCCTGCTGAGACAGGGGGTTTCGTGGCCCTTTAAAATAGCAAAAGTGGATTCGGACATGCCCTTAATGCTTTTGCGTGCTGCGCTTTAGACCAGGGGTTCTCAACCTTTTTCACTTCGGGGTCCACCTCCTTCTCCGAAAACTATTTGAAGGCCTTGTGTGACATTTTTTTAAACAGATTGTCTAGAGAAACTGCTTATTTTAAACCTATATTTGTTAGCAAAACATTTCATTTGCTTATACTATTATTATCTTATTTTTCTACAGCATTGTTATAAAATAAATATATATATATATATATACAGTTGAAGTCAGAATTATTTACCCCCCTTTGAGTTTTATTTTCTTTTTTAAATATTTCCCAAATGATGTTTAACAGAGCAAGGAAATTTTCACAGTATGTCTGATAATATTTTTTTCTTATTTGTTTTATTTCAGCTAGAATGAAAGCAGTTCTTAATCTTTTAAAAGCCATTTTAAGAGAAATATTATTAGCCCCTTTAAGCTATAGATTTTTTCGATAGTCTACAGGACAAACCATCATTATACAATATCTTGCCTAATTCCCCTAACCTGCCTAGTTAACCTAATTAACCTAGTTAAGCCTTTAAATGTCACTTTAAGCTGTATAGAAGTGTCTTGAAGAATATCTAGTCTAATATTATTTACTGTCATCATGGCAAAGATAAAATAAATCAGTTATTAGAGATGAGTTATTAAAACTATTATGATTAGAAATGTGTTGAAACAATCTGCTCTCCGTTAAACAGAAAATGAGGAAAAAAATAAACAGGCGGGCGAATAATTCAGACTTCCACTATATATATATATATATATAAAATGAAAAGTAATTAGTAACTATTTATTTGAGTAATTTTTTCATCAGCTACTTTTTTACTCTTACTCGGGTAACTTTTAAGATTGTTACTTTTACTTGAGTATAAATTTTGCATACTCTACCCACCTCTGGCTATGTCACACCAAAGGACATATTTAAGGTATTGTTCAGTACAAATGTATAAATAAAAAATAAAAATAAATAAATAGAAAATGAAAAATGTGTAAAAGTTAATGACCCTTTATATTTTCTAAAACATCCGACTTCAAAATTACACAAATACATGTATTTTATAACAAAAAAAAAACACTTTTAGTGGCCGACGGCAGGGAGAAAATACTTAAATAAGCCAAATTTTATTTCCCTAACACAAATCGGTTGTGTGAAACCCAGCATTTTTTACCGATAGCACAGTATATCCCACACTAGACGAACTACAATCGAATTCAAAATATGAACATTTACTATGTTCATTTCGCTAGTGTGCATTGCTGGTCTTGGAGAGAACAATTCATTCGATCGTTTTCCTTCGTTTATCAGGGGTCACCACGGTGGAATGAACCGCCAACTATTCCAGCATATGTTTTACGCAGCATATGTTTTTAAATGCCAACTTTTTTTTTTTGGCTGTGAGGCATCAGTGCTAACCACTGAGCCACCGTGCCGCCCAGAAAAAAAGAACGGCTGCACAACTGGCCCTTTTCCGCTGGCTGAAAACACACATTTGGTGGACACGCAGTCTAAGAGTGCACTGCTCGGACATTTAACATGCAAATGACTTATGATAAAGCACGATCGGCATCAGTTCTAGTAGGCTACAATGTATTTGTGCTTTCGAAACCGTCTGTTTTCCTCTGCCATCGTTAGCCGGAGCTGTTTGTGAGCAACAACACGCTGCTGCAGAGTTGCCTCAGACGAAGCCTCAGAGGGAGAGAAACTCTCCGGCGTCGAAACGGAACTGATAACGTTTGGAGCTTATCTACACAACGCAGGCGACCATAATAATGTAGCCACTGGGCTAAACTATTGGCTCATTACCAGCTTTTGGTACCCGTAGTCTGAAGTACAGCTGGTTGAACGCTTGCTAACAATACAGTATGCATGACCTCCCGCCAGAATGTTACGATCATTCTCTCACCGGACGTACTGTTAACAATGGCGGTACAAAAAAAGCTGTAAAAATCTGTCACTTGGTTAAAGGAAGACTCCACTTTCTGTTTACAGCTCCCCTAGAGCTCAACTGTGTAGCTTTACCACTTTTGAATCCATTCAGACGATTTCCGGGTCTGGCAGGAGCACTTTTAGCTTAGCTTAGCATAGATCATTGAAACGGATTAGACCGTTAGCATCTCGCTCATAAATAACCAAAGATTTTCAATCATTTTAATGTTTAAAGCTTGACGATTTTGTAGTTCGATGATTGGCTCCTGTACTAGAAGGCGGGCTTTATTCGCCATATAGCGATCAATGATTGGCTCCTGTACTAGAAGGCGGACTTTGTTTACCATATAGCGATTGATGATTAGCTCCTGTACTAGAAGGCGGGCTTTGTTTACCATAAAGCGATCGATGATTGGCTCCTCTACTAGAAGGCGGGATTTATTCACCATATAGCGATTAGTGATTGGCTCCTGTACTAGAAGGCGGGCTTTATTCGACATATAGCGATCGATGATTGGCTCCTGTACTAGAAGGCGGGCTTTGTTTACCATATAGTGATCGACGATTGGCTCCTGTTCTAAAAGGCGGACTTTATTCGCCATATAGCTATCGACGATTGGCTCCTGTACTAGAAGGCGGGGCTTCATTCGCCATATAGCGATCAACGATTGGCTCCTGTACTAGAAGGCGGGCTTCATTCGCCATATAGCCATCAATGATTGGCTCCTGTACTAGAAGGCGGGCTTTGTTTACCATATAGCGATTGATGATTGGCTCCTGTACTAGAAGGCGGGATTTATTCACCATATAGCGATTAGTGATTGGCTCCTGTACTAGAAGGCGGGCTTTATTCGCCATGTAGCGATTGATGATTGGCTCCTGTACTAGAAGGCGAGGCTTTATTCGCCATATAGCGATCTATGATTGGCTCCTGTACTAGAAGGCGGGCTTTGTTTACCATATAGTGATCGACGATTGGCTCCTGTTCTAAAAGGCGGACTTTATTCGCCATATAGCTATCGACGATTGGCTCCTGTACTAGAAGGCGGGGCTTCATTCGCCATATAGCGATCAACGATTGGCTCCTGTACTAGAAGGCGGGCTTCATTCGCCATATAGCCATCAATGATTGGCTCCTGTACTAGAAGGCGGGCTTTGTTTACCATATAGCGATTGATGATTGGCTCCTGTACTAGAAGGCGGGATTTATTCACCATATAGCGATTAGTGATTGGCTCCTGTACTAGAAGGCGGGCTTTATTTGCCATGTAGCGATTGATGATTGGCTCCTGTACTAGAAGGCGAGGCTTTATTCGCCATATAGCGATCAACGATTGGCTCCTGTACTAGAGGGCGGGCTTTATTCGACATATAGCGATCGATGATTGGCTCCTGTACTAGAAGGCGGGCTTTGTTTACCATATAGTGATCGACGATTGGCTCCTGTTCTAAAAGGCGGACTTTATTCGCCATATAGCTATCGACGATTGGCTCCTGTACTAGAAGGCGGGGCTTCATTCGCCATATAGCGATCAACGATTGGCTCCTGTACTAGAAGGCGGGCTTCATTCGCCATATAGCCATCAATGATTGGCTCCTGTACTAGAAGGCGGGCTTTGTTTACCATATAGCGATTGATGATTGGCTCCTGTACTAGAAGGCGGGATTTATTCACCATATAGCGATTAGTGATTGGCTCCTGTACTAGAAGGCGGGCTTTATTCGCCATGTAGCGATTGATGATTGGCTCCTGTACTAGAAGGCGAGGCTTTATTCGCCATATAGCGATCTATGATTGGCTCCTGTACTAGAAGGCGGGCTTTGTTTACCATATAGTGATCGACGATTGGCTCCTGTTCTAAAAGGCGGACTTTATTCGCCATATAGCTATCGACGATTGGCTCCTGTACTAGAAGGCGGGGCTTCATTCGCCATATAGCGATCAACGATTGGCTCCTGTACTAGAAGGCGGGCTTCATTCGCCATATAGCCATCAATGATTGGCTCCTGTACTAGAAGGCGGGCTTTGTTTACCATATAGCGATTGATGATTGGCTCCTGTACTAGAAGGCGGGATTTATTCACTATATAGCGATTAGTGATTGGCTCCTGTACTAGAAGGCGGGCTTTATTTGCCATGTAGCGATTGATGATTGGCTCCTGTACTAGAAGGCGAGGCTTTATTCGCCATATAGCGATCTATGATTGGCTCCTGTACTAGAAGGCGGGCTTTGTTTACCATATAGCGATCGATGATTGGCTCCTGTACTAGAAGGCGGGATTTATTCACCATATAGCGATTAGTGATTGGCTCCTGTACTAGAAGGCGGGCTTTATTCGCCATGTAGCGATCGATGATTGGCTCCTATACTAGAAGGCGGGCTTTATTCACCATATAGCGATCGATTATTGGCTCCTGTACTAGAAGGCGGGGCTTCATTCGCCATATAGTGATCGATGATTGGCTCCTGTACTAGAAAGCGGGCTTTGTTTACCATATAGCGATTGATGATTGGCTCCTGTAATAGAGGACGGGCTTTGTTCACCATATAGTGATCGATGATTGGCTCCTGTACTAGAAGGCGGGCTTTGTTTACCATATAGTGATCGATGATTGGCTCCTGTACTAGAAGGCGGGATTTATTCGCCATATAGCGATCAACGATTGGCTCCTGTACTAGAAGGCAGGTTTTATTCGCCATATAGCGATCGATGATTGGCTCCTGTACTAGAAGGCGGGCTTTATTCACCATATAGCGATCAACGATTGGCTCCTGTACTAGAAGGCGGGCTTTATTCGCCATATAGCCATCTATGATTGGCTCCTGTACTAGAAGGCGGGCTTTATTCGCCATATAGCCATCTATGATTGGCTCCTGTACTAGAAGGCGGGCTTTATTCGCCATATTGCCATCTATGATTGGCTCCTGTACTAGAAGGCGGGCTTTGTTTACCATATAGAGATTGATGATTGGCTCCTGTACTAGAAGGCGAGGCTTTATTCGCCATATAGCGATCGATGATTGGCTCCTGTACTAGAAGGCGGGCTTTATTCGCCATATAGTGATCGATGATTGGCTTCTGTACTAGAAGGCGGGCTTTATTCGCCATATAGTGATCGATGATTGGCTCCTGTACTAGAAGGCGGGCTTTGTTTACCATATAGCGATCGATGATTGGCTCCTCTACTAGAAGGCGGGATTTATTCGCCATATAGTGATCGACGATTGGCTCCTGTACTAGCAGGCGGGGCTTCATTCGCCATACTGACCTTTACACTTTTCCCCATTCAAAAAGATACGAGTGACACGTCTTGTGTATTCTAGAGTCTGTGTTTTTAATAAGTCGTTTGAACAGGTCATTTTCTGAGAGTACTACTTCATTGATGTCATATGTTTGTTTGTTTTACGGTTTCAGAAGATGTGTGTTTGTGTGTGTGTGTGTGTTGCTGGACGCCCCACTCATCACTCATGCTCTAATCCGAACGCTCTTCTAGGCCATCAGTAGTGGATGCATTATTGAAGTGCCCTTAAAATACATAAAGGCTGCTTAATGATTAATGAGAAGAAGTTGTATCTTTACACGCCTGCAATGCTGCCTCTAGTGTCACAGAGGTGACGGAGCGGTGCTTTGATAGGTCACCAATGGGTAATACAGTAAATCCACACACACATGCAGGCGTTTGCTACTGCATACCGTTCAACGCCTTCTAAAAGATTCAAACAAACACTTCTGCTGCTAACGTGCAGTGCTCAGCATAGAGTTCAGCCCATTTTGATCCATTTCTCAGTGAATATAGGCGATGTATTTTGGTGCATTTAAACAAAACAGATTTATTAAACAGATATATTTATGAAAATAATATTTTAGTCAGCAAACATATTAAAAAATTGAAAGATAATACAATTAAATTCAAGCAAAACCTACACAATTTCAACTAAATCTTTCATTTCTTTTTGTTCTCTTGATTTTCCCTCTTTTTCAAATTTGTATTTAATATTTTTCTACAACATATTAATTTGGCTGTGCTGGTTTTCAGACCGTTAGAGAAGCTTCCAGATTTGGCTTCAGTACTGATCTAATGTATATGCGCAAATATAATATTGTAGAGCTTCCTATTCAAAATAGGAATCGAAAAGAGAGATTTGTGAAGCGTGTACTCGTATATGCTGAGCGCTGTAAACAGCATGTGGGGGATTTTAGAATTGTGGATACATTAGAATTGCGAATATTTATTTCATTTTTTTTTTGTACGGGATACATTTAAGGTGCTGATTAAAAATAAAGTTATTAAAGAATTTAAGTATCTTGGCATAGCTCTTGTCACGGTCACCAGCGAGATCCTACCACTAGAGATCGCTGGTACACACACACATTCACAAGGACTACAATTCTGCTGGTATAAGGACTACATATTCAGTCATGCCACACACACACACCTGATGCAAGTCACCACCCTCAGCTGAAGCCACTCAAGGACTTAAGCCTGGTTTATACTTCTGCATCAAGTGATCGTCGTAACCCACGGCGCAAGCCTCACGCGTAGCCGTGCATTTATACTTCTGCGCGGTGTTTCTGTTTCTCTGCAATACACTTCCGAAACTCTAGCTGGCAGTAGGTGTTTATGTTTCTCTGTGTCGAGTTTCTTCGCTGGTGTTTTGTTTTTCTGAACACTTCCTTAATGTACAAGTGGCTCAAATTCGCTCATTTTGAGGCGGGAATCGTCGGACGTGCAACAACTTTAATCATGAGGTAAACACAAAACAACAGTCTCCATCCGGAGCTCCTTCACGGGACTCCACGCTTGTAAACACTCGCTGCATCGAGCGCGCGGCTCTCACCTCCGCCCACACTCGTCAGCGCTACCAAGCCGACCAATCACAGAGCTTGCGCTATGCGTACGCGTTACATTTTTTGAGAGGTGCACGTCAACGACGCCGACGGCCACGGCGAGGGGCTGTGCGTCCACGCGTAGGCTGCGCCGTAGCATAAGCGTGCGCTTGACGCAGAAGTATAAATCGGCCTTAACTCATTGCACTATATAGTCAGCACACAAACGCACAATAGTTGCTGAGTCTTGTCTACTGTTTAGTGACACCACAACGCGGTTTTCTTTGTCTAGTTTGCCTGGTTTTGATCTTTGCCACGTCTGTCTGTTCATCCTTTCTGCTGCCATCCTCATGACCATCTGCCTGCTATATTGACTACGATTCTGGATTTCCCTCATACGTCTGTTTGCTCCTGTATTGATCATTGCTTGCCTGACCATCCCTTAATAAAAACCTGCATTTGGATCCGCATCCTGTTGTCAGCGTCTATCGTTGGTTACAGCTCTAGACAAATAATTAAAAATTTGATAGTCATGTTAAAAATATCAGTGCGAAAGTTAAGCCGAGTCTAAACTGTTTCCGTTTTATTGGGAGATTTTGAACATATCAGACTGCAAAATTATACGTGCACACAATGATGTTCTCTCACTTGACGTATTGCATTACATCATGCTCACAAGCCTCTTTAACTACATTGAAGCCTATTGACTCGATATGTAAACAAGCAGTTAAAATGATGGACTTAATTAAAGCCGATGCGATGGCATCATTGTGAAGTTTCACGTAAACTTGACCTTTTTAGTTTTGATAGTTTTATTAAATTTAATCATCTTAAATTCGTTTTTAAATCTTTGAATAAGCATGTTCCAATGCTGTTTTCTGATCCAATCAGTAGGCATCAAACCTTTTACAGAGTCACACGGGCAACTGCTAATGGCTCGTTTCCACTGACTGGAACTGTACGTTTCCACTGCTAAAAGGGTACCAATGGTACTCTTTTGGTGGGCGTGGTGTACGACAGAAAGTTGCAGTCGACGTCATTTTCGCTCGAGAAAATGTCTAAAGTAAAGCTGTACGGGTCGCTCACAAATCATATGAGAAGCACTTCTTACAAAACAGAGGCTTTACACACATAAATACTTGTGTATAAATGTTTATTACTAACTTTTCTATGAACATGAGTTGATTATAACCGCAGATCAATGCGAAATAGCCTACTAGTCTGTAATTATATAAAATAAATAAACAAATATGAACACATACAGACCCTTACAGTCTCCGATATGTTACCACTTACAGAAAAACTACACACAGCACGCATTTAGTCCTTATTTGGGTTCAAAACGACAGGAAATACAGCCCACAGTCAGACCTCTCGTGATTAAATGTGTCTGTAATCTTCAGCAGCACGTGTAGCCTCTTGTTAAAGAGTAATTCCCTCATTCCGAGTTTATAATAGTCCAAAAGGTGATGATAATAGTTAAACATGGCAGTTTGTTCACGTTTGCTGAAAAAAATCATGTGCTCCTTTTTTCCGGCTTCTCCTTTTTTGTTTTTTGGCGCGTCACTCTCGTGTTTGGATCAGGTTCAAAAGCACGTCAGTAATCAAGCGCACGGTATTATCATCAGCTGAAGAAGTTCGTTATTTCATAGACGCGCGGCGAGCGCAAGCAAGAAAGCGAAACCGCTCGCGCTTCAGACTGGCTCGTAAAAAACTACAGGGCGCAGGGTAAAATCTGCTCTTCTTTTGGGCTTTGTGGCTGTTCATCAAGACGACGACAAGGCTCGTTTGAGCTCAGATCGACCAGGGCTCGTTATTATATGGTATTACATGCAGAGCTCGAAATTGCGACCATTTTGGTCGCATATACGCCGGAAATTTAATCTATGCGACCTCGTAATATATTTGGGAGCATTTGTGCGACTGCAGATATAGGTTGTAGTGCGACTTGTTTCGATTTTTTCTAAAAACGTGCTGAATCAGACTTCCCTGCCGCTATATTGGTTCATATTAGCTGTCAATCACTCAAGGCTGGCAGATAACAGGGAGCTTATAAGGGCGCCAGCCGAAATCAATCGAGGGTTTTCGGAGAAGGCGCCCGAATCTCGATGCGTTGCATTCACTGCGTGTTCAGCGCAAATGTAACACTGTACACATCATCGCCAAAGAAGCTCGCCTTTACTGAGTTTAAACAGAAACTGCGGCTCATAACAAAGAACGGTATTTGCGCCGGTGGTCATCGCGAGAATCCTGCTCTGCCCAGCTCATGTATTGGGTCGGCTGACTCGCCTGCTTTTCCACAAACACAGAAAACTGTAAATCAGCTCATAACGAGACCGAGCATTTACAAAGACACAAACCCAAACTTTTAAAGAGTAGCAGAAGTGAGACCTTTCTTACTTTCTTTGGTCCAAAAGTAAAAAAAATACCAAGTAAAAAAGTTAATTTCGAGCCCTAATATGTATATATAGTCTCTCGGCTGTGTATTAAAACGTGTTGCGTGAGCTCGTGACGTATCTCTGCAAACCAATAGCGCTCAGCTGCGCGTCTAGCTCCGCCTTTTGGTACCCTTTCTCGTGTTTGGTACCCTTTCGAAAGGGTGCCGAAAAAGGGGTACGGTACGGTTCGCCTTTTGACAGTGGAAACGGCCATAAAACCGTACCGAACTCAGTGGAAATGGGCCATAATGGTGACTGTCTAGTGCCAAAGTGTAAGACCTCATTTGCTCAATCTGTTTTCTCTGTAAAGGGAGCCAAACTGTGGAACGATTTACTTGTTAGCCTAAAATCAGAAAGTAATATCAATATTTTTAGTAGCGCTCTTAAAAAGAGGTTAAAAACAAAACAGCAGGGTTCGCACAAATAGTCTACTATTAGTTTGTTGGATGATGCCGCCTTTGCTTTTGCTTTCAGTAATTTTAGGTAAAGAATTTTCAAGAGTTCACACTTAGCTGATGATTGATTATAAAGCAAGTTTGGCATGCTCTCCCGGGAGAGAGCCCTGAGCTCAAAAGGTCCTTGAGCCCTGGGCTCCCTCCCGTTTGCAGGGCGAGAGGGGAGCTCTGAGCTCAGGTAGCTTTTGATAAGAGTTGATGACAGCAGAAAATAATTGCTATGCAGAGATATGCTGATGGATAAAAATTTGACCAGTGCTAAATTTAGATTGATCGGAACGTGGGAGGAAACTGGATACCCCGGGGGAAACCCACGCGCGCACTGGAAGAACATGCTAACTTCGCACAGAAACGACAACCAGTCTGAAAAAGGACTAGAACCGGTGACGCTCTTGCTGTGAGGCAGCAGTGCTAATCACCGGGCCACCGTGCCGCCCTATGAAAGGAAAAGAGGTGGAGTAGGGTTGGAAGGGGGGATTCTTCAAATCGAAGATGGCTGTAGTAAGAAACCCTGGTTCTTTATAGTGGGTTAGGGATCGTCTGATTGGTTGGTCGTACATGGTTAATGCGTAACCAGCCGTGTTCAATCATAATCGCGTGATCCTCTCGAATTTAGTTTATAAATAAACTTCACATAATGTTGGTTTGATGTATTATTATATTTCATTTTGTCAAGCCTCCTGTGGACAGGTGTTGAGAATTAGCAAGTCTGCTAAAACACTTGAACAAATGCATTTGGTTGTCCAGTGTAAAGCCGCGGTCACACTGGACTTTTCCCTCAGTAGACTTCCATTCATACGCACGCGAATGCGTCAGACCGGAAACGCAGGGTCATGCGTCAGATTTCGCAGGTTGCTGCAGTGCAAAGTTCAAGCTTGGTGAACTCTGACCTGCGAAATCGCAACACTTGACTGCGTGAGACCAATCCAGGATCAAAACATGACCTCTCTGAACAGAAATTTAAAACATGGAGCAATCTCTCGCTTTTTTTAATGTCTAATCACCTTGTTTAATCCCGCCCCTTTTCGCAGCGCCGTACGACCGAATTTCGCAAGCTCAAACTCTAGTGTGACCGCGGCTTAATTGTGATGCCCATGTCAAAAAAATAAATAATGTTGCATCTCCGTTATAAACCTTCTAGTGTTTCTTCAAAACTTCGATAAGAGAGTTTTGAATAATACCAAAATTATATTGAGCCAAAATAATGTTTATGAGTGTATTTAGGGAAAATATGAACTTAAAGACTCCCACTATACCTGTTTTTATGACTGTGTCAGCCTCCTGAATCGTACGTTCAGCATCTAATGTTCATCTTCTTGGTGTGTTTACGCTACTAGAGTGATAAAACGTCTATTTTCTGTGTTTATTGTATTTTCAGTTATAAAAATATGAATTTTGTGTATATTTGTGTAACATTAATAACTCATTTTCCTTCGGCTTAGTCTCTTTATTCATTAGGGGTCGCCACTATGGAATGAACCGCCAACCCATCCAGCATACAGTATGTTTTACACAGCGAATGCTCTTTAAGCTGCAACCCAGTATTGGGAAACACCCATACACACTCATTCACACTCATACACTACGGCCGATTTAGTTCATCAACTCACCTATAGCGTGTGTGTTTGGACTGTGGGGGAAACCGGAGCACCCAACCGGGACTCGAACCAGCGATCTTCTTGTTGTGAGGCGACAGTGCTAACCACTGAGCCACCGTGCCGCCACTTTTACATCTCACGAAACATCATTTACATTTACATACATACATTTACAACTCATTGAAAGTTAATGAACGATCAGGCGTTACCGTCTGCATTATTAACAGCCGCATTTAAGCTTTCCGAGCGGACACACAGATCAGCGCTTTGACAAACCTGATCACTTTGGTCAGCCCTAATGTTTCACCACTGGTTTAAAAGCAAGACATGAATCACTTACATCGCTTAATAATATCACATAAGTGTTTGGCGATAATAGAGGGCAAATGCATCCACAGAAATAACCAGAGGAATGATTTACCGCAGGCGGTGTTGCTACGAGACACAAGGACAGGCTAAAAAACACAACAAATCAATTAGATTCATTCAAGTTAAGCTTCTCCTGGCCATCCGTCATCTTCATGTGCTTGTGTTAAAGCGGCTTTTAAATGTGTCTTTTTTAATCTGACACACCAAAATCGAGTCGGTATAAAACTATTTTTGCAGTGATATTAGCGATAACTCTATATTTTCTATTTTTTATGATGCTAGCTGAAGAATTTTGCTCACTGCAAAACACAGACGACTTTAATTATTCTTGAAATTGGGATGTACCGATATGAACATTTTGGCTAATACCAATAACCGATTATAGATACCGATATTAGCGATAACTCTACATTTTTCGTTTTTTATGATGCTAGCTGAAGAATTTTCTCACCACGCTGCAAAACACAGACTTTGATTATTCTTGAACTTGGAATGCATCGATATGAACATTTTGGCTGATACCGATAATTGATACCGATATAAGCGATAACTCTACATTTTTCGTTTTTTATGATGCTAGCTGAAGAATTTTCTCACCACACTGCAAAACACAGACGACTTTGATTATTCTTGAACTTGGAATGCACCGATATGAACATTTTGGCTGATACTGATAATTGATACCGATATAGGCGATTACTGTACGTTTTAAATTTTTTGTGACGCTAGCTGAAGAATTTTCTCACCACGCTGCAAAACACGGACGACTTTGATTATTCTTGAACTTGGGATGTACCGATATGAACATTTTGGCTAATACCAATAACCGATTATAGATACCGATATTAGCGATAACTCTACATTTTTCGTTTTCTATGATGCTAGCTGAAGAATTTTCTCACCACACTGCAAAACACAGACGACTTTGATTATTCTTGAACTTGGGATGTACCAATTTGAACATTTTGGCTACTACCAATAACCGATTATAGATACCGATATTTGTGATAACTCTACATTTTTTGTTTTTTGTGATGCTAGCTGAAGAATTTTCTCACCACGCTGCAAAACCCAGACGACTTTGATTATTCTTGAACTTGGAATGCATCGATATGAACATTTTGGCTGATACCGTTAATTGATACCGATATAAGCGATAACTCTACGTTTTACATTTTTTGTGATGCTAGCTGAAGAATTTTTTCACCACAGTGCAAAACACAGACGACTTTGATTATTCTTGAACTTGGGATGTACCGATATGAACATTTTGGCTAATACCAATAACCGATTATAGATACCGATATTAGCGATAACTCTACATTTTTCGTTTTTTGTGATGCTAGCTGAAGAATTTTCTCACCACACTGCAAAACACAGACTTTGATTATTCTTGAACTTGGGATGCACCGACATGAACATTTTTGCTAATACCGATAACCGATAATCGATAACGATATTAGCGATAACTCTACGCTTTCCATTTTTTATGATGCTAGCTGAAGAACTTTCTCACCACGCTGCAAAACACTGATGACTTTGATTATTCTTGAACTTGGGATGCACCGATATGAACATTTTGTTTAATACGATAACCGATAATACCGATAATCGATACCGATATTAGCGATAACTCTTTATGTTTGGAGGCTGATAGCTGATATATACGCCAATAAATATAAATATACATTCTTCTGAGCATGATTGCGAAAACAAAAGACAAAACATTGGGCTCTATATTAGCAAATCCAATTAAAGCCCATGGTCTAAAGAGCACTGAAGGTCCCGTAAAGTGAATTTTTATTATTTTTAGTTCGACATAATCTCAACAGAAACATGAAGAAAGGGTGAGACATATCATAGCTCCTCCCCTTTAAAAAAAACAGCCAATAGCAATTAGTTTTCTCACAACTCTTCCAGAGGGAGTGGTTGAGCTGAAGCACATCAAATGGAAACCAACTGAAAAGGGGGTGGTGCATGTCAGATGCTAATTGTGAATTATGTTTTGGAGCGTAAGGTTATACTAGATACACACTAGGTTATATGCTAGCTTATAGATATTCTTAGGACTAAAATACTGACAATAACATCTGAAAAACATAATTTCACAGAAGCTTTAAGACGTGTCTGAACCTACTTTTGCTATTTTAAGGAGGGGAAAAACTGTCGTCGCACCCAGAGCATATCTAAAACGGTTGTCCCAAAGGGTTGTCCCAATTTTCTTAATGAGTTATGGGTGTTTTTTGGGCGTAGCATGCATTAAATTAATCAAAGTCTCCCATTCCCTTTATGAGTCACTTGCGGTCGTGTCACGACACATTCGATAAGCAGAATAATAGCTATGATAGGGCTGCACGATATTGGAAAGATCTGATATTGGCGATATTTTATTTTTCTGTAATAACTATTGCGATATGAATACAGTTTTACAAGATGGTTTGAATAGCTCTATTTGACGGATTTCTGGGGAGTCTAGCAGTATTCAGGTACAGAAATTGCATAATCACAAGATGCTTTTCCTACTTTGCTTTGTCTCGTTTGTAGTCTAAAAACAATTACAATAAAACAACAGAAAAATATTCAATAATAAACCGCTAAAACAAGTGTTCAGGTACAGAAATTAAATAATTAAATGTCCAATGTAAAACAACACTATGTAGTTGTCCTTGTATTAATATTTCAGTCAATATATTCTTCATTAAAGTTACAAATGTTGTACATTTTGTGTCCAAATGATCTTGAAATGCCTTTAAGACACATGCCAACGGTACACTTTCTCTGTTATGGTTATAATTTGGTGGTGCTGATCAATAATAATCCCAACTCCGCACTGCATATCCTGCGATGTGACTATTGCAGATCAATAGCTTATAGATATTCTTAAGACATACTGATACTAACATCTGAAAAACATAATTTTACAGAAGCTTCAAGACGTGTCTGAATCTACTTTTGCTAATTTAAGGAGGGGAAAAACAGTCGTTGCACCCAGAGCATAGTCTAAAAGGGTTGTCCTTTGTTTTCTTAATGAGTTATGGATGCGTTTTGGGCATAATGTGCATTGATTAAACCCATCAGAGTCTCTCTTTCCCTTTATGAGTCACTTGCTGTCGTGTTACAACACATTCGATGAGCAGAATAATTACTATGGTAGGGCTGCACAATATTGGAAAGATCTGATATTGTGATATATTTTGTTTTTCTGTAATAAATATTGCGATATGAATACAGTTTCACAAGACGGTTTGAATCGCACTATTTGACGGATTTCTAGGAATAATGACAATAGAACAAAGAAAAATATTCGATAATAAATAATAAACCGTTAAAACAAGTGTTCAGGTACAGGAATTGAATAATTAAATGTCCAATGTAAAACAACACTGCGGTGTGACTATTGCGGGCAAAACACATTGTGATATAGATGCTGTAACAATATATTGTGCATCCCTACACAGTACACACAAAAAACTAACATGCAAAGAAGAGAGGAACTCCCATCCTAGTCTGGATTCCATCATTTTCATTCTTCACAGTTGATGTTTGGTACTTTCTTCTTGTAAAATAGTCAAATCCAGCCCTATATATATATATATATATATATATATATATATATATATATGAGCAATATCACACGAGTAGCAGGTAGTAGTAGGTTAAGTTTCTGGAGGAGTTTATGAGCTCACAGAGCTGGGTGCACCTCTGAAAGTATCTAGTGGACTCAGACACTGCTCCAAACGTATCGACGCTGTTTTACAGCCTTCATAAAGCACATAAACACAGGTATTTTATCAATAAAATCCATGTTAGCCATTTAGCAACGAAGCTACATTCAACGAGCAGACAGAAGCCCTGCCCATGACGTGAAATTCTGAAGTGAATTTGACGCGCGAATGAAGCGGAGTCTGACGCGCGAATGAAGCGAGTAAACTCAAATGTTCACGCGTCTATTTACTCGCGAATAGCGCGATTTTGCCGCGCGTTCCGCGTCTGGTGTGAACGCAGCATTATGATTAGAAATGTGTTGAAATCTTCTCCGTTAAACAGAAATAAACAGGGGGGCTAATAATTCTGACTTCAACTGTATATATATATATATGTTTTATTTGGTCATGTTACACTCTAAATCTTTTACATGTAAACAGAATAACAGAAATCCCTCTACACACACACACACACACACACACACACACACACTGCAGAACTGTTGTCGAGCACCAAAATGAACTGCTTTTCTTTCGTCTGGGTCTGTAAAACGAGGTTTAAAGTGAACTCTTCATTTATCAAGTGGAAATGCGAGTAGCTCACAAGATCTAAATAAACAAACAAATGGAGGCAAAATCCCAATCTGTTCCTCCTCAAAAAAAAAAGGGAAAAAACCTATGCAATTCATTTTTCATAAGGGACATAAACGAACACACGCAGGCGTAATTTTAGGAAGGATTTGTAAGCCCTGAGAGAACGCGGAAATTGAGTGGAGGAGAGAAAACTCAAAGCTCAAGACTCAAGTTTATGAGCATTTCTGGATCAGTGATGCAACAAGCAGCAAGAAGACAACAATACAAAACCCCTCTCACGCAATATTTATTAAAATCCCACAAGCTAAGATAGATATTTATATATGGATGAAAGACATTGCGCCCTGCGGGGGACACGAGATACTTACAAAGGCTTCACACACACTCTCTGCTAATAAAGCATGGAGGTCTGCTTCCTCAGATCATCTGCCTTTTAATGAAAGTTCGCTTTAATATTAATAGGACGATGCTGAGCCATATAAGCAGTCTACGTTCTCACAAATGCAATAATTAACCTAAACTAGATATTAAAGTTTGAGGACAAACTTTATGGTGGCTTGAGAAAGCCGAGTCTGAAAGTCTGAAGTAGTTTTAAAGTGTAAATAACTGAAGTAGTTTTTATGAAGTTTGAAACAGTCAACATAGATAAGTACATATATGTTAGCATGTTTCTAGTGGTTGCTAGGCAGTTGCTAACATAAATTAGCATGATTGTAGCATGAATTAGCATGTTACTAGCATGATTATAGCATGAATTAGCATGCTGTTAGCATGATTCTAGCATGAATTAGCATGTTACTAGTGTGTTTCTAGCATGAATTAGCATGTTACTAGCATGTTTCTAGCATGAATTAGCATGTTACTAGCGTGTTTCTAGCATGAATTACCATGTTACTAGCGTGTTTCTAGCATGAATTACCATGTTACTAGCGTGTTTCTAGCATGAATTACCATGTTACTAGCATGTTTCTAGCATGAATTACCATGTTACTAGCGTGTTTCTAGCATGAATTAGCATGCTGTTAGCATGATTCTAGCATGAATTAGCATGTTACTAGTGTGTTTCTAGCATGAATTAGCATGTTACTAGCGTGTTTCTAGCATGAATTACCATGTTACTAGCATGTTTCTAGCATGAATTACAATGTTACTAGCGTGTTTCTAGCATGAATTACCATGTTACTAGCGTGTTTTAGCATAAATTAGCATGTTACTAGCATGATTTTAGCATGAATTGGCATGTTACTAGCATGATTCTAGTATGAATTACCATGTTACTAGCATGTTTCTAGCATGAATTACCATGTTACTAGCGTGTTTCTAGCATGAATTAGCATGCTGTTAGCATGATTCTAGCATGAATTAGCATGTTACTAGTGTGTTTCTAGCATGAATTAGCATGTTACTAGCGTGTTTCTAGCATGAATTACCATGTTACTAGCATGTTTCTAGCATGAATTACAATGTTACTAGCGTGTTTCTAGCATGAATTACCATGTTACTAGCGTGTTTTAGCATAAATTAGCATGTTACTAGCATGATTTTAGCATGAATTGGCATGTTACTAGCATGTTTCTAGCATGAATTAGCATGTTGGTAGCATGATTCTAGCATGAATTAGCATGTTACTAGCATGATTCTAGCATGAATTAGCATGTTACTAGCGTGTTTCTAGCATGAATTAGCATGTTGTTAGCATGATTCTAGCATGAATTACCATGTTACTAGCATGTTTCTAGCATGAATTACCATGTTACTAGCATGATTCTAGCATGAATTACCATGTTACTAGCGTGTTTTTAGCATGAATTAGCATGTTACTAGCGTGATTCTAGCATGAATTACCATGTTACTAGCGTGTTTTTAGCATGAATTAGCATGTTACTAGCATGATTTTAGCATAAATTGGCATGTTACTAGCATGTTTCTAGCATGAATTAGCATGTTGTTAGCATGATTCTAGCATGAATTAGCATGTTGTTAGCATGATTCTAGCATGAATTAGCATGTTACTAGCATGATTCTAGCATGAATTAGCATGTTACTAGCATGTTTTAGCATGAATTAGCATGTTACTAGCATGTTTCTAGCATGAATTAGCATGTTGTTAGCATGATTCTAGCATGAATTAGCATGTTACTAGCCTGTTTCTAGCATGAATTAGCATGTTGTTAGCATGATTCTAGCATTAATTAGCATGTTACTAGCATGATTCTAGCATGAATTAGCATGTTTCTAGCATGAATTAGCATGTTACTAGCATGATTCTAGCATGTTACTAGCATGATTCTAGTGTGTTACTAGCATGATTTTAGTGTGTTACTAGCATGTTTCTAGCATGAATTAGCATGTGATAGCATGACTAGCAAGTCACTAGTGTGTTGCTAGCATCTTTCTAGCAAAATTAGCACGTCAGTAGGATGTTAAAACTATTAGCATGTGTTAGAATAGCTAGTCACAGTCTATGGGACAGTTGCTAGGGTGTTGTAAGTGGTTGCTAGGGAGTGTCTACTAAGTTTGAAGGTCATCAGTGATTGGCTGCTGGCTAGACTGAGTTAAATGAGCTCAGCCATTAGTCTGTAGGTCAGTCTGATGCAGAGTTATGAGCTCACAAAGGTTCATCCAATGTTAAGTCAATGGGACTTTTGGGAATTTCCTGGGTCGTTTTTCGGAAAACTGATAGTCGAATCAGTTAGAAAAGACATAGCAACCCGAGTCAGACCAGTCTGAAAGTTTGACGAAAGTTTGAAGTATGTAGCTTGAAATGTTTAGGAGGAGATACACTTTAAAATTAGTCTCAGAAGACGCAAGAAGAAGTTTATGTAGAATATCAGAATGGCGGCTTTCTCAAGCCACCATAATAAGCACTTTTACAGCTTAATTCTGACATTTCCTTCACACATCTCCATGAATTAACAGTTTTCTGTATTTTGTGATTCGTGATTCATTGTTTTTTCCCCATTTATTTATGCTTTTGTATTGCATTATGAGATTTGAAACGTTTGAAACGGTTACTTTTATTGAACTTTTTTGAAATACACTAACCGGCCACTTTATTAGGTACACCTTGCTAGTACCAGGTTGAAGAAAGCCTTTTTTCCAGAAAACAACACATAATTTCTTATGCTACTTCATGTCTCTAGTATGTATGTATTTTTTTTAGATATTTGGATTGAAAACAGGACAAAACTACTAAGTTAGTTTTTTATTTTATTATTATTATCATTAAAACAGCTCGGTGATGAGCTAATTTTTAATAAAGCAATGGAAATTAATGCTTTTATTTTTATTATCGATTAATCGAAGAAATAATCGACAGATTAATCGACTATTAAAATAATCGTTAATTGCAGCCCTAAAGAGATCTTAAAATTATCAATTTGTAATAAGCCTATCACGATTGTTTGATGTCTGATATAATATACCAAAATATATTGCGATAAATGATATTATTGTAATTTTAAGCCCATTTTATGCCGCTCATTATATGCCAGAATGACGGTATAATATCATCATGATGCAAGTAGGCATAGGACGATAACCGTTTTCAAGGTATATCGCGGTTTTAAAAAGTCAAGGTATTAAAACCGCCCAAATCAAATCAAAATACAGATACAAATACAACGACATACAAAAAAAAAAGACAATGAGAAATTGGCAGAGCTGACAGCGATACGTACGATGAATAGGTGTACACATAGTTTTAGGTAGTGTTGTTTTTTTGAGTATGAATTTGTTCTGCTAAATTTTCTGCTATATCGTTTTCACGGTATTTAAAAGGTGTTTTTTTTAACGTTTTGTTTTAAGTTATTTAGTATCAACAGGATCTTCAGCAGAAAAGATATTCAAGATGCTGTTTTAAATTGTAATGAAATCTGTGTTTTTTATGGTGGCAGAGAGAGCTTAACGCGCAGCAATTTAAGAAAACGCATGCAATTACAAAAAACGCCTGCAAATTAAGAAACGATCTTCATCATTTTGACAGCACACCTGTTGCAAATTCTCACAACACAAACAACTAGGAAACGTGCTGCATTTTGTCAACAACACAAACAACTGAAGAAACGCGCTGCATTTTGTCACAACACAAACAACTGAAGAAACGTGCTGCATTTTGTCAACAACACAAACAACTGAAGAAACGTGCTGCATTTTGTCAACACAAACAACTGAAGAAACGTGCTGCATTTTGTCACAACACAAACAACTGAAGAAACGTGCTGCATTTTGTCAACACAAACAACTGAAGAAACGTGCTGCATTTTGTCAACACAAACAACTGAAGAAACGTGCTGCATTTTGTCAACACAAACAACTAAAGAAACGTGCTGCATTTTGTCAACACAAACAACTGAAGAAACGTGCTGCATTTTGTCAACACAAACAACTAAAGAAACGTGCTGCATTTTGTCAACACAAACAACTGAAGAAACGTGCTGCATTTTGTCAACAACACAAACAACTGAAGAAACGTGCTGCATTTTGTCAACACAAACAACTGAAGAAACGTGCTGCATTTTGTCAACAACACAAACAACTGAAGAAACGTGCTGCATTTTGTCAACAACACAAACAACTGAAGAAACGTGCTGCATTTTGTCAACAACACAAACAACTGAAGAAACGTGCTGCATTTTGTCAACACAAACAACTGAAGAAACGTGCTGCATTTTGTCACAACACAAACAACTGAAGAAACGTGCTGCATTTTGTCAACAACACAAACAACTGAAGAAACGTGCTGCATTTTGTCACAACACAAACAACTGAAGAAACGTGCTGCATTTTGTCAACACAAACAACTGAAGAAACGTGCTGCATTTTGTCAACACAAACAACTGAAGAAACGTGCTGCATTTTGTCAACAACACAAACAACTGAAGAAACGTGCTGCATTTTGTCAACAACACAAACAACTGAAGAAACGCGCTGCATTTTGTCAACAACACAAACAACTGAAGAAACGTGCTGCATTTTGTCAACACAAACAACTGAAGAAACGTGCTGCATTTTGTCAACACAAACAACTGAAGAAACGTGCTGCATTTTGTCAACACAAACAACTGAAGAAACGTGCTGCATTTTGTCAACACAAACAACTGAAGAAACGTGCTGCATTTTGTCAACAACACAAACAACTGAAGAAACGTGCTGCATTTTGTCAACACAAACAACTGAAGAAACGTGCTGCATTTTGTCAACACAAACAACTGAAGAAACGTGCTGCATTTTGTCAACAACACAAACAACTGAAGAAACGTGCTGCATTTTGTCAACAACACAAACAACTGAAGAAACGTGCTGCATTTTGTCAACACAAACAACTGAAGAAACGTGCTGCATTTTGTCAACAACACAAACAACTGAAGAAACGTGCTGCATTTTGTCAACAACACAAACAACTGAAGAAACGTGCTGCATTTTGTCAACACAAACAACTGAAGAAACGTGCTGCATTTTGTCAACAACACAAACAACTGAAGAAACGTGCTGCATTTTGTCAACAACACAAACAACTGAAGAAACGTGCTGCATTTTGTCACAACACAAACAACTGAAGAAACGTGCTGCATTTTGTCAACAACACAAACAACTGAAGAAACGTGCTGCATTTTGTCAACACAAACAACTGAAGAAACGCGCTGCATTTTGTCAACAACACAAACAACTGAAGAAACGTGCTGCATTTTGTCAACACAAACAACTGAAGAAACGCGCTGCATTTTGTCAACAACACAAACAACTGAAGAAACGTGCTGCATTTTGTCAACATAAACAACTGAAGAAACGTGCTGCATTTTGTCAACAACACAAACAACTGAAGAAACGCGCTGCATTTTGTCAACACAAACAACTGAAGAAACGTGCTGCATTTTGTCAACAACACAAACAACTGAAGAAACGTGCTGCATTTTGTCAACACAAACAACTGAAGAAACGCGCTGCATTTTGTCAACACAAACAACTAAAGAAACGTGCTGCATTTTGTCAACACAAACAACTGAAGAAACGTGCTGCATTTTGTCAACACAATCAACTGAAGAAACGTGCTGCATTTTGTCAACACAAACAACTGAAGAAACGTGCTGCATTTTGTCAACAACACAAACAACTGAAGAAACGTGCTGCATTTTGTCAACACAAACAACTGAAGAAACGTGCTGCATTTTGTCAACAACACAAACAACTGAAGAAACGTGCTGCATTTTGTCAACAACACAAACAACTGAAGAAACGTGCTGCATTTTGTCAACAACACAAACAACTGAAGAAACGCGCTGCATTTTGTCAACAACACAAACAACTGAAGAAACGCGCTGCATTTTGTCAACAACACAAACAACTGAAGAAACGCGCTGCATTTTGTCAACACAAACAACTGAAGAAACGTGCTGCATTTTGTCACAACACAAACAACTGAAGAAACGTGCTGCATTTTGTCAACAACACAAACAACTGAAGAAACGTGCTGCATTTTGTCAACACAAACAACTGAAGAAACGTGCTGCATTTTGTCAACAACACAAACAACTGAAGAAACGTGCTGCATTTTGTCAACAACACAAACAACTGAAGAAACGCGCTGCATTTTGTCACAACACAAACAACTGAAGAAACGCGCTGCATTTTGTCAACACAAACAACTGAAGAAACGTGCTGCATTTTGTCACAACACAAACAACTGAAGAAACGTGCTGCATTTTGTCAACAACACAAACAACTGAAGAAACGTGCTGCATTTTGTCAACAACACAAACAACTGAAGAAACGTGCTGCATTTTGTCACAACACAAACAACTGAAGAAACGCGCTGCATTTTGTCAACAACACAAACAACTGAAGAAACGTGCTGCATTTTGTCAACACAAACAACTGAAGAAACGTGCTGCATTTTGTCAACACAAACAACTGAAGAAACGTGCTGCATTTTGTCACAACACAAACAACTGAAGAAACGCGCTGCATTTTGTCAACAACACAAACAACTGAAGAAACGTGCTGCATTTTGTCAACACAAACAACTGAAGAAACGTGCTGCATTTTGTCAACACAAACAACTGAAGAAACGTGCTGCATTTTGTCACAACACAAACAACTGAAGAAACGCGCTGCATTTTGTCAACAACACAAACAACTGAAGAAACGCGCTGCATTTTGTCAACAACACAAACAACTGAAGAAACGTGCTGCATTTTGTCACAACACAAACAACTGAAGAAACGTGCTGCATTTTGTCAACACAAACAACTGAAGAAACGCGCTGCATTTTGTCAACAACACAAACAACTGAAGAAACGTGCTGCATTTTGTCAACAACACAAACAACTGAAGAAACGTGCTGCATTTTGTCAACACAAACAACTGAAGAAACGCGCTGCATTTTGTCAACACAAACAACTGAAGAAACGTGCTGCATTTTGTCTCAACACAAACAACTGAAGAAACGTGCTGCATTTTGTCAACACAAACAACTGAAGAAACGTGCTGCATTTTGTCAACACAAACAACTGAAGAAACGTGCTGCATTTTGTCAACAACACAAACAACTGAAGAAACGTGCTGCATTTTGTCAACAACACAAACAACTGAAGAAACGTGCTGCATTTTGTCAACACAAACAACTGAAGAAACGTGCTGCATTTTGTCAACAACACAAACAACTGAAGAAACGCGCTGCATTTTGTCAACACAAACAACTGAAGAAACGCGCTGCATTTTGTCAACACAAACAACTGAAGAAACGTGCTGCATTTTGTCAACAACACAAACAACTGAAGAAACGTGCTGCATTTGTCACAACACAAACAACTGAAGAAACGTGCTGCATTTTGTCAACAACACAAACAACTGAAGAAACGTGCGGCATTTTGTCAACAACACAAACAACTGAAGAAACGTGCTGCATTTTGTCACAACACAAACAACTGAAGAAACGTGCTGCATTTTGTCAACAACACAAACAACTGAAGAAACGTGCTGCATTTTGTCAACACAAACAACTGAAGAAACGTGCTGCATTTTGTCAACAACACAAACAACTGAAGAAACGTGCTGCATTTTGTCAACAACACAAACAACTGAAGAAACGTGCTGCATTTTGTCAACACAAACAACTGAAGAAACGTGCTGCATTTTGTCAACAACACAAACAACTGAAGAAACGCGCTGCATTTTGTCAACACAAACAACTGAAGAAACGCGCTGCATTTTGTCAACACAAACAACTGAAGAAACGCGCTGCATTTTGTCAACACAAACAACTGAAGAAACGCGCTGCATTTTGTCAACACAAACAACTGAAGAAACGTGCTGCATTTTGTCAACAACACAAACAACTGAAGAAACGTGCTGCATTTTGTCAACAACACAAACAACTGAAGAAACGTGCTGCATTTTGTCACAACACAAACAACTGAAGAAACGTGCTGCATTTTGTCAACACAAACAACTGAAGAAACGTGCTGCATTTTGTCACAACACAAACAACTGAAGAAACGTGCTGCATTTTGTCACAACACAAACAACTGAAGAAACGTGCTGCATTTTGTCAACAACACAAACAACTGAAGAAACGTGCTGCATTTTGTCAACACAAACAACTGAAGAAACGTGCTGCATTTTGTCAACAACACAAACAACTGAAGAAACGTGCTGCATTTTGTCAACACAAACAACTGAAGAAAAGTGCTGCATTTTGTCAACAACACAAACAACCGAAGAAAACGTGCTGCATTTTTTCAACAACACAAACAACTGAAGAAACGTGCTGCATTTTGTCAACAACACAAACAACTGAAGAAACGTGCTGCATTTTGTCAACACAAACAACTGAAGAAACGTGCTGCATTTTGTCACAACACAAACAACTGAAGAAACGTGCTGCATTTTGTCAACAACACAAACAACTGAAGAAACACGCTGCATTTTGTCAACACAAACAACTGAAGAAACGTGCTGCATTTTGTCACAACACAAACAACTGAAGAAACGCGCTGCATTTTGTCAACAACACAAACAACTGAAGAAACGTGCTGCATTTTGTCAACAACACAAACAACTGAAGAAACGTGCTGCATTTTGTCAACACAAACAACTGAAGAAACGCGCTGCATTTTGTCAACACAAACAACTGAAGAAACGTGCTGCATTTTGTCAACACAAACAACTGAAGAAACGTGCTGCATTTTGTCAACACAAACAACTGAAGAAACGTGCTGCATTTTGTCAACAACACAAACAACTGAAGAAACGTGCTGCATTTTGTCAACACAAACAACTGAAGAAACGTGCTGCATTTTGTCAACACAAACAACTGAAGAAACGTGCTGCATTTTGTCACAACACAAACAACTGAAGAAACGTGCTGCATTTTGTCAACAACACAAACAACTGAAGAAACGTGCTGCATTTTGTCAACAACACAAACAACTGAAGAAACGTGCTGCATTTTGTCACAACACAAACAACTGAAGAAACGTGCTGCATTTTGTCAACACAAACAACTGAAGAAACGTGCTGCATTTTGTCACAACACAAACAACTGAAGAAACGCGCTGCATTTTGTCAACAACACAAACAACTGAAGAAACGCGCTGCATTTTGTCAACAACACAAACAACTGAAGAAACGTGCTGCATTTTGTCACAACACAAACAACTGAAGAAACGTGCTGCATTTTGTCAACACAAACAACTGAAGAAACGCGCTGCATTTTGTCAACACAAACAACTGAAGAAACGTGCTGCATTTTGTCACAACACAAACAACTGAAGAAACGTGCTGCATTTTGTCAACAACACAAACAACTGAAGAAACGTGCTGCATTTTGTCAACACAAACAACTGAAGAAACGTGCTGCATTTTGTCAACACAAACAACTGAAGAAACGTGCTGCATTTTGTCAACACAAACAACTGAAGAAACGCGCTGCATTTTGTCAACAACACAAACAACTGAAGAAACGTGCTGCATTTTGTCACAACACAAACAACTGAAGAAACGTGCTGCATTTTGTCAACACAAACAACTGAAGAAACGTGCTGCATTTTGTCAACAACACAAACAACTGAAGAAACGTGCTGCATTTTGTCAACACAAACAACTGAAGAAACGTGCTGCATTTTGTCAACAACACAAACAACTGAAGAAACGTGCTGCATTTTGTCACAACACAAACAACTGAAGAAACGTGCTGCATTTTGTCAACACAAACAACTGAAGAAACGTGCTGCATTTTGTCAACAACACAAACAACTGAAGAAACGTGCTGCATTTTGTCAACACAAACAACTGAAGAAACGTGCTGCATTTTGTCAACAACACAAACAACTGAAGAAACGTGCTGCATTTTGTCAACACAAACAACTGAAGAAACGTGCTGCATTTTGTCAACACAAACAACTGAAGAAACGTGCTGCATTTTGTCAACACAAACAACTGAAGAAACGCGCTGCATTTTGTCAACACAAACAACTGAAGAAACGTGCTGCATTTTGTCAACACAAACAACTGAAGAAACGTGCTGCATTTTGTCAACACAAACAACTGAAGAAACGTGCTGCATTTTGTCAACAACACAAACAACTGAAGAAACGTGCTGCATTTTGTCAACAACACAAACAACTGAAGAAACGTGCTGCATTTTGTCAACACAAACAACTGAAGAAACGCGCTGCATTTTGTCACAACACAAGCAACTGAAGAAACGCGCTGCATTTTGTCACAACACAAACAACTGAAGAAACGTGCTGCATTTTGTCAACAACACAAACAACTGAAGAAACGTGCTGCATTTTGTCAACACAAACAACTGAAGAAACGTGCTGCATTTTGTCAACACAAACAACTGAAGAAACGTGCTGCATTTTGTCAACACAAACAACTGAAGAAACGCGCTGCATTTTGTCAACAACACAAACAACTGAAGAAACGTGCTGCATTTTGTCACAACACAAACAACTGAAGAAACGCGCTGCATTTGTCAACACAAACAACTGAAGAAACGTGCTGCATTTTGTCAACAACACAAACAACTGAAGAAACGTGCTGCATTTTGTCAACACAAACAACTGAAGAAACGTGCTGCATTTTGTCAACACAAACAACTGAAGAAACGTGCTGCATTTTGTCAACACAAACAACTGAAGAAACGCGCTGCATTTTGTCACAACACAAACAACTGAAGAAACGTGCTGCATTTGTCAACAACACAAACAACTGAAGAAACGTGCTGCATTTTGTCAACACAAACAACTGAAGAAACGCGCTGCATTTTGTCAACAACACAAACAACTGAAGAAACGTGCTGCATTTTGTCAACACAAACAACTGAAGAAACGTGCTGCATTTTGTCAACACAAACAACTGAAGAAACGCGCTGCATTTTGTCAACACAAACAACTGAAGAAACGTGCTGCATTTTGTCAACACAAACAACTGAAGAAACGTGCTGCATTTTGTCAACACAAACAACTGAAGAAACGTGCTGCATTTTGTCAACACAAACAACTGAAGAAACGTGCTGCATTTTGTCAACACAAACAACTGAAGAAACGTGCTGCATTTTGTCAACAACACAAACAACTGAAGAAACACGCTGCATTTTGTCAACACAAACAACTGAAGAAACGTGCTGCATTTTGTCACAACACAAACAACTGAAGAAACGCGCTGCATTTTGTCAACAACACAAACAACTGAAGAAACGTGCTGCATTTGTCAACAACACAAACAACTGAAGAAACGTGCTGCATTTTGTCACAACACAAACAACTGAAGAAACGTGCTGCATTTTGTCAACACAAACAACTGAAGAAACGTGCTGCATTTTGTCAACAACACAAACAACTGAAGAAACGTGCTGCATTTTGTCACAACACAAACAACTGAAGAAACGTGCTGCATTTTGTCAACACAAACAACTGAAGAAACGTGCTGCATTTTGTCAACACAAACAACTGAAGAAACGTGCTGCATTTTGTCACAACACAAACAACTGAAGAAACGCGCTGCATTTTGTCAACAACACAAACAACTGAAGAAACGTGCTGCATTTTGTCAACAACACAAACAACTGAAGAAACGTGCTGCATTTTGTCAACACAAACAACTGAAGAAACGTGCTGCATTTTGTCAACACAAACAACTGAAGAAACGTGCTGCATTTTGTCAACACAAACAACTGAAGAAACGTGCTGCATTTTGTCAACACAAACAACTGAAGAAACGTGCTGCATTTTGTCAACACAAACAACTGAAGAAACGTGCTGCATTTTGTCACAACACAAACAACTGAAGAAACGTGCTGCATTTTGTCAACAACACAAACAACTGAAGAAACGTGCTGCATTTTGTCACAACACAAACAACTGAGAAACGTGCTGCATTTTGTCACAACACAAACAACTGAAGAAACGTGCTGCATTTTGTCAACAACACAAACAACTGAAGAAACGTGCTGCATTTTGTCACAACACAAACAACTGAAGAAACGTGCTGCATTTGTCACAACACAAACAACTGAAGAAACGTGCTGCATTTTGTCAACAACACAAACAACTGAAGAAACGTGCGGCATTTTGGTCAACAACACAAACAACTGAAGAAACGTGCTGCATTTTGTCACAACACAAACAACTGAAGAAACGTGCTGCATTTTGTCAACAACACAAACAACTGAAGAAACGTGCTGCATTTGTCAACACAAACAACTGAAGAAACGTGCTGCATTTTGTCAACAACACAAACAACTGAAGAAACGTGCTGCATTTTGTCAACAACACAAACAACTGAAGAAACGTGCTGCATTTTGTCAACACAAACAACTGAAGAAACGTGCTGCATTTTGTCAACAACACAAACAACTGAAGAAACGCGCTGCATTTTGTCAACACAAACAACTGAAGAACGCGCTGCATTTTGTCAACACAACAACTGAAGAAACGCGCTGCATTTTGTCAACACAAACAACTGAAGAAACGCGCTGCATTTTGTCAACAACACAAACAACTGAAGAAACGTGCTGCATTTTGTCAACACAAACAACTGAAGAAACGTGCTGCATTTTGTCAACACAAACACTGAAGAAACGTGCTGCATTTTGTCAACAACACAAACAACTGAAGAAACGTGCTGCATTTTGTCAACAACACAAACAACTGAAGAAACGTGCTGCATTTTGTCACAACACAAACAACTGAAGAAACGTGCTGCATTTTGTCAACACAAACAACTGAAGAAACGTGCTGCATTTTGTCACAACACAAACAACTGAAGAAACGTGCTGCATTTTGTCACAACACAAACAACTGAAGAAACGTGCTGCATTTTGTCAACAACACAAACAACTGAAGAAACGTGCTGCATTTTGTCAACACAAACAACTGAAGAAACGTGCTGCATTTTGTCAACAACACAAACAACTGAAGAAACGTGCTGCATTTTGTCAACACAAACAACTGAAGAAACGTGCTGCATTTTGTCAACAACACAAACAACTGAAGAAACGTGCTGCATTTTGTCAACAACACAAACAACTGAAGAAACGTGCTGCATTTTGTCAACAACACAAACAACTGAAGAAACGTGCTGCATTTTGTCAACACAAACAACTGAAGAAACGTGCTGCATTTTGTCACAACACAAACAACTGAAGAAACGTGCTGCATTTTGTCAACAACACAAACAACTGAAGAAACACGCTGCATTTTGTCAACACAAACAACTGAAGAAACGTGCTGCATTTTGTCACAACACAAACAACTGAAGAAACGCGCTGCATTTTGTCAACAACACAAACAACTGAAGAAACGTGCTGCATTTTGTCAACAACACAAACAACTGAAGAAAACGTGCTGCATTTTGTCAACACAAACAACTGAAGAAACGCGCTGCATTTTGTCAACACAAACAACTGAAGAAACGTGCTGCATTTTGTCAACACAAACAACTGAAGAAACGTGCTGCATTTTGTCAACACAAACACTGAAGAAACGTGCTGCATTTTGTCAACAACACAAACAACTGAAGAAACGTGCTGCATTTTGTCAACACAAACAACTGAAGAAACGTGCTGCATTTTGTCAACACAAACAACTGAAGAAACGTGCTGCATTTTGTCACAACACAAACAACTGAAGAAACGTGCTGCATTTTGTCAACAACACAAACAACTGAAGAAACGTGCTGCATTTTGTCAACAACACAAACAACTGAAGAAACGTGCTGCATTTTGTCACAACACAAACAACTGAAGAAACGTGCTGCATTTTGTCAACACAAACAACTGAAGAAACGTGCTGCATTTTGTCACAACACAAACAACTGAGAAACGCGCTGCATTTTGTCAACAACCACAAACAACTGAAGAAACGCGCTGCATTTTGTCAACAACACAAACAACTGAAGAAACGTGCTGCATTTTGTCACAACACAAACAACTGAAGAAACGCGCTGCATTTTGTCAACACAAACAACTGAAGAAACGCGCTGCATTTTGTCAACACAAACAACTGAAGAAACGTGCTGCATTTTAGTCACAACACAAACAACTGAAGAAACGTGCTGCATTTTGTCAACAACACAAACAACTGAAGAAACGTGCTGCATTTTGTCAACACAACAACTGAAGAACGTGCTGCATTTTGTCAACACAAACAACTGAAGAAACGTGCTGCATTTTGTCAACACAAACAACTGAAGAAACGCGCTGCATTTTGTCAACAACACAAACAACTGAAGAAACGTGCTGCATTTTGTCACAACACAAACAACTGAAGAACGTGCTGCATTTTGTCAACACAAACAACTGAAGAAACGTGCTGCATTTTGTCAACAACACAAACAACTGAAGAAACGTGCTGCATTTTGTCAACACAAACAACTGAAGAAACGTGCTGCATTTTGTCAACAACACAAAACAACTGAAGAAACGTGCTGCATTTTGTCACAACACAAACAACTGAAGAAACGTGCTGCATTTTGTCAACACAAACAACTGAAGAAACGTGCTGCATTTTGTCAACACACACAAACAACTGAAGAAACGTGCTGCATTTTGTCAACACAAAACAACTGAAGAAACGTGCTGCATTTTGTCACACAACACAAACAACTGAAGAAACGTGCTGCATTTTGTCAACACAAACAACTGAAGAAACGCGCTGCATTTTGTCAACACAAACAACTGAAGAAACGTGCTGCATTTTGTCAACACAAACAACTGAAGAAACGCGCTGCATTTTGTCAACACAAACAACTGAAGAAACGTGCTGCATTTTGTCAACACAAACACTGAAGAAACGTGCTGCATTTTGTCAACACAAAACAACTGAAGAAACGTGCTGCATTTTGTCAACAACCACAAACAACTGAAGAAACGTGCTGCATTTTGTCAACAACACAAACAACTGAAGAAACGTGCTGCATTTTGTCAACACAAACAACTGAAGAACGCGCTGCATTTTGTCACAACACAAGCAACTGAAGAAACGCGCTGCATTTTGTCACAAACACAAACAACTGAAGAAACGTGCTGCATTTTGTCAACAACACAAACAACTGAAGAAACGTGCTGCATTTTGTCAACACAAACAACTGAAGAAACGTGCTGCATTTTGTCAACACAAACACTGAAGAAACGTGCTGCATTTGTCAACACAAACAACTGAAGAAACGCGCTGCATTTTGTCAACAACACAAACAACTGAAGAAACGTGCTGCATTTTGTCACAACACAAACAACTGAAGAAACGCGCTGCATTTTGTCAACACAAACAACTGAAGAAACGTGCTGCATTTTGTCAACAACACAAACAACTGAAGAAACGTGCTGCATTTTGTCAACACAAACAACTGAAGAAACGTGCTGCATTTTGTCAACACAAACAACTGAAGAAACGTGCTGCATTTTGTCAACACAAACAACTGAAGAAACGCGCTGCATTTTGTCACAACACAAACAACTGAAGAAACGTGCTGCATTTTGTCAACAACACAAACAACTGAAGAAACGTGCTGCATTTTGTCAACACAAACAACTGAAGAAACGTGCTGCATTTTGTCAACACAAACAACTGAAGAACGTGCTGCATTTTGTCAACACAAACAACTGAAGAAACGTGCTGCATTTTGTCAACACAAACAACTGAAGAAACGTGCTGCATTTTGTCAACACAAACAACTGAAGAAACGTGCTGCATTTTGTCAACAACACAAACAACTGAAGAAACACGCTGCATTTTGTCAACACAACAACTGAAGAAACGTGCTGCATTTTGTCACAACACAACAACTGAAGAAACGCGCTGCATTTGTCAACAACACAACAACTGAAGAAACGTGCTGCATTTTGTCAACAACACAAACAACTGAAGAAACGTGCTGCATTTTGTCACAACACAAACAACTGAAGAAACGTGCTGCATTTTGTCAACACAAACAACTGAAGAAACGTGCTGCATTTTGTCAACAACACAAACAACTGAAGAAACGTGCTGCATTTTGTCACAACACAAACAACTGAAGAAACGTGCTGCATTTTGTCAACACAAACAACTGAAGAAACGTGCTGCATTTTGTCAACACAAACAACTGAAGAAACGTGCTGCATTTTGTCACAACACAAACAACTGAAGAAACGTGCTGCATTTTGTCAACAACACAAACAACTGAAGAAACGTGCTGCATTTTGTCAACAACACAAACAACTGAAGAAACGTGCTGCATTTTGTCAACACAAACAACTGAAGAAACGTGCTGCATTTTGTCAACACAAACAACTGAAGAAACGTGCTGCATTTTGTCAACACAAACAACTGAAGAAACGTGCTGCATTTTGTCAACACAAACAACTGAAGAAACGTGCTGCATTTTGTCAACACAAACAACTGAAGAAACGTGCTGCATTTTGTCACAACACAAACAACTGAAGAAACGTGCTGCATTTTGTCAACAACACAAACAACTGAAGAAACGTGCTGCATTTTGTCACAACACAAACAACTGAAGAAACGTGCTGCATTTTGTCACAACACAAACAACTGAAGAAACGTGCTGCATTTTGTCAACAACACAAACAACTGAAGAAACGTGCTGCATTTTGTCACAACACAAACAACTGAAGAAACGTGCTGCATTTTGTCACAACACAAACAACTGAAGAAACGTGCTGCATTTTGTCAACAACACAAACAACTGAAGAAACGTGCTGCATTTTGTCAACAACACAAACAACTGAAGAAACCTGCTGCATTTTGTCACAACACAAACAACTGAAGAAACGTGCTGCATTTTGTCAACACAAACAACTGAAAAAACGTGCTGCATTTTGTCAACAACACAAACAACTGAAGAAACGTGCTGCATTTTGTCAACACAAACAACTGAAGAAACGTGCTGCATTTTGTCTCAACACAAACAACTGAAGAAACGTGCTGCATTTTGTCTCAACACAAACAACTGAAGAAACGCGCTGCATTTTGTCAACACAAACAACTGAAGAAACGTGCTGCATTTTGTCAACAACACAAACAACTGAAGAAACGTGCTGCATTTTGTCAACACAAACAACTGAAGAAACGTGCTGCATTTTGTCAACAACACAAACAACTGAAGAAACGCGCTGCATTTTGTCAACACAAACAACTGAAGAAACGTGCTGCATTTTGTCAACAACACAAACAACTGAAGAAACGTGCTGCATTTTGTCAACAACACAAACAACTGAAGAAACGTGCTGCATTTTGTCAACAACACAAACAACTGAAGAAACGCGCTGCATTTATTAAACACGCTGCATACTATTAAAACAACGTTTCACATTAAATCATCAGTTTATTTAGGCTAATAATTTACAAAAGACAATGGAATCGTGTAATCAGGATATTAAAGTAAACAACAACAAAAAAAAAACCTCACCTATAAAAGACCACCAACAACTTCACTGAACAACAGTTACGGCGTAATAACACATCCATATCTCAGCAGGGTCCGTCATGTTTTTGGGTTTGCTGCTGTTTTTATGTAGTTGCTTGTGTTTTTTTTAAATTGTAGCGCATTGAGCTCTCTTGGCCACAGTAGGTTTTAGCCCTAACGAAGACAGCAGAAGTATACCAACACCGTAAAACCGTGATAGTTTTATCCAAGGTTATCATACCGTCAGAATCTTATACCGGTCCATGCCTAAATGCAAGTGCACACTTCCAAAAACACATCATATTTTATTCTTGCGAATATTTAAACCCTTTACCCATCGACCCCGACGCGGGCGCTGCTTTTCCACATGTCAATGTTTATCAATAGATTACATAAAGATGGACTTGAGAAATCTTGCCATATTGTACATCAGTTTAAAGCTACAACCCTCGAGCAGCCATTGCGGCGAGTTGTTTTTCAATGGGAAGCGTATAATGAACGTATTTGCTAAATTTTGTGTAAGTTAAACAGAAAATGCTTATTAGACATGGAGTACATATCATAGTAATAACAACACACACACGCATTCTTTGCTGTACATCACGGTTTATTTTGAAAGGTAAAAGTCCACAGAAAAACATCCCATCAAGCACATTTAGTCCACCGACACAATAGTGTTGAATTATGGATGGTTATTCATTTGTTTATGTCACCATTTCTGCCGGAGACCTGTTTTACCATGCTTTATCCTGTTACTTACACACAAAAACGGAATCTTTGTGGTAAAAGGCAACTCGACGTCATAGCTTACAGTGTTACAGATAAAATGAGACCACAAACTGAATAAAAAGTCAAAGTTATAGTTACTAAAATCTAAACAAAGCCGAGTGTTTTGACTCTGCATAGGCTGCCATCCGATCAGTACTTCCTACTTCCTACTTCCTCCTTAGTTTGACTGATGGAGAGTTTAGCCAATGGCTGCATGATATACTCAATATATAAACATCTATTGGTCGGCTGTAGTGTTATTGCTGTCTTTTTGCTGTCACTGGCTCAGCGATCTGTCAATCATCAGGCGACGCACCTGCCTGCCCCCTGCTGCACAGCTGCTAACAGTTTGAGCTAACGGCAGAGCGGCTGGTAAACAATGAAAATAGATCGTCAAAGTTTTGTTCTGCTGAAGAGAGTTTTGAGAGATTGTTTGAAGCGAGAAGAGAATATTTCTGAGGAGAACTGATACTTACATGACCTGGATGAAGAGTACTCAGGTATTTTCTAACGGTGAGTTGTATTACATTGTTTACGTCTCAGTTCTTCTGCGAAGCCTGCTTGTATAAGTGTGAATGTCTCTCCGGTAGCGATAATCTTTCAGTAATGTTTGGCATTATCATGTAGAGACTCGCTGGTCAAAACCGGTTCGAATCAGGCTTCGATATCGGAGTTCCCAGATCTGGATAACAGATTGTCTTCCCCCCAACACTCTGGTCGGGACCCTGCAGCTAATTTTGGTTAATCGGTAACCAACTAGACAGTAGAGCATTCAGAACCCCCATCACGAGGTTTTTGAATGACCATCATGTGACGGCCATGCGTTCGACCACGAGATGGACAGAGAATTCAGAGACAAAAGAAATGAAGGAGAATTAAGGAAAACCGTTCCCTTATAAATGTTATAACCAAGGCAAAATTTGATATTTTGAATGACATTTATAGGTATTGATGTGCTGTGTTTATTCCAACCAACCAGGTTCATAATGTGTGATTTTTACCCTTATGACAGGCTGAAATGATCTGTATGTGTCTAGAATGCCTCGTTCTTAGTATCTAACTGAACCCCTCTTTATTTGCAATACTTTGCTGTAAATGAGAATTCTGTGATACGAACCATATTCGTCTTGTAACATTTGATGTCAGATAGTTACAATTTTACCAGAGATTTTTCCACGTGAAATTCTCTTGCAGTTGGTTAATTATTAAACCTGCCTACACTGGTACGGGGCGTGGCCCCGCCCTTCATCTTGCCATTCATTGGAAGATAGTATTAGGAGGACGGATCAATACGTCTCCCTTAAAGCCCACTGCAGCGTGAAAATCTGCGCGCAGCCTCTTAGCATTAGCTGGCAGACGCCCGCTGATGCTTCTCCGCCGCCGGCCGCCTACCACGTGGTCGGGTCAACAAACCCTTTTATCCAAACCTTAAGTTTCACTCCGCTGAGACTTCCGCTAAACTGACTCTCTCTACGGGTCCGTACCCCGGTTACCCAGGACAACAGCTCCACTCCACTGAGTGAATTCCAGCGAGCGACGTCACAGAGAAGCCACGCTTATGCACCACGTGTTTCCTCACTCCAGCCCGGCGAAAGAAAATCCGAATCAAGACTTCAACAAACTCGCAAGTAACACGAATAACTGTTGTCTCTATCTGATCGGGTGCATATGCTTTTAAGCAGTTAAAGATAAGTCAATTCTCTGCTTTTGTGGTTTCTCAGGTGATTCTAAGATCAAATTCTAAATAGACGGTCTGGACTGTTTGTTCTATTCATTTTGCATCCTCTGAACTGCCTGTGTGGGTGTGTGTGTGTCTGTGTGTTTGTGTGTGTGTGTGTGTGCATTTGTTTGTTTGTTGTTTTAATTATTACGTAGTTAGCCTCGTGTATCGAATAGTGTAGCTCAATAAATCTTTGTTCTCCTTTTAAAGAACTGTGTTCTCGTTTATGTGCTTTGTAAGTCTTTGCCTCACGCTGTAGATCGTGTTACCTTGCTGAAAAGTAACCCTATTCTGTGTTATGTTATGACCGGTGGCCACGGAAATAATATAGACGAGAATTAATAAATGTGATTGTCTCTATTTGCGGGACACACAAAGATTGAATCTTTGATCTGATTCAATCCGACTCAATTGAGTCGAATCAATGATTCGAATCTTCAAGATCCGAGTCATTGATCTGAGCTGATAATTCCTAAATCGATCTTTTAACGTAGATTGATTTCTTACAATCATATGTTTGCCATTTATCTGAATGACTGCTATAAGCTAAGCTATCTGTAATAATTATCCTATCAATAAAAGGGCATCAGAGTAAATCGTGTTTGCTACTCAAGGGGGGGAATACAGTTGTTTACAATAGAATCCTAACTCTGTTTTTGTTTTTTGTCACGTAGCTGAATCTGCTGGAGTGGATTACAAGCAGCAGACTGGAGCAAAGTGAGAGAGCATAACAACAACTCTTCTAAGACTTTTTTTGTTGCATATGCACTGGACATATTTCACACAATGTACTTGTTGTGCTCAAATAAATCACTCATAATATACAGTACGTTTCTGTCTATTGTTTTACAATTAAAAATTTGTGGTATGTGAAAAGACTAAAAGAGTTGTGTTAGAAACCCCAGTACATGTGTGGTCATCAGACCTCTCCATAAACAAGGAGAGGGAGAAAATCACAAGACATTGTCTCGGACAAATAAATCCAGAAATTTTATTTTGCATTATATTTACATCGAATTCAACACATACACTCAGGAGATATGTAGCTTTTGACCTATTACTTTTATGTGTTGCTCCAGGACTGATTTCACACATTTGTTTATGACATAATAAAATGTTTAGTGCGGTGCAATTTTTTTTTACATTACTTAAGCATCTCTAACTTTTTTATTTATTTTGAGCATTATAAACTCTAGATCAGGGTAGGGCTGGGCGATTTTTTTTTTTTTCGATTAATTCGAATTTACGTTTTAAGACGATTTTATTTTTTACAAAATCGAGGAATCGCGTTTTTTTTAATAAAAATATTAAAGCCGCTTTTCCACTATCGTGCCAAACCGTTTTAAACTGTTAGACAACCGTGCTGAATTGTGCTGATTCTGTGTGTTGACGTCGCGGCTCTGTTGATGTGCTGCCACAGCTGGTTTAGCGGAAGCGCGCCAGGGCGGACCGGCCATTGGGAACACCGGGACATTTTCCCGCTAGAGCAACAACAGCCCCGCAGTCAGCCAGCCAGCTTCGCTAATGTTTCCACGCGCGTCGTGCTGTTGTTCGCGTCCCGCAGCCGTCTGTCTCTCCCGCGCGAGCTGCGAGACGGGGACCCGCGCACCACCTGAAGGACGGTTACGGCGTGTTGTAAATGTTGGTCACCGCAGAAAGTCAAATCTTTCTTTAATTTAAACTTTTGCTTGAATTACGGAGTGACACAGTAGCTGTCCAAGGTACTGTATGAATTATATCATAACCCATATATGCACCAATAAACAAGTAAAATGAATGAATGAATAAAATAAATATGGATTCTTAAATGTCGGCAGTTTTTACTCCAAAAAATATCAATACGTATCGACAAATGTTTTATAAAAATAAATTAAGCAATTTCCAACATTTCAGCTATAGGCCATTATACGATTCAGTTAAATATAAGATAGACATTTAAATATAGATAGATATGTAACAGGTTTCTGTGGGGTTTTTTTGTTCATGGTGATCTTTAATATATACTGGGTGGTGTAGCTACGCACAAATATTTTCTAAAACGTCAAGCAGATATTTGTCTATAGCTCATTAGTTATTTATGAAGACAAAAAATAATTAAAATAACAAAAAATAAAACTATAAAATTACAAAGATAAAAAGAGCAGCATTCTGCTAAATATAGTCCTTTATATCCTGATATGCTGTGTTGTTTCATTCGTTTTTTTATATTTAACTTGATGCATTCGTTATTTAATGTTTAAATACAAAATCGTTTAAATGGTTATATTTTACCATCAAAATGTAGTATATTTTATATCATTACCAACTTTTGATATAAAACCGCTGTTATTTTATTGATTGTTATGAAATAATTTAAGTGCTATATTTTTTATTAGTGAAAGTGCCCGCTCACTTTGACAAGGCCTGTCTAAATATATATTTCTGCCATGCCACTAATACAGATAAACTATTGTTGCATTATCATTGTTTATTTTTCTGTTATGTACAGAGATTTGAATATTTATTTCCCCTCCAATCCTTTTTAATCTTCACGTTACATTTTGGTCATTTTCTCTCCAAATAAAATTTGCCCAAAGCTGCACAACATATGACCTGCTGTGACTTCTATTGTAGCTATGATTAGCATCCCTATATGAGAGAGTGCCATAACCGCGTTTAGTCACACTGTTGCTTTTCTTTTACAAGTGAGCATGAAAAAAACTAGTTTCGGCATTTATTTAAATTTAAATGAACAAGGTAAGCTGGTAAGGTAGTTACACAGTAAAAAAAAAATTAATAAAAAAATAAATAAAAAATCGAAATCGAAATCGTGAATCGGTCAAACTTTATGAAAAAATCGAGATTTTTTTTTTGCCATATCGCCCAGCCCTAGATCAGGGCTATTCAATTGGCGGCCCGCGGGCCAAACCCGGCCCCCGAGGCAATTTGTTCCGGCCCTCCAAATAGTGTGACCAAGACATCAAGAATAAATTTAGTTCAGTCAAAAAACGGTCGCTATAGTTATGAAGTGACGTGCGTCTGTTCAATACAGCATGAGCTGCACAGAGCGTGAGTCACCTGACATTAAGCGAGTGGTGAGAGCAGCCGAATACATTTGAATATGTTTGTAGAAAAGGTCTTTTGTACAATGCACTGATATCGTTATTAGGGATGCAACGATTAACCGATTTCACTATTAATTTCGCTTTAATTCGTCACGGTTAATTAATCGTAAAGGCTTTTCTAACCCGCATTTCTGCATTTCTGTTCTGCTCCACGAAACGAAACTGCTGAACAAAGTTACGCCAAGTTGCCAACTGTGCGCTAGTTTAAAGTTCCGAGCTTGTCCACCGAAGCTAATACGCGCGCACACTGTAATAACTATAGCCGCGGGCCGTTCCCATATCACGTCTTTCCCGCGCGCAAGTTTGTTATGTCGTAAGAATATATGCCAATATGCGGGCGCAAGCGGAGTAATGCACTGGCGGCTGTCTGGGCGCACACAGTAGAAAACATCTCATGCTGTAGCGGTGAGAGTTGTGCTTAGCTTTCAGTGCAATGTAAACAAAAGACATGTTAGACGGACTATTATTAAAATGATTATGTATGTATGAACGCAGACGATAACAACAGTTAATCTAAATATTGGCGCCGAACTTCATAACAATTATTATTACATTATTTTCTCCTATTCTTCTCTATAAACACACACATAATTAAATTGTGTAGCCCTATAAGCACAGAAAAACCTACAGTGACTAATGAAAATGCCTTTTAAAGGTTTTTTAATATTAGTTAGGGATGTCCAGATCTAAATCTAGCTAATATAAAGCTTAAATATACATTACATGATAACTGTGAAACCCTGATTATTCTTCACACTATATAATCGTACAACCAAAATCTATAATTGTTGCATCCATAATTGTTATGCAGTTCAAAACACATATGAACGTATCTGAGTGTAGAAGAAGCCTACTTCAGCAATACACTGATTTTGTTGTGCTGTGAAATACAACATTTGAATGTTTGTTAAAAAAAACTTATTGTACAATGCAGTGATATTATATAGTTTCAAAATACAATATATTAACATTTTAATGTAGACAAATACAACGTGGGTGTCTTAAGGAGCAAAAATACAACATATGGGCTCTTATATGCAGTTGTGTCATCACTTATATTGCAAGTCATGTCTCTCCGGCCCTTCGTTTGGGATGCTTGTCATAAACTGGCCCCCGTGACAAACTAATTGAATAGCCCTGCTCTAGATGATGGATAATAACGCCCAGACTGTCTGCTTTTCAAAGATACATAAACTGTGAATGCAGACCAAATTATTCAGGATCTGTGAACGCTTCAGTTTGGGATGATTGTTCTTGAGAAAGTGCCTCTGACGGTGAGGGAAAGGAGGACACCGATATAGTCTCAGAAAACTTTTTACACATATCTTATTTTGCATGCTATCTTCATCAAATTTGAAATATAAACTCATGAGACACTTGGCTTTCAAGTCGTATTTTTTCTAGGACATTACATTAATGTTTTCCTGTGTTTGTATATGGAAAAACAACTTTTTTTTTTTCTCATAACTTCATAATGTATAACTTTTTATATTTTTTTAACATGTAACATCCCCTTTTACCACAGTAAAGCTCAAAGTGTCTTCTTTCCAATGATACCCAGTTTGTGTTTGTAGCTTACTGGAGTCAGGAACTGTTACTGTTTAAAATTAGGTAAGGCTAACAGGTTTAATTATAGTCGTTTTAACGATTGAATAATTAGGCATTGGAGTCGAAATGTGAAAACGCATACCCTCAGCTAAAATGTTGGTAGAATTGTTTTTTTTTGTACGGGCGATATATATCGCATCACCTAAAATGATTGAGGTCATGTCCATGTGTTGTGCGATAAGTCGATATATCCGATTGTTAAGTGAATCGTCGTTCCCAGAGATGGGTTGCGGCTGGAAGGGCATCCGCTGCGTAAAAATCGTGCTGGATAAGTTGGCGGTTCATTCCGCTGTGGCGACCCCGCAAGGGACAAAGCCGACAAGAAAATGAATGAATGAAGTGAATCGTCACGCGAAGGGACTTCCGGGTCCAAACGCTCTATGAAACTGAATGAGGAGAGTCACCAAATGCTAATAATAAACGTTTACAAAGCGACGTAATACTTTCGAAAATCACGATCGCAATATATATGTCCATGCCTAATATCTAAATTTTTTATAAAATGTTAACATTTTGGTATTTGTGATGCAGCAAGCCCAGAGATTGTTGTGTACACTATGACTTTATATAAAATTCACTTTAATGTGTGATATCAATAAAACGAATTCGATCATAAACGAATATTTTGTCAATTCAAATGAGTGGACCCGGAAACGGTATTACATACGTCACCATCACGTCACCACTTAACAAGCGGATTGATTATCGTGACTAATCGGTCTGCAAGTTTACAGTTTGAAACATACTTTGTAGAACTTTTAGAGTAAACTGCACAACCCAAAAGAAACAATGCTAATCGAAAGGAATACGAGTTGATAAACATTAAATATTTTTATATTTATTTATCCAACATATATATCTATATATTTTTTTTTAATTATCTTTTAGGGGTTTTTACCTTTATTTGATAGGACAGTAGAGAGTATTGACAGGAAAGAATGAGGAGCAGAGAGAGGGGAAGGATCGGCATAGGACCGCGAGGCGGAATCGAACTCGGGTCGCCGTGAACACCGGAGTGCATGTGTCGACGCACTAACCACTACACCACTGGCGCCGACCCAACATATATTTTTTAATTTACATTTTTGCATCTATAGAGAAATAGTCTGTCCATTAGACATGTGACAGACGTGGAATCGCCACTTGTGTAACTTTGCTAAATCAAATAAAGCAGTTTGAAAATGTTAACCAGGCATTTTTGAGTATTTTTACGCTCTCATAAAACACAAGCCGACACAATGTCAAAACGGTTTCGCTATTAGTAATCCTATTAAATATAAATACGTATGTAAAAACATCTTTTTTAAGCAAATTGATTAAGTACATGGTAATTAAGGCCACTTAATATAAAGTTAGCCCTAAAAATAGTTATTATACTTACATTAGCTAACACAGCATGTTCGCATATTATAACATCTCTCCTACAGCATTCACTTCATTCCTATAGTCTTTAATATGAATGTAACATGAAGCATTTCAACAGTGACAGACACTATTAATGAGGAGGAAGATAGTAAGGAGTGTTTTGAGGCCTACAGAGGTTTGTGTGTGTGTGCTTGTGTGATGCTGACTAGTGCTTTCTCCTCCCTTCCCCCTCTCCAGAATGGCCATGAATGAGCCCTCCCCCCAGCCAGAAACTCTGCAGACTTTTGCTCCATGTTAGGAAGAAAAACCAACACCCCTTCAGCACAAAATGGAAGCTTCCACTATCAAACTGAGAGGCACACCAAAAACAAAATGAAAAGCCTCACAACAAGCAATCTTCACAGGGCTGTACGCCTGACACAATGTGGAGATGCTGCCGAGCGCCGCTGTCCGAGGTGCTGAACGCGGTGTTACATTACCGACCGAGTCGGCTTCATTCCCGAACTCAAACGCTCGGTCTGACTGATAGATTCGGGAATGATATAACGCATACGTGATCCAAAACACTTTAAACGCGAACGCTATTGATGACCTTGCTTTAGAGTCGCGATTTATAAAAAAAGGAAAGTGAACTGATGAGATCGAATCAAATTCGACCACGTCGTCATGTGACCAAGAAATGTAACCTCTCTGGAAGATAAAGTGTCGAATAAGTACACTGAGGTTAAACAACCGCGTTTTAACGCAACATGTCTGACAAAGTGAGCAACTTTGCTTCGCGAAGTCTCCGGAAACATGTCGACCTATTAAAAATGGAGGCGTTACACAGTTTACAACACAGCCAAAAGAGCATTTAGGGAATTCAGCCGTTGTTGTTTATTATATCTTCACTATGCTCGGCTAATTTCGTGTTGTTTTACGACATCTGTCGTATATGTTTCACAAATGAGAGTACTTGTTTTCCACTTACTACTGTTAATCAGTGTTGACCTTAAGTCTTCAGTTATTATAAACAAACATATTTCAAAGCGACTCCTCAGTTTCCCACACATAAAAACAAGGAATATCTTCACAACTTGCGTTGTATCTGCCAAAGTCACCTAAAGGACAAAGCATAGCGAACTATTGATGCCGACAAAGTTTCTCTCGAACAGCAAATGCCCCATGTAGACACTCTCAAGGGTTCAAGTAAAAAGCGAATTACCTGCGTGTCCATCGGTGCAACTAGTTTGTAAATAAAGTGAAACAGCGAGAAATACGTTCGGTTTAAAGTGTTTCAAGTTAGGATGTGAGGGAGGAACAAAGCGGCGAGTCCGCTTCAACCTCATAAATATTCAAGTCTCGTCCCGATCGCTACACAAAACCGCCGCATTATGAGTGCAAATCGCGAAAACACGCCGCTCGCGTCAAAGTGCACCAAAGAGCGTTTGAACAATCTCCGCTCAAACTGATTATGGCGTCATAAAGCAAGCGTTAGCGTTTAAACGCTACCAATTACAACCGTATAAACGCGTAACAACGGCGGATCTCCGACTTCGAGTGTGTTTGTGTGTGTTTATGAAAGAATCCCTGGAAAGCTTGAACAAAATGGCTTTTTTCTTTACCTGATGACATTGGACTTCTACTTTGAGTGCTTCTTGAAGGCCTTGTAGCTCCATATTCCGACTTCAAGAGCACTTTTCCTCCACTTTCGACGCGATGCGCGTTATGTGTGGCGTAACAGAAATATGTT
>LR812522.1:38501869-38751869 GCA_903798195.1 Danio kyathit
CGCGGATTTGCGTCATTGGCAGGGCTTCTGTCTGCCCGGTGAATGTAGCTTCGTTGCTAAATGGCTAACATAGATTTTATTGATAAAATAACTGTGTTTATGTGCTTTATAAAGGCTGAAAAACAGCGTCGATACGTTTGGAGCCGTGTCTGAGTCCACTAGATACTTTCAGAGGTGCACCCAGCGCTGTGGGCTCATAAACTCCTCCAGAAACTTAACCTGGATGACTGGGGCTTCCAGCGGTGCTTCTGACTGAGCCAAGGATTTCCCCCGGACACCAACAACAGATGCTACGTCACAATCATGCCCCCACAAGAGCAAGCTCCTGATTGGTTGGTTGGCGCGAATGTCCGCAGAAGTTCAGATATTTGAACTCGAGCGATTTGCGCGTTAAGCGCGTCAAACGCTCAATTCGCACGTATCGCACCATTCGCGCTGCGCCATTCGCGCCGCGCCATTCGCGCAATTCGCGTCATTCGTGCCGCACCATTCGCGCGTATCGCGCCGCAGGATGCCTATTCGCGCGTTTGCATTGACTTAACATGTAAATCACTCGCGCTTGACGCTTCTTCCGCGTCTGGTGTGAACGCAGCATGAGAGCTCCAGATTTGTCTTTTGGTAAGCAGCACCGACTGCTTTCGCTTTAACCATTCTTTGATCAGATTATTAATTGGCCTAGCGTTAACCTTGTGTGTGATCATCATTTCATTATCACACACGGAATGTTTTTCACCTGCTTTCTTTTGCTCACAGGTATTTTTGGTAATATGGTTTATTATTTTTTGTACAATAACATTGGCTTAAGATGGGATTAACTTCCCATTTATGAGTAGTTAACTGATCTGGGACCTTTAGCCAAGACAGATTACTGTGCATAGTTTTAGATGCACCACAGCAGTTATTTTTTAAATGTCAATTGTTTTTGTTTTTTAAAGAAATGTGTTGTTAAATAAATAGTATATTTCATCTGTTTTGACACATTTAAAATTTGTGGATACGAAATAATAATTTATTTATGTTTGGTGTGGTCAGAGATAAATTTGGTAAATCCTTAATTTGAGCTCTGAAAAGTGATGTGAAATAAAAACTAATTGTAATACAACACTATGAAACCATGGCCCGTTTGTTCATACATGACACGCAAAAAGTTCAATTAATGAGGAGGCATGTGGACATAACACAAAATCTTAATCAAGTCATTTTAGCGTGTCAAAGTGAAATTTATGCATATAAAATATATTTTCCCAACAACAAAATTGTGGCTAGTGAAAATGGCGAGTGGCTAGTAATGTTGGAAATATAGTAGCCACATTGGCTGGTGATCAAAAAAGTTAATGTCAAGCCCTGTATACCGTATATAGGTAGTCTAGCAACGCCCCTGTATTACACTGTAAAAATGCAGGGTTCCATACAATTCATTCATGTTGTCCCAACACAAATAGTTCACTTAACACTTTTGACAAATGTATGTGAATTGAACATAAAAAAAATTAAGTTGTCCCAATGAAATCTCAAGAATTGTGTTGTTTCAGCTCATTTTAATTAAGTAGTTTGAGCACATAATTTTTTTTTTTTATGAGTGTATGGATTATTAGTATGTATAATACTATAGAAATTCAACACTTTGGCTGTTCTTATTAGATTGTGGCTAAAGAGAGTGTTTATGAGCTTTATGAATGACGCTGAAGACCCCCAAACACCCCCACCCCACAGACCTCTGTGTAACCCCCACGTAGCGTAAATTACCACAAATCCCTCCAGCTATTAAAATGCAAATCTGGGCCTCTCTGCACTGATTTATGAGCAGTCTGTAACAACGCTTCCACGGCTCTGCGTCACTTCTAATAGCAGCATCCAATATTTAGTTTGCTAACACGAAGATGTCTCGAAAATAGTTTGATTGTTGCATTTTATTATAGTTTAAATTGTTTATTTACTTGTGTAAACTGAATAAATAGCTCAGTTCCATTAACATGACAAAAAAGGAGCAGCTTTATGCAATAATGTTAGAATTACTCTCTCAGATCAAAAGTTGTCAAAAGAAAAAGTATGCTAATATGTTTAATTCAACAACACTCCATCTTTTTTATTTTATCTGAAGTTTTTTACTCCACCTTGGCCCGCTAATATGTTTAATTCAACAATACTCCGTCTTCTTTTATCCTATCTGAAGGCTTTTACTCCACCCTGGCCCGCTAATATGTTTAATTCAACAATACTCCATCTTTTTTATCCTATCTAAAGACTTTTACTCCACCTTGGCCCGCTAATATGTTTATTTTACAATACTCCATCTTTTTATCCAATCTGAAGGCGTTTACTCCACCTTGGCCCGCTAATATGTTTTATTTAACAATACTCCATCTTTTTTATCCTATCTGAAGGTTTCTACTCCACCTTTTCCCGCTAATATGTTTATTTTACAATACTCCATCTTTTTTATCCTATCTGAAGACTTTTACTCCACCCTTGGCCCACTATATTACTTATTTAACAGTACTCCATCTTCTTTTATCCTATCTGAAGGCTATTACTCTACGCTGCTCAGCTGATATGTTTATTTTAGCAATACTCCATCTTTTTAAATCTTATCTGAGGGTGTTTACACCACCTTGGCCCACTAATATGTTTAATTCAACAATACTCCATCTTTTTTATCCTATCTGAAGGCTTTTACTCCACCTGGGCCCGCTAATATGTTTTATTTAACAATACTCCATCTTTTTTTTGCTATTTGAAGACTTTTACTCCACCCTGGCCCGCTAATAATACTTACTTACAGTACTCCGTCTTCCTTTATCCGTATTTGAGGACTTTTACTTATCCCTGCTCCACTAATATGTTTAATTTAACATCACTCCATCTTTTTTATGCTATCTGAAAGCTTTTACTCCACCCAGCCCCCGCACCAACCCCCTCTCCCCGGACGGTCCGCCCCTTCAGCGAAACAAAACTCAACTCGCAAAGCCATTGGTTGATTTCGCCGTGCTTGCGCGCTGCTCTGACTCGCGGTCCAATCAGGAGTTTCGGCTGTAGCGTACATGCGTGGGGAGACAGCAAATCAGCGTTCGGGGTTCAGGAAAGAACATCTGTGAGGCAGAAATGACAGACGGCGGCGTTTACTAATGACTGACTCAAAACAGTCGTCTGTTTGAGGCGTTTAGTGCTGAAGGAAGTCCGAAAGATGCCCGAAGAGGTACATTTTAAGCGTTTTCAAAAGTGTAAACATTATACTGTATCTTAGGCTACGACAGGACATATGCCAGCTTTCTAAAGCAACTTAATTTTAGCTAATATTAGCCAAAATTATTATTACTGTTGTTGTTATTAACCCTTTTCCAAGTTCTCTTTAACATATTTTTGTCCACACATTTTTATACATAATAGTTTAAACAATTAATATTTAATAACTAATTTATTTTGTCTTTGCCATGATGACAATAAATACTATTTTACTAGTTATTTTGAAAGATAGTCTACTTGTATTCAGCTTAAAGTGCTATTAAAAGGCTTAACTAGGTTAAATAGTTTAACTAGTATTATAGTATAACTAGGTTAAATAGTGTAACTAAGCTAGAATAATTAGGCGAGTCATTGGACAACAGTGCATACCTGTCAACATTGGGATGTGAAAATAAGGGATATGCCCACAATAATAAGGGGTTCCCCCGACCCCCGTTTAAAAAACCCAAAATTACTAAATATGTTGATTTGGAGATGTTTCATTGTAAATAAACAGTTAAATGGTCAGTAATATGTTTTATTAATATTATTTACAAAAGAAAAAATAAATAGTGTACAACAGCAGCAAATACATTAGCAAACAGATCAGCTTATTAAAATTAACAGCTATAATGAAATAGAATCAAGCTATCAAATCTCATCAGCCGTTTCTTCACGGTATAACTGACACATTCTGATTAAAAAGCAACGAATGAATCTCTTATTTATTTAGATATTTTTCATCGATTACATTAAATAACAGGCGTCACTTTAAAAATGCAACCGTCTAACGTTATAAAGAAAGCCTTCGATTGCTTTCCTAACTTTTTATGCTCATTTAGGACAAAATAAGTTGTGTTTGAGAAAAAAACCCAACCAACATCGACATCTTTAGATAGTATTATTATTAATTATGTGTGTGTCTGTTTAAACACGCACACAAAACCCAGACTTTCGCTCCGTTTCAAATCGCGTGTACAGAATCTGTTTGGGAAACAGCCTCTATTTATCACTATGGAGCGCGTCAGCTGACAGTCACGCACCGCTATATGACTGTTTTGAGAATTGCATATGAAGGGGAGACGGCACCTGTAATAAAAGGAAAGGGAATCCCGCCGTTTTTATATTTATTTCAGTGTTTTCATGCCTAAACAAAGAGAAAGCACAGAACAGACTCACGTTTAAGAGCAAACGGCGGCCCCTAGTGGTTCGGCGATATGGGTTGCGTAAAGGGAGAATCGGCTCTTTAATGTTTATTGCCACCCTTCAGAGAAAGAACGAAAATACGGGAGAAATACCTTTACGAGATGATAGCGGGATAGAACTGTAAAATACGGGAGAATCCCGAGAAAAACGGGAGAATCAGAAAAAAGGGGGGGGGCTAATAATTTTGACCTTAAACATATTATATTAAAATAGCTTTTAAAATAAATAAATAAAAAAATAAAAATAAGACTCTTTTGAAAAAATGTAATCAAATATATATATATATATATATATATTTATATTTTACATTTTATATATATTTCACATAATTTGCTTTTTATATATATTTATATATATTTCACATAATTTGCTATATATATATATATTTATATATATTTCACATAATTTGCTATATATATATATATTTATATATATTTCACATAATTTGCTATATATATATATTTATATATATTTCACATAATTTGCTATATATATATATATATATATTTATATATATTTCACATAATTTGCTATATATATTTCACATAATTTGCTTTTTATATATATTTCACATAATTTGCTATATATATATATATATATTTCACATAATTTGCTTTTTATATATATTTATATATATTTCACATAATTTGCTATATATATATATTTATATATATTTCACATAATTTGCTATATATATATATATATATATATATATTTCACATAATTTGCTATATATATATATATATATATATTTCACATAATTTGCTATATATATATATATTTCACATAATTTGCTTTTTATATATATTTATATATATTTCACATAATTTGCTTTTTATATATATTTATATATATTTCACATAATTTGCTATATATATATATTTATATATATTTCACATAATTTGCTATATATATATATTTATATATATTTCACATAATTTGCTATATATATATATATATATATATATTTCACATAATTTGCTATATATATATATATTTCACATAATTTGCTTTTTATATATATTTATATATATTTCACATAATTTGCTATATATATATATATATATTTCACATAATTTGCTATATATATATATATATATATATATATATATATATTTCACATAATTTGCTTTTTATATATATTTATATATATTTCACATAATTTGCTATATATATATATATATTTCACATAATTTGCTTTTTATATATATTTATATATATTTCACATAATTTGCTATATATATATATATTTCACATAATTTGCTATATATATATATATATATTTCACATAATTTGCTATATATATATATATATATATATATATATATATATATATTTCACATAATTTGCTATATATATATATATATATATTTCACATAATTTGCTTTTTATATACATTTATATATATTTCACATAATTTGCTATATATATATATATATATATATATTTATATATATTTCACATAATTTGCTATATATATATATATATATATATTTCACATAATTTGCTATATATATATATATATATTTCACATAATTTGCTTTTTATATACATTTATATATATTTCACATAATTTGCTATATATATATATATATATATATTTATATATATTTCACATAATTTGCTATATATATATATATATTTCACATAATTTGCTATATATATATATATATATATATATATATATTTCACATAATTTGCTATATATATATATATATATATATATTTCACATAATTTGCTTTTTATATATATTTATATATATTTCACATAATTTGCTATATATATATATATATATATATATATATATATTTATATATATTTCACATAATTTGCTATATATATATATATATATATATATATATATATATATATTTCACATAATTTGCTATATATATATATATATATATATTTCACATAATTTGCTATATATATATATATATATATATATATATATATATATATATATATATATATATATATATATATATATATATATAGCAAATTATGTGAAAGTTTTCTTGCTTTGTTAAACGTCAATAAATTAAAGGAGGTCCAATAATTTCGCATTTAAGTATATGCACATTTTTATGAATGCTGAAATGAAATGGGCTTATTTTAGAAATGACGCTACTTACATAATCACTTGATAAATTCATTTAATTAATTAAACATAAGGGGCGTCACGGTGGGTAGCACGATTGCCTCACAGCAAGAAGGTCGCTGGTTCGAGGTTTGCATGTTCTCCCCGCGTTCGTGTGGGTTTCTTCCGGGTGCTCCGGTTTCCCCCACAGTCCAAACACTTGCACTTTAGGGGAATTGGGTAAGCTAAGTGTATGGGTGTTTCCCAGTGTTGGGTTGCGGATAAGTCGGCGGGTCATTCTGCTGTGGCGACCCCAGATTAATAAAGGGACTAAGCCGAAAAGAAAATGAATAAATGAATGAAACAAAAGCAGCTTGTTTACAATTTATCATAAGTTATCTTTGGCATGTCAACAGGATTTTATATGTTTTTAAAAACGAATTTAATAATTTTTAATACTGTGATGATTTTCAAAGGTAATTTGTTTTTAAGAATATGTTAAATTTGTTTTTATTTCATTTTCATTTTTTGTTATAATTATAATGTTGATCATATTTTTTATTATACTAGTATTTGGTTGAATATTAAAATCATCCTCTTTACAGTCCACTAGATGGAACTTGGTGTCACTTTCAGCATGCAGTAGTTTCGTAAAATAAATCTGACGGCACTGCAGAAAAACGCAACAGATTTATGACAGGTTTTCATTACACTGTTAACAATTTCCTGTAGAAATTTCAGTAACTTACTAGCAACCAGGGTGGCTTAGTGGTGTCACACTGTCGCCTCACAGCAAGAAGGTCGCTGGTTCGAGTCCCGGCTGGCCCAGTTGTCATTTCTGCTGCCTTAATGTACAAGTAGCTCAAACTTGCTCATTCTGAGGCGGGAGCCGGCGGACGAGCAACAACTTTATTATAAGGTAAACACAAAACAACAGTTTCCATCTGGAGCTCCTTCACAGGATTCCACACTTGTAAACACTCGCTTCATCGGGATCGCGGGTCTCAGCACACTCGTCAACACTACCAAGCTGACCAATCACAGAGCTTGCGTTATATGCATCATTGCGACGTGCACAGTTACATTTTTTTTGAGAGGTGCACGTCAGCATCTGCGAGGGCTATGCGACCGCACGAAGGCTGCGCCGGAGCATACGCATACTCATACACGTGCACGACGCAGAAGTATAAATCAGCCTTAAGCTTAAGGAAAATCAATGAATAAATGAATGAATGCATCGTAATATATTTAAAATTGCAATAATATTGTATCGTGAATTAAGTATCATAATAATATCGTATCGTGGAGACTGTGGTGATTCCCACTCTTAATAGCTGTGTTTATTTTTCCATTACAATTTTAGTTGTTTAGTACATCAACTTAATTACTCACGTAAACGTAATTTAATGTCTGTTATTCTACGGTAAATTTCTGTAATTTAACGTCCGTTATTCTACAGTATATTTCTGTAATTTAACGTCCGTTATTCTACAGTAAATTTCTGTACTTTAATGTCCGTTATTCTACAGTATATTTCTGTAATTTATTATCCGTTATTCTACGATAAATTTCTGTAATTTAACGTCCGTTATTCTACAGTAAATTTCTGTAATTTAACATCCGCTATTCTACAGTATATTTCTGTAATTTAACGTCCGTTATTCTACAGTATATTTCTGTAATTTATTATCCGTTATTCTACAGTAAATTTCTGTAATTTAACGTCCGTTATTCTACAGTATATTTCTGTAATTTATTATCCGTTATTCTACGATAAATTTCTGTAATTTAACGTCCGTTATTCTACAGTATATTTCTGTCATTTAATGTCCGTTATTCTACAGTAAATTTCTGTAATTTAACGTCCGTTATTCTACAGTAAATTTCTGTAATTTAACGTCCGTTATTCTACAGTATATTTCTGTAATTTATTATCCGTTATTCTACGATAAATTTCTGTAATTTAACGTCCGTTATTCTACAGTATATTTCTGTAATTTAATATCCGTTATTCTACGATAAATTTCTGTAATTTAACGTCCGTTATTCTACAGTAAATTTCTGTAATTTAATGTCCGTTATTCTACGGTAAATTTCTGTAATTTGATGTCTGTTATTCTGCGGTAAATTTCTGTAATTTGATGTCTGTTATTCTACGGTAAATTTCTGTAATTTGATGTCCGTTATTCTACGGTAAATTTCTGTAATTTAACGTCCGTTATTCTACGGTAAATTTCTGTAAGTTAACGTTCGTTATTCTACAGTAAAGGTCTGTAATTTAACGTCCGTTTTTCTACGATAAATTTCCGTAATTTAACGTCTGTTATTCTATGGTAAATTTCTGTAAGTTAACGTCCGTTATTCTATGGTAAAGGTCTGTAATTTAACGTCCATTATTCTATGGTAAATTTCTGTAATTTAACGTCCATTATTCTAAGATAAATTTCTGTAATTTAAGGTTCGTTATTCCACGGTAAATTTCTGTAATTTATTGTCTGTTATTCTACTGTAAATTTCTGTAATTTAACGTCTGTTATTTTATGGTAAATTTCTGTAAATTAATGTTTGTTATTTTACAGTAAATTTCTGTAATTTAATGTCCGTTATTTTACAGTAAATTTCTGTAATTTAACGTCCGTTATTCTACGGTAAATTTCTGTAATTTAATGTCTGTTATTCTACAGTAAATTTCTGTAATTTAATGTCTGTTATTCTACGGTAAATTTCTGTAATTTAATGTCCGTTATTCTACTGGAAATTTCTGTAATTTAACGTCTTTTATTCTACAGTAAATTTCTGTAATTTAATGTCTGTTATTCTACGGTAAATTTCTGTAATTTAATGTCCGTTATACTTCGGTAAATTTCTGTAATTTAATGTCCGTTATTTTACAGTAAATTTCTGTAATTTAATGTCCGTTATTTTACAGTAAATTTCTGTAATTTAACGTCCATTACTCTACGGTAAATTTCTGTAATTTAATGTCCGTTATACTTCTGTAAATTTCTGTAATTTAATGTCCGTTATTTTACGGTAAATTTCTGTAATTTAATGTCCGGTTTTCTACAGTAAATTTCTGTAATTTAGTGTCCGGTTTTCTACAGTAAATTTCTGTAATTTAGTGTCCGGTTTTCTACAGTAAATTTCTGTAAGTTAACGTCCGTTATTCTATGGTAAAGGTCTGTCATTTAACGTCCGTTATTCTAAGATAAATTTCTGTAATTTAATGTTCGTTATTCCACGGTAAATTTCTGTAATTTAACGTCTGTTATTCTACTGTAAATTTCTGTAATTTAACGTCTGTTATTTTACGGTAAATTTCTGTAATTTAACGTCTGTTATTCTACTGTAAATTTCTGTAATTTAACGTCTGTTATTTTATGGTAAGTTTCTGTAATTTAATGTCCGTTATTTTACGGTAAATTTCTGTAATTTAATTTCCGCTATTCTACAGTAAATTTCTGTAATTTAATGTCCGTTATTTTACAGTAAATTTCTGTAATTTAATGTCCGTTATTTTACGGTAAATTTCTGTAATTTAATTTCCGCTATTCTACAGTAAATTTCTGTAATTTAATGTCCGTTATTTTACAGTAAATTTCTGTAATTTAATGTCCGTTATTTTACGGTAAATTTCTGTAATTTAATGTCCGTTATTTTACGGTAAATTTCTGTAATTTAATTTCCGCTATTCTACAGTAAATTTCTGTAATTTAACGTCCGTTATTTTACTGTAAATTTCTGTAATTTAATGTCCGTTATTTTACATTAAATTTCTGTAATTTAACGTCTGTTATTTTACAGTAAATTTCTGTACTTTAATGTCCGTTATTTTACTGTAAATTTCTGTAATTTAATGTCCGTTATTTTACTGTAAATTTCTGTAATTTAATGTCCGTTATTTTACTGTAAATTTCTGTAATTTAACGTCTGTTATTTTATGGTAAATTTCTGTAATTTAATTTCCGCTATTCTACAGTAAATTTCTGTAATTTAACGTCCGTTATTCTACGGTAAATTTCTGTAATTTAATGTCCGTTATTTTACTGTAAATTTCTGTAATTTAACGTCTGTTATTTTATGGTAAATTTCTGTAATTTAATTTCCGCTATTCTACAGTAAATTTCTGTAATTTAACGTCCGTTATTCTACAGTAAATTTCTGTAATTTAGTGTCCGGTTTTCTACAGTAAATTTCTGTAATTTAATTTCCGCTATTCTACAGTAAATTTCTGTAATTTAATGTCCGTTATTTTACTGTAAATTTCTGTAATTTAATGTCCGTTATTTTACAGTAAATTTCTGTAATTTAACGTCTGTTATTTTACAGTAAATTTCTGTACTTTAATGTCCGTTATTTTACTGTAAATTTCTGTAATTTAATGTCCGTTATTTTACTGTAAATTTCTGTAATTTAATGTCCGTTATTTTACTGTAAATTTCTGTAATTTAACGTCTGTTATTTTATGGTAAATTTCTGTAATTTAATTTCCGCTATTCTACAGTAAATTTCTGTAATTTAACGTCCGTTATTTTACTGTAAATTTCTGTAATTTAATGTCCGTTATTTTACTGTAAATTTCTGTAATTTAACGTCTGTTATTTTATGGTAAATTTCTGTAATTTAATTTCCGCTATTCTACAGTAAATTTCTGTAATTTAACGTCCGTTATTCTACAGTAAATTTCTGTAATTTAGTGTCCGGTTTTCTACAGTAAATTTCTGTAATTTAGTGTCCGGTTTTCTACAGTAAATTTCTGTAAGTTAACGTCCGTTATTCTATGGTAAAGGTCTGTCATTTAACGTCCGTTATTCTAAGATAAATTTCTGTAATTTAATGTTCGTTATTCCACGGTAAATTTCTGTAATTTAACGTCTGTTATTCTACTGTAAATTTCTGTAATTTAACGTCTGTTATTTTACGGTAAATTTCTGTTATTTAACGTCTGTTATTCTACTGTAAATTTCTGTAATTTAACGTCTGTTATTTTACGGTAAATTTCTGTAATTTAACGTCTGTTATTCTACTGTAAATTTCTGTAATTTAACGTCTGTTATTTTATGGTAAGTTTCTGTAATTTAATGTCCGTTATTTTACGGTAAATTTCTGTAATTTAATTTCCGCTATTCTACAGTAAATTTCTGTAATTTAATGTCCGTTATTTTACAGTAAATTTCTGTAATTTAATGTCCGTTATTTTACGGTAAATTTCTGTAATTTAATTTCCGCTATTCTACAGTAAATTTCTGTAATTTAATGTCCGTTATTTTACAGTAAATTTCTGTAATTTAATGTCCGTTATTTTACAGTAAATTTCTGTAATTTAATGTCCGTTATTTTACGGTAAATTTCTGTAATTTAATTTCCGCTATTCTACAGTAAATTTCTGTAATTTAATGTCCGTTATTTTACTGTAAATTTCTGTAATTTAATGTCCGTTATTTTACAGTAAATTTCTGTAATTTAACGTCTGTTATTTTACAGTAAATTTCTGTACTTTATGTCCGTTATTTTACTGTAAATTTCTGTAATTTAATGTCCGTTATTTTACTGTAAATTTCTGTAATTTAATGTCCGTTATTTTACTGTAAATTTCTGTAATTTAACGTCTGTTATTTTATGGTAAATTTCTGTAATTTAATTTCCGCTATTCTACAGTAAATTTCTGTAATTTAACGTCCGTTATTCTACGGTAAATTTCTGTAATTTAATGTCTGTTATTCTACAGTAAATTTCTGTAATTTAATGTCTGTTATTCTACGGTAAATTTCTGTAATTTAATGTCCGTTATTCTACTGGAAATTTCTGTAATTTAACGTCTTTTATTCTACAGTAAATTTCTGTAATTTAATGTCTGTTATTCTACGGTAAATTTTTGTAATTTAATGTCCGTTATACTTCGGTAAATTTCTGTAATTTAATGTCCGTTATTTTACAGTAAATTTCTGTAATTTAATGTCCGTTATTTTACAGTAAATTTCTGTAATTTAACGTCCATTACTCTACGGTAAATTTCTGTAATTTAATGTCCGTTATACTTCTGTAAATTTCTGTAATTTAATGTCCGTTATTTTACGGTAAATTTCTGTAATTTAATGTCCGGTTTTCTACAGTAAATTTCTGTAATTTAGTGTCCGGTTTTCTACAGTAAATTTCTGTAATTTAGTGTCCGGTTTTCTACAGTAAATTTCTGTAAGTTAACGTCCGTTATTCTATGGTAAAGGTCTGTCATTTAACGTCCGTTATTCTAAGATAAATTTCTGTAATTTAATGTTCGTTATTCCACGGTAAATTTCTGTAATTTAACGTCTGTTATTCTACTGTAAATTTCTGTAATTTAACGTCTGTTATTTTACGGTAAATTTCTGTTATTTAACGTCTGTTATTCTACTGTAAATTTCTGTAATTTAACGTCTGTTATTTTACGGTAAATTTCTGTAATTTAACGTCTGTTATTCTACTGTAAATTTCTGTAATTTAACGTCTGTTATTTTATGGTAAGTTTCTGTAATTTAATGTCCGTTATTTTACGGTAAATTTCTGTAATTTAATTTCCGCTATTCTACAGTAAATTTCTGTAATTTAATGTCCGTTATTTTACAGTAAATTTCTGTAATTTAATGTCCGTTATTTTACGGTAAATTTCTGTAATTTAATTTCCGCTATTCTACAGTAAATTTCTGTAATTTAATGTCCGTTATTTTACAGTAAATTTCTGTAATTTAATGTCCGTTATTTTACAGTAAATTTCTGTAATTTAATGTCCGTTATTTTACGGTAAATTTCTGTAATTTAATTTCCGCTATTCTACAGTAAATTTCTGTAATTTAATGTCCGTTATTTTACTGTAAATTTCTGTAATTTAATGTCCGTTATTTTACAGTAAATTTCTGTAATTTAACGTCTGTTATTTTACAGTAAATTTCTGTACTTTAATGTCCGTTATTTTACTGTAAATTTCTGTAATTTAATGTCCGTTATTTTACTGTAAATTTCTGTAATTTAATGTCCGTTATTTTACTGTAAATTTCTGTAATTTAACGTCTGTTATTTTATGGTAAATTTCTGTAATTTAATTTCCGCTATTCTACAGTAAATTTCTGTAATTTAACGTCCGTTATTCTACGGTAAATTTCTGTAATTTAATGTCCGTTATTTTACTGTAAATTTCTGTAATTTAATGTCCGTTATTTTACATTTTTTTCCGGCACCCCAGCGAAATTCCAATTTTTTACAGTGCTGTCTTCACAGTCAACTCCACTCTGTGTCTTAAGTCCTTTAATGTACACAGCGAGCCACTATGGGCAAACTAGTAACAGCGGAAAAGCCGTCCACACGGAAGTAAGCAGTCAGCTGGTAGCAGGAAAAGGAACGGCGTCATACCGCCCTGTAGCATTCGTTTAAAAGACGAAATGCAGCCATACAGTGCTCTGGCTACATAATTCGCGATCTCCAGATATATACAAGGGTACATTTTCATACACCTGGCAAATTCGCACTTAAAGTTACTTTTATTCAACAAACGAGTTTATTTTTTTACCGTAAATGACACCGGCTTTACCCAAAACATAATAGGTCGATCTACAAGAGGCATTATTGTGGGAAAAAATATATATTTCTCAGCTTTTATTTCCCAGAATTTGCCAGGGGTTTGAATAATTTCAGGCTTGACTGTCATGTAATTGGCATATATCAGATTTATATAGGGACAAACAACGAGACGAACATTATATTAAGTGTTTTTGGAGGTTTCTGCGTCCAGTCATGACCGAAGGCGTCAGATGTTTGCCAGCGTGTGGTGGTGTCCTGAGACACTCTCTGACTTCAGTATATACTGTGAGTTTCCAGGAATAGACGCGAGTGTCATTTGAGCCGGGCTTTTACTGTAAGCACCCATGGCGTAGATCTGATCACATCCTGACCCTCTCCTGCAGATGCCAGCACTATCAAGAGCTCATCATGAACTCACGTGCCACTCAGCGGGACGAATTATCAATAAAGCTCACGTGAAATGCCAAAAATAGGACAATATATCAGTGGTGCGGCGATTGTTAAGTAGGATTTAGGCAATATTGAGTTTGTTTAAAGGGGCAGTTCACCTAATAAATGTAAATTCTGTCATGGTTTACTCATCTTTCACTCGTTCCAAACCTGAATTTCTGTCTTCTGTTGAACACGAAGAAAGATATACTGAAGAACGCTGGAGAGAAAACTGATATTGGCTTGTATTTTTGTTGTTGTTGTCATTCTTATATAAGTCAAATTAATGTCTGCTCTTTTCCAACATCCTTCTGAGATATTCTTCTGTATTCAATAGAAGAAAAAAATACATAGAAGTTAAGAACCACTTGGGTGAGCTGTCGCTTTAAATGAACACTCTGCTTATTTATTTATTTATTTATTTATTTATTTTTAAATAGGCTCATTTGTCAGCTACTCTAGAGTTAAACAGTTGAGTTTGACCATTTTTGAATCCGTTCAGTTAGCTTAGCATAAATCATTGAATCGGATTAGACCGTTAGCATCTCACTCAAAAATTCCAAAAAAGAGTTTCGATATATTTCCCATTTAAAGCTTTGAGTTTGTTTAAAGGGGCAGTTCACCCAAACCAGAGTTTCTTTCATCTGTTGAAGATGAAGGAAAATATACTGAAGAATGCTGGAGAAAAAACTAATATTGGCTATTTTTTTTTTGTTGGTGTTCCTACTATGGAAGTCAATGGCTGCTTTTTTCCAACATTCTTCCGAATATCTTCCGAAAATACATACAAGTTTAGAACCACTTGAGTGTGAGAAAACAGCGAGGAAATGTTTTGTTATTTTACTGAATTTTCTATATACACTTACTGGCCACTTTATTAGGTACACCTTACTAGTACCGGGTTGGACCCCCTTTTGCATTCAGAACTGCCTTAATCCCTCGTGGCGTAGATTCAACAAGGTATTCCTCAGAGATTTTGCTCTATATTGACATGATAGCGTCACGCAGTTAATGCAGATTTGTCGGCTGCACATCCATGATGCCAATCTCCCGTTCCACCACATCCCAACTGCGCTCTATTGGATTGAGCTCTGGTGACTGTGGAGGCCATTTGAATACAATGAACTCATTGTCATGTTCATGAAACCAGTCTGAGATGTTTCAGGGTTTATGACATGGCGTTATCCTGCTGGAAGTAGCCATCAGAAGATGGGTGAGTACGCTCTGGTCATAAAGGGATGGACATGATCAGCAACAATACTCAGGTAGGCTGTGGCGTTGACACGATGCTCAATTGGTACTAATAAACCCAAAGTGTGGCAAGAAAATATCCCCCACACCATTACACCACCACCACCAGCCTAAACCGCTGATACAAGGCAGGATGTATCCATGCTTTCATGCTGTTGACGTCAAATTCTGACCCGACCATCCGAATGTGGCAGCAGAAATGGAGACTCATCAGACCAGGCAACGTTTCTCCAATCTTCTGTTGTCCAATTTTGGTGAGCCTGTGTGAATTGTAGCCTCAGTTTCCTGTTCTTAGCTCACAGGAGTGGCACCCAGTCTTCTGCTGCTGTAGCCCATCTGCCTCAAGGTTGGAGGTGTTGTGTGTTCAGAGATGCTCTTCTGCAGACCTCGGTTGTAACAAGTGCTTATTTGAGTTACTTTCTATCAGCTCAAACCAGTCTGGCCATTCTCCTCTCACCTCTGGCATCAGCAAGGCATTTGCGCCCACAGAACTGCCGCTCACTGAATATTTCCTCTTTGTCGGACCATTCTCTGTAAACCCTAGAGATGGTTGTGCGTGAAAATCCCAGTAGATCAGCAGTTTCTGAAATACTCAGACCAGCCCGTCTGGCACCAACAACCATGCCACGTTCAAAGTCACTTAAATCCCCTTTCTTCCCCATTCTGATGCTCGCTTTGAACTGCAGCAGATCGTCTTGACCGTATCTACGTGCCCAAATGCATTGAGCTGCTGCCATGTGATTGGCTGATTAGAAATGTGCATTAACGAGCAGTTGGACAGGTGTACCTAATAAAGTGGCCGGTGAGTGTGTTATATTTTATGCAATATATTGTTTCGAACTACAAAAATGAAAATAAAAGTCACGTCGTTAAACTGTAGAGTGGAAATTTCAACATCAGTAATCAACAGAGCAGAGATCAACATCCCATAATGCAATTCACGAATGTAAATGAACAGAAAAGAAGCTGTTAATTAACGGATATTATTTACAGTGCTTAATTCAAGATGTAAATATGCAGTTGTGCCGTTTGAGAGCGTTTTTATTTTAATATGCATCAGCAACATATCTTCAGGCCAGATTTATCGAGCTGAAATAATGGTCAAAGACATGCAGATAGTGCCGGAGGGATGCGTTCATTAAGAAAAACCAATTAAATTTCCTCTTAATTTGTCCATTCATTCCTCTAATTACAGCATGTTAACTGAATCTGCATAATTAGACTTTCACTGATCTGTGCTGCCTGACTGACATTTATGTCACCATAACAAATTCGCAATTAGGGACGCATACTGCAAAAAAACATCAGCCCTTATGACTTCATTAGGAGTAAGGAGAGCCCGCGTGCGCTCTGAGTCACGGTCACGTGTGACGGAAAGAGTTTGTCTGAGTCATGCTGCGATAACATGTTCAAAAACACTCTGGATTATTACTTTTAGACTGACTAAATGTCTAAATAGTCTCTGAACACGTTTTCTGCTACATATTTCCAGCTTAAAGTCGACATGAAATCAACATGTACGCTTCTTGTTTGTATTTGTTTATTGTAGGGATTGTTCACGATGGATCTGTGCACTTCATTATTTTGTAAAAATGTATTTGCCCTCATCATCTTTAATCAAATACCATGACTTTTCCTCACTTCTGGTCACAAGGAAAACCGTTATCAGTTTTTTAGGGTGGAGCTATCAGCATTTATGGAGGAGTCATCCGTTTTTTTTAGGGTGGAGGTATCAGTTTTTTAGGGTGGAGCTATCAGCATTTATGGCGGAGTCATCCGTTTTTTTAGGGTGGAGGTATCAGTTTTTTAGGGTGGATGTTATCAGTTTTTTAGGGTGGAGCTATCAGCATTTATGGCGGAGTCATCCGTTTTTTTAGGGTGGAGGTATCAGTTTTTTAGGGTGGATGTTATCAGTTTTTTAGGGTGGACCTATCAGCATTTATGGCGGAGTCATCCGTTTTTTTAGGGTGGAGGTATCAGTTTTTTAGGGTGGACCTATCAGCATTTATGGCGGAGTCATCCATTTTTTTAGGGTGGAGGTATTAGTTTTTTAGGGTGGATGTATCAGTTTTTAGGGTGGAGGTATCAGTTTTTTAGGGTGGATGTATCAGTTTTTTAGGGTGGAGGTATCAGTTTTTTAGGGTGGAGGTATTAGTTTTTAGGGTGGATGTATCAGTTTTTTAGGGTGGAGCTATCAGTTGTTTAGGGTGGATGTATTAGTTTTCTAGGGTGGAGGTATCAGTTTTTTAGTGTCAAGCAATCAGTCCTTTATGGTGGAGCTATTAGTTGTTTAGGGTGGAGCTATTTGTCATTTAGGGTGGAGGTATCAGTTTTTTAGTGTGGATCTATCAGTTTTTTAGGGTGGAGCTATCAGTTGTTTAAGGTGGAGCTATTTGTCATTTAGGGTGGAGCTGTCAGTGCTTTAGGGTTGAGCTGTCAGTTTTTTTTAGGGTGGAGGTATCAGTTTTTTAGCGTCAAGCTATCAGTCCTTTATGGTGGAGCTATTAGTTGTTTAGGGTGGAGCTATTTGTCATTTAGGGTGGAGGTATAATTTTTTAGTGTGGATCTATCAGTTTTTTTAGGGTGGAGCTATCAGTTGTTTAAGGTGGAGCTATTTGTCATTTAGGGTGGAGGTATCAGTTTTTCAGGGTGGAGGTATCAGTTTTTTAGGGTGGAGCTATCAGTTGTTTAGGGTGGAGCTATCCGCATTTATGGTGGAGTTATAATTTTTTTAGGGTGGAGCTATTTGTCATTTAGGGTGGAGCTGTCAGTGCTTTAGGGTTGAGCTGTCAGTTTTTTCTAGGGTGGAGGTATCAGTTTTTTAGTGTCAAGCTATCAGTCCTTTATGGTGGAGCTATTAGTTGTTTAGGGTGGAGCTATTTGTTATTTAGGGTGGAGGTATCAGTTTTTTAGTGTGGATCTATGAGTTTTTTTAGGGTGGAGCTACCAGTTGTTTAAGGTGGAGCTATTTGTCATTTAGGGTGGAGGTATCAGTTTTTTAGGGTGGAGCTATCAGTTTTTAGGGTGGAGCTATCAGTTGTTTAGGGTGGAGCTATCCGCATTTATGGTGAAGTTATAATTTTTTTAGGGTGGAGCTATTTGTCATTTAGGGTGGAGCTGTCAGTGCTTTAGGGTGGAGCTGTCAGTTTATTCTAGGGTGGAGGTATCAGTTTTTTAGTGTCAAGCTATCAGTCCTTTATGGTGGAGCTATTAGTTGTTTAGGGTGGAGCTATCCGCATTTATGGTGGAGTTATAATTTTTTTAGGGTGGAGCCATTTGTCATTTAGGGTGGAGCTATCAGTGCTTTAGGGTGGAGCTGTCAGTTTTTTCTAGGGTGGAGGTATCAGTTTTTTTGTGTCAAGCTATCAGTCCTTTAGGGTGGAGCTATCAGTTGTTTAGGGTGGAGCTATTTGTCATTTAGGGTGGAGGTATCAGTTTTTTAGTGTGGATCTATCAGTTTTTTTAGGGTGGAGCTATCAGTTGTTTAGGGTGGAGCTATTTGTCATTTAGGGTGGAGGTATCAGTTTTTTAGGGTGGAGCTATTTGTCATTTAGGGTGGAGCTATCAGTGCTTTAGGGTGGAGCTGTCAGTTTTTTCTAGGGTGGAGGTATCAGTTTTTTTGCGTCAAGCTATCAGTCCTTTAGGGTGGAGCTATCAGTTGTTTAGGGTGGAGCTATTTGTCATTTAGGGTGGAGGTATCAGTTTTTTTGTGTGGATCTATCAGTTTTTTTAGGGTGGAGCTATCAGTTGTTTAGGGTGGAGCTATTTGTCATTTAGGGTGGAGGTATCAGTTTTTAGGGTGGAGCTATCAGTTGTTTAGGGTGGAGCTATCCGCATTTATGGTGGAGTTATAATTTTTTTAGGGTGGAGCTATTTGTCATTTAGGGTGGAGCTATCAGTGCTTTAGGGTGGAGCTGTCAGTTTTTTTCTAGGGTGGAGGTATCAGTTTTTTTGTGTCAAGCTATCAGTCCTTTAGGGTGGAGCTATCAGTTGTTTAGGGTGGAGCTATTTGTCATTTAGGGTGGAGGTATCAGTTTTTTAGTGTGGATCTATCAGTTTTTTTAGGGTGGAGCTATCAGTTGTTTAGGGTGGAGCTATTTGTCATTTAGGGTGGAGGTATCAGTTTTTAGGGTGAAGCTATCAGTTGTTTAGGGTGGAGTTACTAGCATTTATGGTGGAGTTATACATTTTTTTAGGATGGAGCTATTTGTCATTTAGGGTGGAGCTATCAGTGCTTTAGGGTTGAGCTGTCAGTTTTTTAGGGTGGAGCTATCAGTTTTTTTAGGGTGGAGGTATCAGTTTTTTAGTGTCAAGCTATCAGTCCTTTAGAGTGGAGCTATGTCATTTAGGGTGGAGGTATCAGTTTTTTGTGTGGATCTATCAGTCCATTAGGTGGATCTATAAGTTTTTTTAGGGTGGAGCTATCAGTTGTTTAAGGTGGAGCTATTTGTCAATTAGGGTGGAGGTATCAGTTTTTTTAGGGTGGAGCTATCAGTTGTTTAGGGTGGAGCTATCCGCATTTATGGTGGAGTTATAATTTTTTTAGGGTGGAGCTATTTGTCATTTAGGGTGGAGCTGTCAGTGCTTTAGGGTGGAGCTGTCAGTTTTTTCTAGGGTGGAGGTATCAGTTTTTTAGTGTCAAGCTATCAGTCTTTTAGGGTGGAGCTATTAGTTGTTTAGGGTGGAGCTATTTGTCATTTAGGGTGGAGGTATCAGTTTTTTAGTGTGGATCTATCAGTTTTTTTAGGGTAGAGCTATCAGTTGTTTAGGGTGGAGCTATTTGTCATTTAGGGTGGAGGTATCAGTTTTTTAGGGTGAAGCTATCAGTTGTTTAGGGTGGAGCTACTAGCATTTATGGTGGAGTTATACATTTTTTTAGGGTGGAGCTATTTGTCATTTAGGGTGGAGCTATCAGTGCTTTAGGGTTGAGCTGTCAGTTTTTTAGGGTGGAGGTATCAGTTTTTTAGTGTCAAGCTATCAGTCCTTAAGGGTCGAGCTATCAGTTGTTTAGGGTGAAGCTATTTGTCATTAGGGTGGAGGTATCAGTTTTTTAGTGTGGATCTATCAGTTTTTTTAGGGTGGAGCTATTGTCATTTAGGGTGGAGGTATCAGTTTTTTAGGGTGGAGGTATCAGTTTTTTAGGGTGGAGCTATCAGTTTTAGGGTGGAGCTACTAGCATTTATGGTGGAGTTATAATTTTTTTTAGGATGGAGCTATTTGTCATTTAGGGTGGAGCTATCAGTGCTTTAGAGTAGAGCTGTCAGTTTTTTAGGGTGGAGGTATCAGTTTTTTTTAGAGTGGAGGTATCAGTTTTTTAGTGTCAAGCTATCAGTCCTTTATGGTGGAGCTATTAGTTGTTTAGGGTGGAGCTATTTGTCATTTAGGGTGGAGGTATCAGTTTTTTTGTGTGGATCTATCAGTTTTTTTAGGGTGGAGCAATCAGTTGTTTAAGGTGGAGCTATTTGTCATTTAGGGTGGAGGTATCAGTTTTTTTAGGGTGGAGCTATCAGTTGTTTAGGGTGGAACTATCCGCATTTATGGTGGAGTTATAATTTTTTTTTAGGGTGGAGCTATTTGTCATTTAGGGTGGAGCTGTCAGTTTTTTCTAGGGTGGAGGTATCAGTTTTTTTTAGAGTGGAGGTATCAGTTTTTTAGTGTCAAGCTATCAGTCCTTTATGGTAGAGCTATTAATTGTTTAGGGTGGAGCTATTTGTCATTTAGGGTGGACGTATCAGTTTTTTAGTGTGGATCTATCAGTTTTTTAGGGTGGAGCTATCAGTTGTTTAAGGTGGAGCTATTTGTCATTTAGGGTGGAGCTGTCAGTGCTTTAGGGTTGAGCTGTCAGTTTTTTTAGGGTGGAGGTATCAGTTTTTTAGTGTCAAGCTATCAGTCCTTTATGGTGGAGCTATTAGTTGTTTAGGGTGGAGCTATTTGTCATTTAGGGTGGAGGTATCAGTTTTTTTGTGTGGATCTATCAGTTTTTTTAGGGTGGAGCAATCAGTTGTTTAAGGTGGAGCTATTTGTCATTTAGGGTGGAGGTATCAGTTTTTTTAGGGTGGAGCTATCAGTTGTTTAGGGTGGAGCTATCCGCATTTATGGTGGAGTTATAATTTTTTTTTAGGGTGGAGCTATTTGTCATTTAGGGTGGAGCTGTCAGTTTTTTCTAGGGTGGAGGTATCAGTTTTTTTTAGAGTGGAGGTATCAGTTTTTTAGTGTCAAGCTATCAGTCCTTTATGGTGGAGCTATTAATTGTTTAGGGTGGAGCTATTTGTCATTTAGGGTGGACGTATCAGTTTTTTAGTGTGGATCTATCAGTTTTTTTAGGGTGGAGCTATCAGTTGTTTAAGGTGGAGCTATCCGCATTTATGGTGGAGTTATATAATTTTTTTTAGGGTGGAGCTATTTGTCATTTAGGATGGAGCTGTCAGTGCTTTAGGGTTGAGCTGTCAGTTTTTTCTAGGGTGGAGGTATCAGTTTTTTAGTGTCAAGCTATCAGTCCTTTAGGGTGGAGCTATCAGTTGTTTAGGGTGGAGCTATTTGTCATTTAGGGTGGAGGTATCAGGTTTTTAGGGTGGAGGTTTCAGTTTTTAGGGTGGAGCTATCAGTTTTTTTAGGGTGGAGCTATCAGTTGTTTAAGGTGGAGCTATTTGTCATTTAGGGTGGAGGTATCAGTTTTTAGGGTGAAGCTATCAGTTGTTTAGGGTGGAGTTACTAGCATTTATGGTGGAGTTATACATTTTTTTAGGATGGAGCTATTTGTCATTTAGGGTGGAGCTATCAGTGCTTTAGGGTTGAGCTGTCAGTTTTTTAGGGTGGAGCTATCAGTTTTTTTAGGGTGGAGGTATCAGTTTTTTAGTGTCAAGCTATCAGTCCTTTAGAGTGGAGCTATGTCATTTAGGGTGGAGGTATCAGTTTTTTGTGTGGATCTATCAGTCCATTAGGTGGATCTATAAGTTTTTTTAGGGTGGAGCTATCAGTTGTTTAAGGTGGAGCTATTTGTCATTTAGGGTGGAGGTATCAGTTTTTTAGGGTGGAGCTATCAGTTGTTTAGGGTGGAGCTATCCGCATTTATGGTGGAGTTATAATTTTTTTAGGGTGGAGCTATTTGTCATTTAGGGTGGAGCTGTCAGTGCTTTAGGGTGGAGCTGTCAGTTTTTTCTAGGGTGGAGGTATCAGTTTTTTAGTGTCAAGCTATCAGTCTTTTAGGGTGGAGCTATCAGTTGTTTAGGGTGGAGCTATTTGTCATTTAGGGTGGAGGTATCAGTTTTTTAGTGTGGATCTATCAGTTTTTTTAGGGTGGAGCTATCAGTTGTTTAGGGTGGAGCTATTTGTCATTTAGGGTGGAGGTATCAGTTTTTTAGGGTGAAGCTATCAGTTGTTTAGGGTGGAGCTACTAGCATTTATGGTGGAGTTATACATTTTTTTAGGGTGGAGCTATTTATCATTTAGGGTGGAGCTATCAGTGCTTTAGGGTTGAGCTGTCAGTTTTTTAGGGTGGAGGTATCAGTTTTTTAGTGTCAAGCTATCAGTCCTTAAGGGTCGAGCTATCAGTTGTTTAGGGTGAAGCTATTTGTCATTTAGGGTGGAGGTATCAGTTTTTTAGTGTGGATCTATCAGTTTTTTTAGGGTGGAGCTATTTGTCATTTAGGGTGGAGGTATCAGTTTTTTAGGGTGGAGGTATCAGTTTTTTAGGGTGGAGCTATCAGTTTTTAGGGTGGAGCTACTAGCATTTATGGTGGAGTTATAATTTTTTTTAGGATGGAGCTATTTGTCATTTAGGGTGGAGCTATCAGTGCTTTAGAGTAGAGCTGTCAGTTTTTTAGGGTGGAGGTATCAGTTTTTAGAGTGGAGGTATCAGTTTTTTAGTGTCAAGCTATCAGTCCTTTATGGTGGAGCTATTAGTTGTTTAGGGTGGAGCTATTTGTCATTTAGGGTGGAGGTATCAGTTTTTTTTGTGTGGATCTATCAGTTTTTTTAGGGTGGAGCAATCAGTTGTTTAAGGTGGAGCTATTTGTCATTTAGGGTGGAGGTATCAGTTTTTTTAGGGTGGAGCTATCAGTTGTTTAGGGTGGAGCTATCCGCATTTATGGTGGAGTTATAATTTTTTTTTAGGGTGGAGCTATTTGTCATTTAGGGTGGAGCTGTCAGTTTTTTCTAGGGTGGAGGTATCAGTTTTTTTTAGAGTGGAGGTATCAGTTTTTTAGTGTCAAGCTATCAGTCCTTTATGGTGGAGCTATTAATTGTTTAGGGTGGAGCTATTTGTCATTTAGGGTGGACGTATCAGTTTTTTAGTGTGGATCTATCAGTTTTTTAGGGTGGAGCTATCAGTTGTTTAAGGTGGAGCTATTTGTCATTTAGGGTGGAGCTGTCAGTGCTATAGGGTTGAGCTGTCAGTTTTTTTTAGGGTGGAGGTATCAGTTTTTTAGTGTCAAGCTATCAGTCCTTTATGGTGGAGCTATTAGTTGTTTAGGGTGGAGCTATTTGTCATTTAGGGTGGAGGTATAATTTTTTAGTGTGGATCTATCAGTTTTTTTAGGGTGGAGCTATCAGTTGTTTAAGGTGGAGCTATTTGTCATTTAGGGTGGAGGTATCAGTTTTTCAGGGTGGAGGTATCAGTTTTTTAGGGTGGAGCTATCAGTTTTTAGGGTGGAGCTATCAGTTGTTTAGGGTGGAGCTATCCGCATTTATGGTGGAGTTATAATTTTTTTAGGGTGGAGCTATTTGTCATTTAGGGTGGAGCTGTCAGTGCTTTAGGGTTGAGCTGTCAGTTTTTTTCTAGGGTGGAGGTATCAGTTTTTTAGTGTCAAGCTATCAGTCCTTTATGGTGGAGCTATTAGTTGTTTAGGGTGGAGCTATTTGTTATTTAGGGTGGAGGTATCAGTTTTTTAGTGTGGATCTATGAGTTTTTTTAGGGTGGAGCTACCAGTTGTTTAAGGTGGAGCTATTTGTCATTTAGGGTGGAGGTATCAGTTTTTTAGGGTGGAGCTATCAGTTTTTAGGGTGGAGCTATCAGTTGTTTAGGGTGGAGCTATCCGCATTTATGGTGAAGTTATAATTTTTTTAGGGTGGAGCTATTTGTCATTTAGGGTGGAGCTGTCAGTGCTTTAGGGTGGAGCTGTCAGTTTTTTCTAGGGTGGAGGTATCAGATTTTTAGTGTCAAGCTATCAGTCCTTTATGGTGGAGCTATTAGTTGTTTAGGGTGGAGCTATTTGTCATTTAGGGTGGAGGTATCAGTTTTTTAGTGTGGATCTATCAGTTTTTTTAGGGTGGAGCTATCAGTTGTTTAAGGTGGAGCTATTTGTCATTTAGGGTGGAGGTATCAGTTTTTTAGGGTGGAGCTATCAGTTGTTTAGGGTGGAGCTATCCGCATTTATGGTGGAGTTATAATTTTTTTAGGGTGGAGCTATTTGTCATTTAGGGTGGAGCTATCAGTGCTTTAGGGTGGAGCTGTCAGTTTTTTCTAGGGTGGAGGTATCAGTTTTTTGTGTCAAGCTATCAGTCCTTTAGGGTGGAGCTATCAGTTGTTTAGGGTGGAGCTATTTGTCATTTAGGGTGGAGGTATCAGTTTTTTAGTGTGGATCTATCAGTTTTTTTAGGGTGGAGCTATCAGTTGTTTAGGGTGGAGCTATTTGTCATTTAGGGTGGAGGTATCAGTTTTTTAGGGTGAAGCTATCAGTTGTTTAGGGTGGAGCTACTAGCATTTATGGTGAAGTTATACATTTTTTCAGGATGGAGCTATTTGTCATTTAGGGTGGAGCTATCAGTGCTTTAGGGTTGAGCTGTCAGTTTTTTAGGGTGGAGCTATCAGTTTTTTTAGGGTGGAGGTATCAGTTTTTTAGTGTCAAGCTATCAGTCCTTTAGAGTGGAGCTATGTCATTTAGGGTGGAGGTATCAGTTTTTTGTGTGGATCTATCAGTCCATTAGGTGGATCTATAAGTTTTTTTAGGGTGGAGCTATCAGTTGTTTAAGGTGGAGCTATTTGTCATTTAGGGTGGAGGTATCAGTTTTTTAGGGTGGAGCTATCAGTTGTTTAGGGTGGAGCTATCCGCATTTATGGTGGAGTTATAATTTTTTTAGGGTGGAGCTATTTGTCATTTAGGGTGGAGCTGTCAGTGCTTTAGGGTGGAGCTGTCAGTTTTTTCTAGGGTGGAGGTATCAGTTTTTTAGTGTCAAGCTATCAGTCTTTTAGGGTGGAGCTATCAGTTGTTTAGGGTGGAGCTTTTTGTCATTTAGGGTGGAGGTATCAGTTTTTTAGTGTGGATCTATCAGTTTTTTTAGGGTGGAGCTATCAGTTGTTTAGGGTGGAGCTATTTGTCATTTAGGGTGGAGGTATCAGTTTTTTAGGGTGAAGCTATCAGTTGTTTAGGGTGGAGCTACTAGCATTTATGGTGGAGTTATACATTTTTTTAGGGTGGAGCTATTTGTCATTTAGGGTGGAGCTATCAGTGCTTTAGGGTTGAGCTGTCAGTTTTTTAGGGTGGAGGTATCAGTTTTTTAGTGTCAAGCTATCAGTCCTTAAGGGTCGAGCTATCAGTTGTTTAGGGTGAAGCTATTTGTCATTTAGGGTGGAGGTATCAGTTTTTTAGTGTGGATCTATCAGTTTTTTTTAGGGTGGAGCTATTTGTCATTTAGGGTGGAGGTATCAGTTTTTTAGGGTGGAGGTATCAGTTTTTTAGGGTGGAGCTATCAGTTTTTAGGGTGGAGCTACTAGCATTTATGGTGGAGTTATAATTTTTTTTAGGATGGAGCTATTTGTCATTTAGGGTGGAGCTATCAGTGCTTTAGAGTAGAGCTGTCAGTTTTTTAGGGTGGAGGTATCAGTTTTTTTTTAGAGTGGAGGTATCAGTTTTTTAGTGTCAAGCTATCAGTCCTTTATGGTGGAGCTATTAGTTGTTTAGGGTGGAGCTATTTGTCATTTAGGGTGGAGGTATCAGTTTTTTTGTGTGGATCTATCAGTTTTTTTAGGGTGGAGCAATCAGTTGTTTAAGGTGGAGCTATTTGTCATTTAGGGTGGAGGTATCAGTTTTTTTAGGGTGGAGCTATCAGTTGTTTAGGGTGGAGCTATCCGCATTTATGGTGGAGTTATAATTTTTTTTTAGGGTGGAGCTATTTGTCATTTAGGGTGGAGCTGTCAGTTTTTTCTAGGGTGGAGGTATCAGTTTTTTTTAGATTGGAGGTATCAGTTTTTTAGTGTCAAGCTATCAGTCCTTTATGGTGGAGCTATTAATTGTTTAGGGTGGAGCTATTTGTCATTTAGGGTGGTCGTATCAGTTTTTTAGTGTGGATCTATCAGTTTTTTTAGGGTGGAGCTATCAGTTGTTTAAGGTGGAGCTATCCGCATTTATGGTGGAGTTATATAATTTTTTTTAGGGTGGAGCTATTTGTCATTTAGGATGGAGCTGTCAGTGCTTTAGGGTTGAGCTGTCAGTTTTTTCTAGGGTGGAGGTATCAGTTTTTTAGTGTCAAGCTATCAGTCCTTTAGGGTGGAGCTATCAGTTGTTTAGGGTGGAGCTATTTGTCATTTAGGGTGGAGGTATCAGTTTTTTAGTGTGGATCTATCAGTTGTTTTTAGGGTGGAGCTATCAGTTGTTTAGGGTGGAGCTATTTGTCATTTAGGGTGGAGGTATCAGGTTTTTAGGGTGGAGGTTTCAGTTTTTAGGGTGGAGCTATCAGTTGTTTAAGGTGGAGCTATTTGTCATTTAGGGTGGAGGTATCAGTTTTTTAGGGTGGAGGTTTCAGTTTTTAGGGTGGAGCTATCAGTTGTTTGGGTGGAGCTATCCGCATTTATGGTGGCGTTATAATTTTTTTAGGGTGGAGCTATTTGTCATTTAGGGTGGAGCTGTCAGTTCTTTAGGGTTGAGCTGTCAGTTTTTTCTAGGGTGGAGGTATCAGTTTTTTAGTATCAAGCTATCAGTCCTTTAGGGTGGAGCTAGTTGTTGTTTAGGGTGGAGCTATTTGTCATTTAGGGTGGAGGCATCAGTTTTTTAGGGTAGATCTATCAGTTTTTTAGGGTGGAGCTATCAGTCTTTTCGGTGGAGCTATCAGTTTTTTAGGGTGGAGCTATCAGTTTTTTAGGGTGAAGCTGTCAGTTTTTTAGTGTGGAGCTATCAGTCCTTTAGGGTGGAGGTATCAGTTTTTTAGGGTGGAGCTATCAGTGCTTTAGGGTGGAGCTGTCAGTTTTTTAGGCGGAGCTGTCAGTTTTTTTTTTATAGTGGAGCTATCAGTCCTTTAGGTGGAGCTATCAGTTTTTTTGGGTGGAGCTATTAGTCCTTTAGGGTGGAGCTATCAGCATTTATGGTGGAGGTATTTGTTTTTTTAGGGTGGAGCTATTTGTCATTTAGGGTAGAGGTATCAGTATTTTTAGGATGGAGCTATCGGTTTTTTAGGGTGGAGCTATTGGTTTTTTTAGGGGTGGACATATCAGCATTTATGGTGGAGTTATCCATTTTTTAAGGATGAAGCTATTTGTCTTTTGGGGTAAATGTATCATTTTTTAGGATGGAGCTATTAGTCCTTTAGATTGAGCTATCTGTTTTTTAGGGTGGAGCTACTAGTCCTTTAGGGTGGAGTTATCAGTCTTTTAGGGTGGAATTATCAGTCCTTTTGGGTGAAGCGATCAGTTTTTAGGGTGTAGTTGTCAGTCCTTTAGGGTGGAGCTATTCAGTTTTTAAGGGTGGAGTTATCAGTCCTTTAGAGTGGAGCTATCAGTTTTTTTAGGGTGAAGCTATCAGTCCTTTGGGGTGGAGCTATTAGTGCTTTAGGGCTGAGCTATCAGTCCTCTAGGGTGGAGCAGTCAGTCCTTTAGGGTGGAGCTATCAGTCCTTTAGGGTGGAGCTATTAGTGCTTTAGGGTGGGGCTATCAGTCATTTAGGGTGGAGCTATCAGTCCTTTAGGGCGGGGCTATCAGTCCTTTAGGGTGGAGCTGTCAGTCCTTTAGGGTGGAGCTATCAGTCCTTTAGGATGGAGCTGTCAGTCCTTTAGGGTGGAGCTGTCAGTGCTTTAGGGCTGAGCTATCAGTCTTTTAGGGTGGAGCTGTCAGTTCTTTAGGGTGGAGCTGTCAGTGCTTTAGGGTGGAGCTATCAGTCATTTAGGGTGGAGCTGTCAGTCCTTTAGGGTGGAGCTGTCAGTCCTTTAGGGTGGAGCTGTCAGTGCTTAAGGGCTGAGCTATCAGTCATTTAGGGTGGAGCTGTCAGTCCTTTAGGGTGGAGCTGTCAGTCCTTTAGGGTGGAGCTGTCAGTGCTTTAGGGTGGAGCTATCAGTCATTTAGGGTGGAGCTATCAGTCCTTTAGGGTGGAGCTGTCAGTCCTTTAGGGTGGAGCTGTCAGTGCTTTAGGGTGGAGCTATCAGTCATTTAGGGTGGAGCTGTCAGTCCTTTAGGGTGGGGCTATCAGTCATAAATGGCAGAGTTAGGGTCCCGTTCACATATGGCGTCTACAAGAGTTTGGATAGTGAGAGCAAGTCATTTTGCTTGCGCTACTTTGTCGTGTGTCATTGCTCGGTGACCATCAGCCGTTTTCTCAGAGGATGACAGACTGACAAACCATTGCTGCAGCTCTGATGCAGGTGTTATTATTGGAGAAAATTAAAAAGCACTGCAGTGTTTGGGTGGTTCAGCGCCGGATTAACCAATGGGCATTATGGGCACTTAATAGGCCCGTGCGCACTTGGGGCCCCTGCGAGGGGGGGGGAAATGTTGATTTTGGAGTGTCTATTTAGACTAAGTGCAAATAGCGCACCTCGTTGGAATAAGCTAGTTGAGTGCTTCCCGCCAGCGCCGTTTGATCGACAGAGGCAACATAACTAAAGAGAGCAGTACAGAGCAAGTGGGAGTGGCGTAGCTCGTAAAGCACATGGCAACATGTTTTGAGGCGATCGATCATGAACCTGACAAGATACCTACAAGATATTGTGCTCAGGGGCCTCTGAATCCTTAATCCGGGCCTGGGGTGGTCTGTGTTTGTCTGAGGTAATTAGTCTAACAAAGTATGTATATTCCATACCAAGTATGAAGCTAATCAGTCAGTTCTTGACTGGCGGTGTGCTCGTGGCATTCTGAAAAGTTGGAAATGAATGGCCCCTTAAAAATCCTTTAGGGGCAGGGCTTCTTTAGCTCAGACACAAACACGTTTGAACATGCCAACATAAATATGTTCATTTATTACAACACATTTAAAGAACTACAGGAAATGTACATGGTGTACCATTTATTTTTGGGTTTTTACATTTTTGAGTAAGATGCTAATGGTCTAATCTGATTCAATGATTTATGCTAAGCTAAGCTAAAAGTGCTCACTGAATGCCTTACAAATAAGTAAAACTGAACTGTTTAGCCTTAGAGGAGTTGTAAAATAAACATATTTAGAAAAATGTTTTCAATGCGTAAAACATATGCTGGATAAGTTGGCGGTTCATTCCACTGTGGCGACCCCAGGTTAATAAAGGGACTAAGCCGAAAAGAAAATGAATGACGTTTACATCCCTTTTACATGCATGCATGCTATTTTCAGGGATTTTGTTGAGGATACTCTAGCACCCTCTGGAGGCCGGGTCCCTGATTGAACACATTTGGTAAAATCAAAAACAGTTCATCCACAAATAAAACCTTCTGTCATCATTTCCTCAACTTGTTCCAGACCTGTTTGAGTTTCCTCTGTTCAACACAAATGAAGATACACTGAAGAATGCTGGGGAAAAAGCAGCCAATGACTTCCATGTGTTTTTGTCCTTCTATGGATGTTAGTATCAACATTCTTCAAATTATCTTCTTTTGTGCTCAACAGGAGAAAAAAAAAACAATTGAGAGTGAGGAAATGGGGACAATGCAAGAGTGGGTGTTTCCGAATGTTGGGTTGCGGCTGGAAGGGCATCCGAAGTGTGAAACATATGCTGAATAAGTTGGCGGTTCATTCCGCTGTGCTGACCCCAAATTAATAAAGGGACTAAGCCGAAGGAATATTAATAAATAAAAAAATAGGACATTTTCATATTTGGGTGAACTATTTTTTTTTGGGGGGGGGGGGGGATTTACGGCTCTAGAGTTCAACCGCTGAGTTTTACCATTTTTGAATCCATTCAGCAGCTGATCTACAGGTCTGACAAGGGCACTTTTAGCTTAGCTTAGCATAAATCATTGAATCGGATTAGACCGTTAGCATCTCGCTCAAAACAAATTCAAAAGAGTTTTGATAATTCTATAATCTTGATAATATTCTGTAGTTACATCGTGCAAGACTGACGGATAATGAAAAGGTGCTATTTTCTAGGCCTATATGGCTAGGAACTATATATAAATAAATAAATATAGTTCCTGTATAGTTCCTAGCCATATCGGCCTAGATATATATATATATATTCATTCATTCATTTTCTTTTCGGCTTAGTCTCTTAGTCGCCACAGTGGAATGAACCGCCAACTTATCCAGCATATGTTTTACACAGCGGATGCCCTTCAAGCCGCAACCCATCACTGGGAAACATCCATACACACTCATTCACACTATGGACAATTTAGCCTACCCAATTCCCCTATAGCGCATGTGTTTGGACTGTGGGGGAAACCGGAGCACCCGGAGGAAACCCACGCCAACACGGGGAGAACATGCAAACTCCACACTGAAATGCCAATTGACCCAGCCGAGGCTCGAACCAGCGACCTTCAGCGATTGTGCTACCCACTGCGCCACCGCGATAATCAAGGAACTTTGCTACTGTACGACATCTGCAGCAGGAGCAATGATATTACGCCGTGATGCTACCCATCTGGGGACTATTTTCAGATGCTGCATAATATCATTGCACTTGCTGATTCGAGGACTTCCCTGCAGGCGCAGGACGTCAACATGACCTCATTTTGACGTTGTACCCCAACGTCGTGGGGACTTTGGATTTTGTTTGGAAATGAACCAACGTCCATCCTAAAATCAACCAAATATCAATGTTACACCATGACGTTGTGTGGACGTTACTACTATGATGTCTATCAAACGTTGGATCTTCGCTCACTTTCCAACACAACCTAAAATCGACCAAATATCAACGTAATTTGACGTCAAAATAGCGTTGTCCTCAGACGCTGGCTAGACATTGAATTTTCAACATCATGACCTAAATCCAACCTAATATTAACGTCTTATGATGTTGTGTGCCTGCTGGGTTATTAAAATGTACATTTCCATGGCTGTTTTTACACAGCGTCTGAAAATATTCCAGGGTTAGATCATGGGATAAATGAGGGACTAAGCCAAAGAGAAGCGAGCAAATGAGTGAGTGAAAATATTCCATAGGCTACGCAACTACGCAACAGCGCCACATAATATAATTGTACCCAGGGCCGGAGCAAGCCGAACTGCCGCTCTAGGCAAAGGACTATCATGCCGCCCTCAACCCGAAAGTGAAAACGAAACTGACCAGTTCTTAAAGTGAAGGGGGGGGGGGGTTTGTGTTGATGTTGCAGATAACTGTACGTTCACACTGAAAGTAGGGAGAGCGTCAAAGGTCGCTCTGGCCGCCCTGGCGACGACGTTGTCTGCCTTCAACTCCGGCGGCGAGAGCGCCAAAATTCGCTACATTGATCTTTTATTTAAAGGAGCCGTTGCAGCATATCAGCAAATCAGTTACACTCCCGCATAAAACATGTTTTCTAGCATGAAGATGTTGCACACTTCTTATCAAATGCATGTGGTGTGACTTTGCTCCACTTAATTATCCAATGTGTCCATATGTCTGAAATATTCTGAAGCAGCAATACTGTTTTGTATTGTCGACATGAAATTCCCGATTTTTTTTTTTAAAGAAAAAAATATGTAACATGGATGCACATGAGTAACTCGCCAGTACTTTTTTACTGTACGTTACTGTAAGAAAGACATTGTAAACAATTGGAAATCCGGCGACTGTAATATTAAAACCCTTGGGAACAACTGTGGTCGGAACCAAAGTTCACAGTGACTGTGTTCTCTGACTCCTCTCAAGCGGTGGACTTCTACATTCTGACTGCTTACCGCCGAACCGCGTCATAGCTCATTACCATAAAGTTGACTTGATTTCAACTCTCCTCGACGCTAACACCGGCGAAGACGCGCCACGCTGCTCCTCGCCGCTTATCGCCGCCGGCTTCCATTGAAAATGAATGACTTCCGGCTACTTTGACGCCGCTTTCGGTGTGAATGTACAGTAAAAGTCAGCACGTTGGGTTGGGCGGCGGGGCGTGTTTGCCGCCCTCACAATTATGCCGCCTAGGTCGCCTCTATGAACGCGCCGGCCCTGATTGTACCCTGATATAATAGTTCCTTGATTATCACGCCAGTATGAAAGAATAGTTCCTTTAGCTATATAAGCCTAGAAAATATCAACTTTTCATTTTCTCTTCATCACCACAGAAGAGTCCGGCTTAAAATGTAAATTATAGAAACTCTTTTGGAATTATTTGAGCAAGATGCTAATGGTCTAATCTGATTCAATGATCTATGCTAAGCTACGCTAAAAGTGCTACCGCTTTTTAGACTTTTTAGTGCTACCAATTTAAGACTTTTTAAGACCATAATGAATGAAATTTCAGACTTACACAAGATTAGATTAGATTAGATTCAACTTTATTGTCATTACACATGTACAAGGAAACGAAATGCAGTTTAGGTCTAACCAGGAGTGCAATAGCAGCAAGTGCAGGATACAGGTATAAGTTATAAAGTGCAGTTATAGAAAAACTATTATATATATTATATTACATTATATTATTATTATTATATTTACAAATGGATGTACTATGAACATTATATACAGGTTGTGTTAGCTATGAAAAGAGATTTACAATAGATGGAGATATTTACAGGTTGCTATTAATAATCAGAAGTGTGCAGATAGATAAACAATTACAAATGTATATGTACAGTTGGTGTGTACAGTTCAAATAAATGAATCAGTGCAGTGAATATGTGCAATTTTTAAATAGTGCAATGATTATGAGGAGTCTGAGTTATGACCAGAATGGGGGTGTATTAGGGGGGGCGAAGACTCAATGGGGGGCAGAGTTCAAAAGGGAGACCGCTCTGGGGAAAAAGCTGTTCCTCAGGCCCCGTTTACACTAAAGCGTTTTCGTTTTGAAACGGCGTTTTAGATCAAAAACGATCCGCGTCCACACTAGCGTTTCATCTAGCATTTCTAAACATATCTCCGTCCACACTACTCCACCAACAACGTATATCACGTGACCATTCGCGCACTCTGGGCATGCGCGTTCAAGTATAAACAGGAAGCATGTGTCTCGCTCGGCATTTGGTTATTGTTAGTCAACAAACGCTGGTTGAACGATGAACGCGAGCGATTAGCGAGTGCTCGAACAATAGCTTGCCTCTTGCGAATATATGCAGCTGCTGTAGTAAAAAAGGCAGAGTTTAACTGCACAATGCCAAACAACGCTCCCATTTCTGTGTCCATGTTGTTGTTTACAGTGAAGGCTGGTCTGCCGTCTTCCGGTAGCGTTATAGTCATGTGATAGGGGCTTGACGAATAAGGGAAGGATACGCAATGACCCAAAAGCCCCAATCAGGTAGCGAATGTCTGCAGCCACGCCTCTGTTTTCAGATGTCTCCGTTTTCCCCCATCCACACTGAGACGGAGCAGCAGCGTTTTAGAATGAAAACGACCTCTCCAGCGCTTCCAAAACGCTCCGTTTTTGGGGCTCAAAAACTCCGGCGTAGTGTGGACGGATGGAGTAACCGTAGCAGAACTTATGCGTTTTAAAACGAAAACGCATTAGTGTAAACGGGGCCTTAGTCTACTGGTTTTTGTCCGGGGGAGCCTGAAGCGCCAGTCTGTAAGCAGGGTGAGAGGAATCCTTAAGAATACTGCGTGCTCTGCGCAGACAGTGTTTCCTCTGGATGTCCTCCATGGCTGGCAGTGTGGTCCCTGTGATGCGTTGGGCAGTTTTCACCACCCGCTGCAAGGCTAAACCCTAAAGATTTTTTAAATGGCCAGGTTAAAACCTTAAAAAACAAATGTTATTGTCAGAAGATAATTAAACCATATTAATAAGCAAACAGAGTTAATAAATAAATGATTCTTAAAACTTGAAATATATTGTTAGTGATTGGATGGGAGTTGGCCCAATTGGGTATAGCTTTACATGGAAAATGAAGACTCCTTTAAAACTTAAGACTCACAACACAAGATTTGAGTGGATTTTTAAGGCCTTTTTTGAAATTTAAGAGGTTTTAAGACTTTTTAAGACCCTGCAGATACCCTGAGTAAACATGTGAGGCTAAATAATGTTTCAAAAGCACAGATTTCTTTACAATTTAAAATGGATATCTTTTCTGCTGGAGATACTGTTGTCCTAAAAGACCCCCCCAAAAAAACGTAAATAAAAAAATCTAGTGTAGCAGATGATTTTTGCGGTTTTAAAACCTTGACTTTTCCGAATCGCGGTATACCTTGAAAACGGTTATCGTCCCATGCCTAGTTCAGACAGCGCAGAATTCCGGCATCTTACCGGTAATGTTACAACCTCTCTTTCCGGAAAATTGCCGGAACGAATTTACCGGCATTCTTAAAAAGAGCCTGTTCACATATACAGACCTTTCTGGAAAATTGCCGGTAATTTTCCAGAAAGGTCTGTATGTGTGAAAGGGGCTAATGGCAATAAATTTAATAGAAGCTAATCACTAGGCAAAATGACTAAAAGCTAAATAACTAAATAACTGATGATTTCTAATTATTAATATTAAATGTATGATCCAGCACACCAAGAGTTAAACCTGTAGAAACCCTGTTACTGCCAGTGTTGCCAGATGTAGCTGACTGATTCCAGCCCAAAAACTATCCAAAACCCGCCGAAATGCAAAAGCACCCACCCAACAACCTCGATTTCACGAAAAGTTTGGGGGAGGGGTTTGGACGTTCCCAATTTTCACATAAAGTGGGCACCGCGGGCAGGCGGGCGTGCCTTTACAAAACCGCCCAAATATACAATACGTCATTTTTTACCCGCACAATCGGATTCAAAATCGCCCAATTGGGCAGGAGTGTTTTAGAATGAAAACGACCTCTCCAGCGTTTTCAAAACGCTCCGTTTTCGTGGCTCGCAAACTCCGGCATAGTGTGGACGGATGGCGTAACCGTAGCAAAACTTATGCGTTTTAAAACGAAAACGCATTAGTGTAAACGGGGCCTTAGTCTACTGGTTTTTGTCCGGGGGAGCCTGAAGCGCCTGTCTGTGAGCAGGGTGAGAGGAATCCTTAAGAATACTGCGTGCTCTGCGCAGACAGTGTTTCCTTTGGATGTCCTCCATGGCTGGCAGTGTGGTCCCTGTCATGCGTTGGGCAGTTTACAAGGCTAAACCCTAAAGATTTTTTAAATGGCCAGGTTAAAACCTTAAAAACAAATGTTATTGTCAGAAGATAATTAAACCATATTAATAAGCAAACAGAGTTAATAAATAAATGATTCTTAAAACTTGAAATATATTGTTAGTGATTGGATGGGAGTTGGCCCAATTGGGTATAGCTTTACATGGAAAATGAAGACTCCTTTAAAACGATTTAAGACTCACAACACAATATTTGTGTGGATTTTTAAGGCCTTTTTCGAAATTTAAGAGGTTTTAAGACTTTTTAAGACCCTGCAGATACCCTGAGTAAACATGTCAGGCTTAATAATGTTTCAAAAGCACAGATTTCTTTACAATTTAAAATGGATATCTTTTCTGCTGGAGATACTGTTGTCCTAAAAGACCCCCCCCCCCCCCCCCCCAGAAAAAAAACGTAAATAAAAAAATCTGGTATAGCAGAAGAAATCACGTTATACCTTGAAAACGGTTATCGTCCCATGCCTAGTTCACACAGCGCAGAATTCCGGCAACTTACCGGTAATGAGACAACCTCTCTTTCCGGAAAATTGCCGGAACGAATTTACCGGCATTTTTAAAAAGAGCCTGTTCACACATACAGACCTTTCTGGAAAATTGTCGGTACAAAACCGCCCAAATATACAATACGTCATTTTTTACCCGCACAATCGGATTCAAAATCGCCCAATTGGGCGGGAAACCCAATCTGGCAACACTGGTTACTGCTCCAAAATATTTAAAATGTTTCTCAACATAAAATATATTGTGTTCAAACGGGAAAACGTTTGAGCTTTTACCCAGACATTTAAAAACGAGCGGATTTTCGAGCAGTGATCAGAATACCGTGATACTGTGATGTTTTTATCCAAGGTTATCGTACCGTAAGAATCTTATACCGAGCCATGCAGAAGGAACATTGCCGGAAAGAGCGCGTTCGCGATTACTACACGTCTACTCCAGCCAATCAGAACATTCAGACGCATTCACATCCGCGCTGTTTATGAGAATAACACATTTATCTGCTAGATGTTAGTCAGCTAACGTGCCTTCCTAATTCCAACTGTGCAAACAAATGTTTATTTTATTTAGTTTACACATTTTTATTTAAGAATGGCCTCATTTAAAAAGAACACCTTACAGGAAGACACTTACATCCTGTGCTCCCCTGTAGAAGCATTGTCTGTAAGTTTGATATTGGTCTGTCTCTGTATTCTAACTCAGATATTAGTGTTATGTACATATAGTTAACTATGACTTATTGGATGTACGTGTCTTTTGTAAAGTTTCACTCTGTTTCAACATGGGATAAAGCGACATTCAAGAGTTCCGCCTGTCTAACTCTTGAAAGAGAGACACCAGAATGAGGACAGAACATACAGTATGTGGTGTAGTAAAATCAGCCTGTTTCCCAAAAAAAAAAAAAAAGTGGATCGTTCCTTTAAAAATGAACGGTGTTTTCATTTTTCGTGATTTTTCGTGATTGTACATTGTTTGGTTTGATAGCTACTGACCTCTGTGGCCTCGGCTTTACTCTCGTCCAGCTGGTCAGGCTCTCCTGGGCCTGTCAGGACCTCCAGCGAACACCCCGCTCTCTGAAACACCTGCTCCTGAGCTACACAGAGGTGTGGGATCCTGGAACTCAGCCATCTGCTCCTCCGTCACACTTACAGGAGGAAACATGGATTGAAAATCCACTTACATGAGCAGAGTAGAAAGGAAAAGCTGAATGAGATCCGAAATTTTACTTTCATTTTATTATTAATCACCTGTTTCTAAATGGTCTGTCTCTGAAAGTGAGGGGGACATGTAATGTACTTGTAATTTACATGTAATTTGTGGATGTGTGTAAACGTAACATTCTGTAGTGCATTTAGTTATGGCCCAGCAGGCAAACAACGTCATAAGACGTTAATATTAGGTTAGATTTAGGTTGTGATGTCAGGTGACCAAAATTTAATGTCTAGCCAGTGTCTAAAGACGTTATTTTGATGTCCAATAATGACGTTGATATTTGGTTGATTTTAGGTTGTTAGAAAGTGGCGAAAATCCAACGTCGAGCCAACATCTTAAACCAAAGTCATATTGACGTCAAATACTGACATTTATTCATCAGGCAACCAAAATCCAACGTCTGATAGATGTCATAGTGGTAACGTCCACACAACATCAAGCTGTAACATCATTAGACGTTGATATTTGGTTGGTTTTAGGTTGGAGGTTGGACATTGAGTTCTGACACCAACCTGATTTGACCATTGACCAATTGACAATCTGACGTCATGTTGACGTCTTGTGCCTGCTGGGTGTTTAAGGCCATTTCGGTCACCATACTGTAAACATCCGTCATCTTCTCATCAGTGACATGCATCTAAACAGTCTCTGGGTCAATGCGTGTAAAGATTTTAGACATCTACTGAGACACTTTTAATGCTTCCAAACAGTTTGCTGCATTTATAATTCGCCCATGTCTTGAGGTAGTTCATTATGAGGCGATTTATCTTGTATGTTTGATTTGATTGGACAGGAATCACACGACTGATTTCTCTAATCCCCATAGACAAGAAAAAAATAATGACTGGAGGTTGATGGAAAGTAGTGGAGTAAAAGTACCGATACTGCACTAAACATGTACTCAAGGGAAAGTAAAAGTACTCATTTATAAAACTACTTAGTAAATTAAAATTCCTCCCTGCTGAAAAAAACAGCTTAAACCAGTCTAAGCTGGTTGGCTGGTTTTAGCTGGTTGACCAGCCTGGTTTTAGAGGGGTTTTGGCCATTTCCAGGCTGGTTTCCAGCCGTTTCCAGCCTGGTCAGGCTGGAAAATTACCAGCTAAAACCAGCTAAGTCCAGCCTGGAAATGGACAAAACCCCTCTAAAACCAGGTTGGTCGACCAGCTAAAACCAGTCAACCATCTTAGACTGGTTTAAGCTGGATTTTTCTGGTTTAAGCTATATTCTACTCGATTACCTTACCTTACCTTACCTTAGTAGTTTGAGTATTTGTGATTAGTTACTTTACACCTCTGCAATTCACCTAAAAATGTACAAAACCTGAAGTGGTTCCAAACCATTATGCATTTCTGTTAAACACAAGATATTCTGAAGAAAGCTGAAAACCTGTAACAATACACTTGCGTAGCAAAACAAATATTGTGGAATCAACGGTTACAGGTTTTTGACATTCTTCAAAATATCTTCATTTGTGCTCAACAACAGAAAGAAACATGTGTTGGAACAAGAGAAGGGTGAGTAAATGACGACAGATTTTTCAGTTTTAGCTGAACTATCCCTTTAACAGTCCCATTCGTGCTCCATCAAAGACTGCATTTCCCACAGACACATGCGCTCGGCAATGATATCTGCACATGCGTAGTGTGAGGCTGATGCCGGTACTATGCGCGCATGCGCAGCACGCTGCCATTCGCGCAAGCGCAGTGTGAGTCGCGTTTGTAACATGGCGGTGTGAGCGCGCGGCCTGCTTCTACATGCATGAGATTCCCGCGGTCATCATTCAAACAATCTACTCAGTGTGTGTGACGCGAACGGTTGGCGGGAAACGGTGATAAGGTAATTATAAAACTTTACCAAACGGCTGTTTATTTATACACTGATATTTGTGATGTGACGTTCATGTTTACTGAAGAAAACCAGCCCGTCATTACCACATGTAAAGGCTAATGTTCGCGTGAACGCTTTATTTAAACATATACGCACACTAAACATGCATATAAACGCGATTACTGCCAGAAATTGAGTAGTTAAAGTCAAATACGTGGTATAATAGTCATCTGCCGGTATTTTGCGCAACCTCTCGGCTCATTCAATCAAAATGTGCCTCAGACATTCACTTTAGTGGGTCATGTTATTGTCATTTGGTGATATTTGAGCACGATTTGGATTATTTTGGTTATCCTGAGGTGCATTTGAACGTTGTCTTCTCTCTAATGAGTAAATTGTGTTGATATGGTGTGGCTGGCAGCATAATATAACCAAGCAAGACTTCTTCCTGGGTCAGGAACAATAATATGAACCTTGACCGCTTAGCGAAGCTAACCCAACATGTTGACTCGACCTAACCGTATAACACATCGTTTGAAATCTGTTGTTTCCCCTGGAAAAATGTCTACTCGAGTTTCTTCTTGACATTCACAAAGCGTAGTGTGGCTTTCCTCAAGTTGTTCCTCTTCCAAATGTATTCGTTTACTTTCATTTGAATTCATAAGAGAAAGTTTGATTGTATTTGTCTTTTTGAAGGCGTAGTTAACTCAAAAATCACAATTCTGTCATCATTTACTCGTCTTACACTTGTCACGAACCTGTCTTGAGTTTCTTTTTTCTGTTGAACACTAAAGAAGACACTTTGAAGAATGTTGGAAACCTGTAACCATTGACTTCCATAGTAGGAAAAACGGATACTATGGAGGTCGACTCTTTCAGCTTTCTTCAAACTGTCTTTTGTGTTTAACAGAAGAAAGGTTTGAAACTACTTGAGGGTGAGTATATGAAGAGTTTAGATGCAAAAACCTCTAAATGCCATCAAAAATGAGCACTTTTATCAGGCTCCTGTGTGTATGTTAAGTAATATCACTTTTATGGCAAAGAATAAGACTTTTCCTTGTCTTAAGAGGGAAATATCCCAACATGAACAAAGGAGACTTGAGAAAAAATGTTCATTTTTGATGGATATTCCAGACGGCACTTCATATATATTAATTTATCAGTGAACTATCCCTGTAATATTACTCGACTAAATGAATGTCGTGTTTGTGTTTGACAGTTGAGCTGTGATGGCCAAGCGGATTGCAGAAAAAGAGTTGACAGACAGGAACTGGGATCAGGAGGATGATGGAGAAGAGGTGCGCCACTTTCCAGCATCAATTTCATTGTCGGACGTCTTCACGTTCCCAGTGGAAACTCTCTTAACCAAACTATGCCTCTAAAGCAGTGGTGGGCAAACTTTTTAGACCCGAGGGCCACATCCAGTTTTGCAAACCAAGTGAAGGGCCACATGTCAAATACTTCAACAATAACTTATTTATAGTGGCAGTATGCATAGAACATGTAATGTCGGACAGAAAAATGTCACATTAACACAAAACAGATTTTTTTAAATGGTTATTATTGAGTCAAATTTACAAGTCAAATGAATTTGCACTGCTATTTATATTTAATTATCAATCATCATAAAACAATAAAATAATCCCTTAAAAAAATATAATAATACTAATGTAATAATTCTTACAGTAGAGAATAAAATCTATATGTATATTAATATATATATATATATTTTTTTAATGCGTATATTTTTTAGACTACATTCTATAATTGTATTTATTGTATATTCTTTTTACAACTCTACTTTTTGTATTTTTGTATTAATATTATATGTTAGGCACCTAGGGTCTGAGAGTAACGGAATTTCGATTCACTGTATGTCCTGTACATGTGGTTGAATTGACAATAAAGCTGACTGACTTTGACTTGAAAAAAATCTCATATTAACACATTAAAATAGTTCTTAAAGTTTACTATTCAGTCAAATTTACAATAATCTAATAATTTACAATAATCTAATTTGGACTGTTTATTACTGTTAATTTGGAAAATAATCTAATTTGCACTGCTTTTAGAATATAGAGATCAATCATCATAAATTTTGATAATACCAGAAATCTTTGATAAAAGAACTTTTTAAAGGGGATGTATTCAATTATTATATAATTTGAGTCAAATTCACAACAATCTCATTTTAGCTTGTATTAATATGCTCATATCAATCATTATAAATCTGAGATAAAATGGAAGAAGAATCTTAGTCTTTGTTATTCCAAGTCATGTTATTATGAGCGTGTTCATGTGAACAATGAGCCTGAAAATAGGTTATATTAATATTAACAGCAACACTCTCGCAAAATATCAAGCTGATTCAATCGTTGCCTAACGACATAAAGCGCACCACGCTCCTTTTTTCTTGTCAACAAAAAGGCAGTGCGGTGCACCTCGCGTTTTTGGAACGTAAATGCGCGTTCGGTGTGATCAGCCGCTTAGGTTGTAGTCTTTAAAAACAGCAATACTTTCTTGGCATATTAGACCAACCTCTTTCTGTTCGTTATTGCTGAAGACGTATTTTGTTGTCAATTCTTCCTTAAACACACGACTTTCAGAGTCAATTTTATTTTTTTTTTTTTGCCTGACTCATTTTCAGTCATTAACGGTCGAGTGCATTTTAATATCCGAGAGTGTGTTCTAATTCTACTGGTTGCGCTAACTGTACCGCGTGCAATACTGCCATCAAATGGCGTTCACTTGTATTGCATCATTAATTTACTAATTCTGACACCAAACCGTTACTCGGAAGCAGAATTTTTAAAACTCCCTCGCGGGCCGGATGAAAGTGTTCAGCGGGCCACATATGGCCCGCGGGCCGTAGTTTGCCCACCTCTGCTCTAAAGTAACACTTAAAGTTACAGTACACCTAAAAAGGAAGATTCTGCCATCATTTACTGTTCATATGTTTCAACCTGAGTTTCTGTCTTCTGTTGAACACAAAACAAGATGTTTTGAAGAATGCTGGAAACGCAGCAGTTGACTTGCGCAGTATTTTTTTTTGTTTCCCACTATGGATGTTGTTTCCGTACATTCGTCAGACCGTATAGTTTTGTGTTCAACAAAAGAAAGAAACTCAAAGGTTTAGAACCACTTGAGTGTGAGGAAATGTTTCGTATGAAACCATCAGCCTTTTTAAAAGAAATTACACACAATATTTAAATATTGTGCATTCTGTGTAACTTAAAGGGGTAGTTCACCCAAAAATGAATATTATTTGTTAATTTAATCTGTAGAATCAGGGTTCCCGCGGGTCCTTAATGTCTGAAGGCTGAGTTACACTTCTGCGTCAAGCGCACGCGTATACTACGGCACAGCCTACGCGTGGACGCATAGCCCCTCGCCGTGGTTGTCGGCGTTGACGCGCACCTCTCAAAAAATGTAACGCGTGTGCATAGCGCAAGCTCTGTGATTGGTCGACTTGGTAGCGCTGACGAGTGTGGGCGGAGGTGAGAGCCACGCGCCCGATGCAGCGAGTGTTTACAAGCGTGGAGTCCCGTGAAGGAGCTCCGCATGGAGACTGTTGTTTTGTGTTTACCTCATGATTAAAGTTGTTGCACGTCCGCCGGTTCCCGCCTCAAAAGGAGCGAATTTGAGCCGCTTGTACATTTAAGGAAGCGTTCAGAAAAAACAAAACACCAGCGAAGAAACTCGACACAGAGAAATATAAACACCTACTGGGAGCTAGCGTTTCGGAAGTGTAAATGCACGGCTAGGCGCAAGACTTGCGCCATGGGTCACGTCGATCACTTGACGCAGAAGTTTAAACCAGGCTTAACAAGGTCTTAAATTTACCGTTAAGTTGCTGTAGGTATTACATTTTCAGCCGGTGTGCGTAATGACGATCATCTTTGAATGACGATAGGGAAGCAGAGTGTTCCACCGTAAAACATCTAATAGTTGATCAATTTAGTGTGTGTGAAACGAGTGAAATGACAGTCGCCGTGATTTATTAGCTTATTACAGTAGGTCAGCTACAGATGCTGACGTCGGTCTGCACTTGCGTGCTGCCATTACGCGGTTGTCGAGGTGAGGTGAGCTTGGAGCTCAAAGCCGTCGAGTCGCACATGAAAGGAGAAAAGCACCAGCGGTACGTTGCAGAGCTAGTCATAGCGGGTGCAGGTTAATCCTTGTATTGTTTGTATCTAACGACCTAACAATGTTACTAGTTCAGACGCCACCTCACAGTCGGCTATAATAAGTTTCATTTCACCGCCAGACACCTGAAAGTCAGAAGTACTGTGGGTTCTCCATACCAGGGGTTTTCAAACTTTTAGGACACACGCCCCCTCAAGTTTGGCCAATTTCACTCGCGCTCCCCCCTCCCCCGCCAAAATCATATTCCATGTGCAAACATTTACATACTACTTGCTGCGTTTAAAGTGCGTAGCACAGGCGTGTCGCTAGACCCAATTTGAAAATCGCCAGTGCCCCAGTAAATGCTTTGAGATATGATTTACTTCATATGCAAAGTTTACTTATTAAGACTGGTAATCCCGAAATAAAGATGTTATTCTCTGTGTGCAACGCTGATGAAAGCAGTGTAGTTTATATATATATATATATATATATATATACCAATACCAAGATGGCAGAACTTTTCATGGAATTAGATTTAGTGATAAAAAGATGCAAGGAAAAGAGAAGGGAGTTGGTGGACCTAGACCATGAAATTGAGAAGAGAGATGCCACATGTCTTGAGGAGAATTTGGGATGTTACAAAACAAATAGTTTCTCTCATTGAAAGTCCTGTAATAACATTAGTGTTTTCAAACAGTTTTGTAGATGATTTGTCAACATTTTGGCTTGTGAAAGGCTGTTTTGAGGACTTTATTATTGAGCTTATTTTCAGTATTCTTTTCTATATGGTTCTTTCATACAAGGCATTGCGTTTTTTAGGCCGTACTCACACTATGTACAGTTGCCTTGAACTGGGCCGAAGCACGATTGCGCCCCCTCCCCTCTCCCCCGACGGCCCGCACTCACATTACATTCGGGCCTGGGCACGGTTACGTCATTGATGACGCGCAGTTCAGTAAGCGCTTTCGCTCAGCACAGTGGAGATTTCTTTAGTAAGTTATAGTTATATCGTTTAAGTAGTTTCACATGCAGTCAAATATTTCGCTGAACAGATCAGCCACTTTTGACGCTCATAAACAATCATAAAGTCCCCGTGCTGCAGGAATTAGGAGGTTTGCTGAAGGCGCAGCTGTAGTGCAGTGAGGGGTTTGTGTCTTTAATAATCTACGACAGTTTGCGTTCATTGAACAGTACGAATGATTAATTAATCCATATCAAACAGATTTGTGTAGGCGAGGACTTTTTTTTTTTTATTTACGAGGACTTTAGATGGGTAATTTAAGCGCAGATGGGTCATTTAGAGCATATCACAGCCTCATTTCTTGCTTTCAGTTTCGGGCTTAGGCACGCTTGCACTCACACTGTAAGCGTACCGCGCCTGAGCCCAAGTGAACCGCGCTCTGGCACACCTCTTCCAACCGGGCCAGGGCCGGCCAAGTGTACCGTGCCCGAGCCCGATTCAGAGCACTCACACTTCTTAAACGATCCGGGAAACGGGCCTGGGCACGGTTCGGATAGCATAGTGTGAGTACGCCTTTAGTGTAATCCAACTTATCTATGTTACGTTGGCTCTGTTCTACATCACAAAGAAACAAAAAAAGAAAAGGAAAAGGTCTCCAAGAATTTTTACTTACCAAATTTACACATTGCACATAACTGATACCAAATAGAAATTTTTCAAGTTTTGATTTCTATTGTAGGAGGCAATAAATTGAGTAACCTATTCCAAAGAAAATATGAACTTTTTGGCTCTTAAATTATATTTGTTGAGGTCTTAAAAAGCATTAAATTTTACATTTAAAATGGTGCAAGAACCCTGAATGATTCACACAAAATATGAATGTTTACGAGTTAGTGATAAAGAAAAACATCTCTGGTGTTAAACATGAATATCCTCGTAATGTCCTCAAAAGCATTCGCTGTTGGTGGAGTCTCTCTCTATTGTCGTCAATAATAACAACAGCTCCTGTATAGTAGTCCCACTACACACTTTCACATGTGACTTGATGGCACACGAATCCCCTGTCAGAAAAGTCTAGCGGCTGGGAATGAGCTTTTTACAGTGTCTGCTATAATGTTAATGTTGTTTTCGTGTGTTTACATAGATGAATATGGCCACGGTGTAAATGCACAGTACAATTACGGTCTTATTGCTGCATCATATCGTTATAATAACATAATTTATGCCTTCAGTGATTTCCTGAAGATACAGTGCGTCCGGAAAGTATTCATAGACAATCCCCCATAATGACAATGTGAAAAAAGAGTTTTTGAAATTGTTGCAAATTTATTAAAAATAAAAAAGCTGAAAAATCACATGCACATCAGTATTCACAGCCTTTGCTCTACTTTGTTGATGCACCTTTGGCAGCGATTACAGCCTCAAGTCTTTTTGAATATGATGCCACAAGCTTGGCACACCTGTCTTTGGGAAATTTTGCCCGTTCCTCTTTGCAGTACCTCTCAAGCTCTATCAGGTTGGATGGAAGGCGACGGTGTACGGCCATTTTCAGATCTCTCCAGAGATGTTCAATAGGATTTAGGTCTGAGCTCTGGCTGGGCCACTCAAGGACATTCACCGAGTTGTTGTGAAGCCACTTCATTGATATTTTGGCGTTGTGCTTTTGGGTCATCGTCCTGCTGGAAGATGAACCGTCGCCCCAGTCTGAGGTCAAGAGCACTCTGAAGCAGGTTTTCATTCAGGATGTCTCTGTACATTGCTGCGTTCATCTTTCCCTCGATCCTGACTAGTCTTCCAGTTCCTGCTGCTGAAAAACATCCCCACAGCATGATGCTGCCACCACCATGCTTCACTGTAGGGATGGTATTAGCCTGGTGATGAGCGCTGCCTGGTTTTCTCCAAACGTAACGCCTGGCATTCACTCCAGAGAGTTCAATTTGAGTCTCATCAGACCAGAGAGTTTAGTTTCTTATGGTCTGAGAGTCTTTCAGATGCCTTTGGGCAAACTCCAGGTGGGGAGAGTCTTCCGTCTGGCCACTCTACCATACAGGCCTGAATGGTGGATTGCTGCACAGATGATTGTCCTTCTGTAAGGTTCTCCTCTCTCCACAGAAGAACAGAGCTCAGACAGAGTGACCATCGGGTTATTGATCACCTCCCTGAGTAAGGCTCTTCTCCCCCGATCACTCAGCTTAGATGGCCGGCCAGCTCTAGGAAGAGTCCTGGTGGTTCCAAACATCTTTCACTTACGGATGATGGAGGCCACTGTGCTCATTGGAACTTTCAGAGCAGCAGAAATGTTTCTGTAACCTTCCCCAGCCTTGTGCCTCGAGACAATCCTGTCTCGGAGGTCTACAAACAATTCCTTTGTCTTCATGCTTGGTTTGTGCTTTGACATGCACTGTCAACCCTGGGACCTTATATAGACAGGTGTATGCTTTTTCAAATCATGTCCAATCAACTGAATTGACCACAGGTGAACTCCAATGAAGCTGCTGAATCATCTCAAGAATGATCAGTGGAAACAGAATGGACCTGAGCTCAGTTTAGAGCTTCACAGCAAAGGCTGTGAATACTGATCTACATGTGATTTTACAGCTTTTTTATTTGTAATAAATTTGCAACCATTTCAAAAACTCTTTTTTCACATTGTCATTATAGGGGATTGTGTGTAGACTGTTGAGGAAATAAGTCAGTTTAATCCATTTTGAAATAAGGCTGTAACATAAACAAATGTGGAAAAAGTGAAGCGCCTTTAATACTTTCCGGATGCCCTGTAAATACCAAAAAATAATGCAACTGGAATAACTACAGCAATCGCTATCGTCTTATATAAAGTAAGAGCTAGTGACGACATATGATAATGTGTGCGGGTGGTGTCTCATTTCTTAGGGGTGAATTTGAAGCCCTTCCCCTTCACACTCTGTTTCAAGGGGTAGGGGTATAAAATAGAATTGGGATTGGGATTTGCCCATTTTAACCAAGAGTAATTATTGTGTCTTCAGGCAGGAACGTTTTCAATTGCGAGTGATGATGTGATGAAAAACCGCGCCATCAAGAAAGCCAAGCGGCGTAATCTTGCAGAGGTAAAACCCTTCCTCTGTCCCAGCGGGTATCCAGTTGTTTATTCAGAGTTATTATTGTTCACATCAACTGTTTTGTTGCAGGGAGAGAGTGGAGGGGCTTTCAAAGCCTTTAAGGGGTTTTCTCTGGCCACAGCGACGGCTTCATTCTCTGGCTTCGGTAATGGTGCTGGCTTCAAACCCATGGCCAGCCTGACCAATGGCAGCGTGGCATCAGTGGCTCCGTCATTCACAGGTTTCAACGTTCCCTCATCTGCTAAAACTAACAGTGGTACGTTTCTATCTCTCTCTATCTCTCTTTTATGTATGTATGCATGTGTATGTATATTTAGGAAGCAGCCCTTCTCATCCCAGCAATTTGTTGTGTATTAGTACAGATAACTACACTTATTCATTCATGAAGGTATCAAGTTCATTCAGGCGGTTGTTATCGCAGAACAAATCTCCACAGGATTATCGGCAGCCCGACGTGAAGCACAGCACTGTTGTATAAGACTGAAGAGTTTTATTCTGCACAACAATTAGACACAAAATATTGTTCTAAGCCATAATAGTTTATTAATTCTTTAATTAAACGCAAAACTGACATAAACCAAACAGCTGATGGAGTATACACTAACCTGCGCATTATTCAGACACTAGATGGAGACAAACAGTCAAAAACACAAAGCTGACAGAAACTAAAACAGCTGATGGAGTATACACTAACCTGCGCATTATTCAGACACAAGATGGCGCCAAACAGTCAAAAACACAAAGCTGACAGAAACTAAAACAGCTGATGGAGTATACACTAACCTGCACATTATTCAGACACAAGATGGAGACAAACAGTCAAAAACACAAAGCTGACAGAAACTAAAACAGCTGATGGAGTATACACTAACCTGCGCATTATTCAGACACAAGATGGCGCCAAACAGCTGACAGAAACTAAAACAGCTGACGGAGTATACAATAACCTGCACATTATTCAGACACAAGATGGAGACAAACAGTCAAAAACACAAAGCTGACAGAAACTAAAACAGCTGATGGAGTATACACTAACCTGCGCATTATTCAGACACAAGATGGCGCCAAACAGTCAAAAACACAAAGCTGACAGAAACTAAAACAGCTGATGGAGTATACACTAACCTGCACATTATTCAGACACAAGATGGAGACAAACAGTCAGAAACACAAAGCTGACAGAAACTAAAACAGCTGATGGAGTATACACTAACCTGCACATTATTCAGACACAAGATGGCGCCAAACAGTCAAAAACACAAAGCTGACAGACACTAAAACAGCTGATGGAGTATACAATAACCTGCGCATTATTCAGACACTAGATGGCCATAAATTCCAGATTATTAGCTCTCGTGCTAATATGTTTTTCCGCCAAAACAGTTCTTGAGAGCTCCTCGATGGTCACCTAGGTGTGGGAGCCATATTTATGCTATAAAAACACTCAACATTTTACTTTTGAATAACATTGTTGTCAGTATTATTTATATGTAACGTATATAGATGCCACACATTGAGAAATTGATTTACTGTGGTTGGAGTAGGTGTTTATCAGGTCAAGTCAACATCAAGACCTCCAGCTCTTATTTATTGCAGAGCGATGGTGATGGTAGAAATTCATCTTTATGTTTCTTGAACCACTCCTGATAATTCTGCCAATCTCTAATGGTTTATTATCTTGTTGCTATGAATAGGTCCACTTTGTCCGCATCATTATACAGACTGTTGACTGCTTTTAGGTCTTAAAGTGCCCCAAGAAAACATTAGCTCAGCAGCAGTTGACTGCTGTATTGAAAGTGAATCCAGGTGTAGGGCTGGACGATATGGCAAAAATTTATATCACGATATATTTCTTAATTTCGGTCGATGCGATATAATTCCGATATCGATATGGACGATATTAAAAAGACAGGAAAAAACTGCCAAGAGCGCACACAATGGATGTCTGTACCTACAAATGACTACATCTGAATTTGTGAAGTCTATAATACCTCCAGACTCTTATAACTTAAAAAAAAAAAAAAAAAAAAACAGTACAAATAAATAAAATTAATGTTCACTTTTTATTTGTATTTAGCCTTTACAAACAATAAATGTGAAATAAACTATCAAATAAATAAAACTCTCAGACTTAGCTTATTTATATGTATAGATTGGGCATAAATTAATTTTTTAAATCTAGATTAATCTCGAAATTAATCTAGATTAAATGGCTCATTTGAATTCTGCCGAAGGCATTCAGAATATGTGTGTTACCCAAATAATAAGTCTTTGAGAACGGGTTTCTCAAGCCAGGTGGTGCATTAGACCAGGGGCTCATCTCCTGTTTCCAAAATGCATCACAAACTGCTTGAGGAACTGTTCTACTATGATAATTGGTGATGAAAATAAATGATGTTCAATAAGATGTACTTGTGTTTACTAACTGTTTATTCAGTTAAACATGAATGTTGAACTGTAGGCCTACATAAGCTCCAAACAGCGATTTCATACTTGCTTTTGATGTACGTACATACAGAAAATGCTGCTTCGCAAAGGCAACTTCACAGAGCCCTGACGGTGTCAAACATTGAGTATGTTTACATGGGCAACAATACTTTAATAGGATTTTAATATGATTAAAACAATACTCTGATTAAGAGTCTACCATGTAAGCAGCGATTTTTGATTACTTAATGCGACTAAAGTCATAACTGAACTAAACAGAAATGGAATTAAGATGTGGAGTATGCAGATATTAGTGGCAATACTGACAAACTATTCCCGTCATGTAGGACTTTTCGCCATATTTTCCGACAAGATCCACACAGGCGGCTGTCAGTAAAGGACCGCACAAACACACACACTGCGAAATGCGGAAGTTTTTTTTCTTTCCAGTTGGCGTGCGTTATTAAATTCCATAACATTTTCACCAGACTTTACTCATCATTTGCGTCTAATACCCCAGTTTGTCACGGCGCATGAAGGAAATGTTCATGGGTTAAAGTGAAACTGCCGAGTCAGGCATCCTGCTGATCTGATTCAGAAGGGCACTCTTTAGACGGCTCACCTGCCAGGTATACATCCGCGCTAAAATACCAAGGTGAAAGTCATCATAGCTTTCATTATCTTGCGTAAAATAGACCCAGCTCCCAACCCAACTTTGAGAATAGATAAACGACTTTTTTTTCTTTTTTTTTTTTCGCGCGATAAATTTGCGCAATTTGCAAAGCACCGAAACTATAAGTTTATCTGAACTTAAAAAGCCGAACCACTTCCACCCTACTGCATTAGTCTTTCTTCTCTTATATCAACTACTGTATTTCGTCTGCATTCTTACTTGTGGAAGCTTGTTCATTCACATCTGCATTCAGGGCACTCATTTTGTAGCTAAAACTTTCTGCGACGGTCACTGAGCTTAACCAACTGCTGTGCTGCCATAGACTGTAAAAGACTGTGTGCTGCTGAGCGCTGGTAGGGTGTCTGTGATGTAGGTCATCAAGCAGGTGACATCACGCTCTTTCTGACGGCTAAGCGCTGAAAGTCATTCAGTGACAAGTGATAAAATATATAAGATCTTATGTATATAATAAAATATATATATGCAAATTTATATCGAAATACCGGAAATGGGATCAAAAATCATATCACCGTTATTGAAAAAACATCTATCGCGATATATATTGATATCGAATTATTGTCCAGCCCTATCCAGGTGACATACCCTGTGGTGAACAGTTAGCATGAGCACCTCTCTGGATCATCGACTACACGGGCTTTTACACGGTGTGCTGTCATGCATTGCCCTGGTCACCACTGTTGTATCTGCTGGGGATTTGTTACACCGAGGCCCTGCAGTTTAAATCACTGCAGATACTTCAGCCTGTACTAAAGTAAATAAACCTCTAAAAATCAACTTGTCCGTGATTTTATCATCTCTTGTTTCCAGCTTGAACAAGAGGGGGGGAAACTGGAATCGGCTAGTTTGCAGCATCAGCCATGAAAAATCAAGATTTTTCATTAACCATTAATCAATTTATATATAAATCTTTGTATAAATAGTGTTGTGGTTTAATGCAGATGTGAATTTATTGATTATGATTCTAAATGTGTATTTATTTATTTATTTTAAGCTGAACGTAGCAGCCACGTATGTTTTTGCTACTGTTTGCCTTGATGCTGAAATCGAACCAACGCAGTCGTGCTTGTCTATGTTCATAAATCGTCTAATCTAGGACCGTTTCCACCTTTATAAATAATCCAGTTGTTTGCGGCTCACTCTGAAAATGGTCCCAATTCCGAGTCTGTTTTGAGCCTTTGTATTTGTGGGTTATTCCAGAACTCTAGTTGGCCATCTCAGAGACTGTTTACCCCATATACCACAATCTGGTATTTTTAGCATCGTGGCGCTAGCCCCTGATATGATGCCCAGCTCTGAACACACTGACGACTGGCTTCCTTTCAGTTCACCAGTTTAAAGTCACACTACCTAAAAAAATGCTGTTTTTGGCTATTTTAAATCATACTTGCACAGTTCATTGGCAGATGTTGTATATTTATCTGCACAATGTATTGATAAACTATCGTTATTGAGATAATAGTATTTGCAATATATATGTCACAGACATGTGTAATTAATGACATTTTATTTTATGCATTGGTTGTTTATCTACATTTGACCAATCAGATGAGGCCTTACTATCTTTAGCCCTGCCACCCCAGTAGTTGCTGTTTTGCTATTGGCTGAAGCCAAAAGCTGAGCCCAGAGAAAAATGACAACAGCCAATCAGAGTCAGAATATCTGCGGAGGTTTTCAATCGTTCATAGTGTTTTAAAGACTAAAGGTGCGTCCCCACGCTGTACTTATGCACGTACACACTCAACAGCATAGTATATGAATGTAGTGTCGTCCCAAGCGGAACACTATTGTTTTTTTTACTCCGCAGAGAATCAAAACATTTCCCTGATGACGTTTGACGGTTGCCAAATTAGTGAAATGACCAAACTACCAAATAATACCTGCCATGAGTATAACGCATTCACCATCGAGAGGCGCTATAATCACCCTCGTAGGAGAATTTACTTTCACAATCCAAAATAAATAAAGTAATCCAACACGAGCGCCCGAAAGCTCCGCCCCTTCCACTATATGAGCAAAGCAGCGGCTGTTGAGTGCGTGTAGTGTCCATCCTTCCACACTTTATTTTACCGGTTGAATAAATGCATCATCCGGGTAATTAAAGTGCGGGGTTTCTGTTGATTAAATTTAAGTTTTCCGTGGAGCATCGATTTGAGATAGCCTGCTTTTTTTTATTTGACAGAAGAAGAAAAAAACAGCGTATGCCGGTTCTTATAAAGGATTCAGTCAGTGTTTTCATTTTGGAATCTAAGTTTGTCGTTTAAGTGAAAACAATCTAGGCCAGGACTATTTATTTTATTCTGTTTGTTTTGTTTATATTGTTTTTCTATGCTGTTGAAAACGATGCAGGTGCGTGAAGATGTTCTGTTCACATGTTCAAATAAATCAGTATTTTACCATGCAATATTTAATGTGTCAGACACAAAATAGACACGTCAATTATTATTTTTATTGAATAGTAATTTAATCTTAATCTGACCAGTTAACCGTTAATATTCGGTTAACGAGCAGCGGTTGTCGGTTGGCAAAATTAATCGAAATGAGCATCCCTAGTCTGATTGGACGGAGTTCCTAATTCTGAACGTGAACGCGCTGTTTTCATCGATTTTTATTTATTTATTTTTCTCTCTTCTGCGATCACACAGAGCAGCATTCTGGGAAATTACCAGTGATGTTACAACTTCTCTTTCCGGGAAATTGCTGGAACGAATTTACCGGCGTTTACAAAAACACATGATTGACTGTAATTTTCCGGCAAAGTCTGTATGTGTGAAAGGGGCTAATGAGCACATTTTCGTTTTAAGATGCGTGCTGGCCTTCATACTGTTAGCAGAGTTAGCTTCATAAATACTCCGTTCAAATGAATTCATCTTTAAATTTGTAGCGCTTTTTACAGCGTAGATTATCAAAGGCAGCTTAACATATATAAAGTAAGCATTATCTCTCTCTGTCTTCATGCACAGGTCCTTTAACATTCAGCAGCTCCACCCCCTCCAAGCCCACAGACGGTGATGTCACCTCCAACGGCTCCGCCCCCAGCAGTAAAGAGTACAACCGGCAGCTCACAGCGCTGAACTGCTCGGTGCGCGACTGGATCACCAAACACGTCAACGACAACCCGCTGTGCGACCTCAACCCCATCTTCCGGGACTACGAGCGTCACCTGGCCAGCATCGAGAGGAAATACGGCAGCGGGGCGGCAGACGGCGCACCAGAGAAGCCGCTGGCATCCAGTGCTGCAGCTCCGCAGACCTTCTCTCTAAAAGACAAGGACGACAAACCTGCAGAAAAACCAGCGGCTCCTCCAGGAGTTTCCTTTAATTTCGGCAAGAAGGTGGACAGCTCTGTGCTCGGGGCACTGTCGTCAGGTGGAGCGCCGTCTTTCTCCTTCTCCTCTTCATCTTCTTCTGCTGTGTTTGGGTCAGCCGTCAGTAGCGTCAGTCCTGCGGTCAACTCGGACAGCAACAGCCAGACTGCAGGTACACACTCGCTTTGTTTTGATGACTATATACAGTTGTTCTTATCCCTCCTGTCAAATTCAGTTCTTTTTTCGTTATTTCCAGGTGCTGTTTACTGTAATTTTCCCCCCAACACATTTGTAAATGTAATATTTTTAACAACTAATTTATTTGACCGTACATAATTTTGTACTAGATATTTGTCAAGATGCTAGTATTTAGCTTGGTGCGATTTAAAGTCTTAACTAGTTTAAAGTCAGGGTAATTAGCCAAGTCATTGGATAACAGTGGTTTCTTCTGTAGACAATTGAGGAAATATATTTTCTTAAGGGGGCTAATAGGGCCGGATGATAAAACCTTGACTAATTTAACACTTTAGCTCAATTTCGATTATTGAATGATTTAATTTTATTTTCAATGTAATTTAATTTTTATGATTTGTACTATTAAAGGGGACCCATTATGTAAAGGTATTTTTTTACGCGGTTTAAACAGTTGTGTGGCAGCAGTGTGTGAATATAACCAGCCTTTAATGGTAAACATTTATTAAAGCGCACCTATGGTGAAAAATCTACTTTTTAAGCTGTTTGGACAGACATATGTGTAGGTATAGAGTATAGACCGTCATATTGGGGTGATATAAACACACTCAGTCCTTTTTTTTTCAATTTAACAACATAAAAACGGTGGACCAATTGGAGCGGTTTTGAGACCGACCACAACTTGACGTAGGAGTGCGGTCCCCCCGCCCACCAATATTGATTGACAGGTGCGCATTCCCATATCCTCAGTATGTTGTTTCACGTTCGCCATTTTCAGCGTGTGAGTCAAAGCGACGTCACCAAAGAAACACCCTTGCTCTGTTTTTAGATGTAAGGCTCATTGGGCTCAACATTCACCACGTTATCGCTCTCCTCGCCGCCAGTGTTTGTGAGTTTTGGTGGGTTTGCATACATGTGTACTTTTCATTGCGTCTTCCTTAAACTTCAGCGGTTTGCATTTCCCGCGGTCACAGAAGCTCCCTGTCATCTTAAATAGGTGCAGCTGGAAAGTGCGAGCGCGTTGACTTACGTGCGCGTCCCTCCATTGGAAATAACGAACTTGCCTCAAGCAGGTCGCACACCAGAAGCGCCATGCATTTTAGAATTCTAAACATGGGTTTCTATCCACAGCGCCCAGCCTCGACTCAGGACACTGTTCATATTTCTGCCGCGCAACAGAGCGTTATCTGAATAGTTTGTTTAAATAACATGCGAATGTGCGCGTCTGATGTGTTGTGTCGCGGCTCTGAGCGGCACTTCAGTTCAAGTTAATTCAGTGTGCTTGGTTATTAGTCTCGGTGTAGGCTACAAGCTCGGAGCTTTAAACTAGCACACAGTTGGCTGTAAAACTACACAAAGACACAAATGATTTTGTAGTCTCTGCTTGGTCTGTGTCCGAGTCATACATGTACGGCTGAACGCTGGTCCTCTCACTCATGTTGCTTTTCTCTGTCTGCATGTCTGTTGCCATACACAAAGTGGGGGAGCTCTTGGCTCCGCCCCCTTGTTAAATTGGGAGGGAAGTCGAAACTAATTTTCATGTGAAGCAACACGCCCCTAAAACAGCAAGCTGTGTACATGCCCCAAAATCACACTTTTTAACACATCATAATAAAAAAATCTGAATTGTGTTTTGAACTGAACCTAAACTGGCACACTCAGAAGAACCATAATATTAATATGACATCTTAAAAAAGGAGTAAAATAGGTGCCCTTTAATTCAATTTTTTATAATCAGACTGCAGAAACTCTTTGATTGACATTCTCCCTTTGTATGATGTCATCAGAGGGGAAAGCCCCGCCCATTAATGACCATCTCTCCCTCATTCGCATAGGACGTTAGTCTTGTTTTTTGAATCTGCCGTTATGCTGATGCACAGGCACTCATAGCTCCGCCCCCTTTTGAAAAGCGCACAACCTCATTTGAATTTAAAGCGACAGTCACCAAAACAGCACAATTAGGATCAAAGCCTAAAAGGGTCCATGTCAAAGAGTTATAAAACATTATTTGTTAGATATTTTGAGCTGAATCTTCGCATACACCCATGAACTGATTTGCTAAAGTGAAAGCATGACATATGAGCGTAGGGGTGCAGGGCTTTGAATCGCACTGTTCCCAGCCAATACATCGCAATCAAACTATTACCGTCATGTAGGACTTTTCGACATATTTTACAACAAAATCCACACGCAGCTGTAAGTAAAGCACCACACACACACACATGCACTCACACATCGCGAAATGCAGAAATTTGTTTCTTTCCATTCGGCGTGCGTTATTAAACTCCATAACACTCTCACCAGTCCTCACTCCTTATTTGCGTCTAATACCCCAGTTTGTCACGGGGGCATGAATGAAATGTTCATGAGTGAATGTGAAACTGCCGAACTGCAGTTAAAGTCAGTCAAAATTACAGGAAACTCTTACATGAAAGCACTTGACGTAAACATCTTCATTATATTATTGTCTATTAAGGTAAATAACTAGACTACAGACGTCCATGTGAGTGTAGTCAGTAGTGTCTTCGGAGTAAGTGAAAGATCCAGAAGGCCGTCCTGCTGATTTGATTCAGAAGGGCACTTTTTTGTCAAGACGGCTCACCGGTCAGGTATACATCCGCGCTAAAACATCAAGGTGAAAGTCATCATAGCTTGCGTAGAATAGACCCAGCTCCCAACCCAACTTTGAGAATAGATTAACGGTGATATTTTTTTTTTATTGCTCGATAAACGCAGCACATTAACGCTAATAACGACCAACCTATATATCTATATATATATATATTGCATTCGTGATTTTCAACAGTATTACAGCACTCTCCCTATACAGTTTGATAGAGCTCTTGGACCCGGAAGACGCTTCGCGTGACGTCACACTTACAGCCCATTCACACAGGGTGTCAGCGTCAACGCTTCCCATTCACTTTGAATGCATCTGTTAGGTTGTAATAACTCTCGCCAAACACTTTCACCCATCTTTCTGAATGAAACGCCTACTTGACTACATCCAATCAGCTCGCAGTAGAAAAAACAAGCCACGCCCACTGTTGTCTCATTTAATATTCCGTTTCTCTAGGAACTGCGTCACAATACGAGAGAAAAACCGGTCGCAGCTTGCAAGAGTTACAAGAGTTTTTAATTTTGCTTGTGTGTTTAAGGCTTACGATTTCAAGCTACATGTGTAAGAACTGGTGTTTTTTTGTCCTCAAGTGCGTTCCCTGTTGTTTCAGATGAGAACGGGGAGGACTCCGAGGAGCCGCCGGTGCCTGTGGTGAAGGAGATCAAGGAGAAAGACGCTTTCTACTCCAAAAAGTAAGACTCTTGTCCCGTAAAGCGGCGTTCATCGGTCTCGCCGGTCTGCTATATGTGACTGCATGTTTCCAGGTGTAAGCTGTTCTACAAGAAAGACGGAGAGTTTAAGGAGAAGGGCGTCGGGACGCTGCATCTGAAGATGGCCAACGAGAGCAAACTCCAGCTGCTAGTGCGCGCAGACACCAACCTGGGTGAGTCTCGCACACACATTGAAGATCTTCTCTGTGCTCATTGCGGGATATAAAGTTACGATCAAGAGCAATTGTCCATCTCGACTTACTCAAAGGTAGTGCGCTGAGAAAGAAATGCAGTGAGCTGTCTCCCCCTGTTGGACACTTCTTGAAATGCATCCCTCTCTAGCGTCTGAAACTATTGCTTCATTTTTGTCAGTACGTTAATCAATTATTATTATTATTAGCAGCAACTGGTCTCTTTTACATAACGTTGGTGTATTTAGTCGTTTTGTCTATAGAATATATGTATCAGGATAGCGGTGTCTGTTTTAGAGTTGCGTTGTTCGTTGTATAGTTTTCGCACCGCTTTATTTGAAAACTAGCCCTTTGGCTAGCTTAATAAATTTGATACTATGAATAAATTGGACTAACTTGATGTACACTGTCCCTGGCAAGTAAACTAATAAATAAATAAATATTACAGCTTATTTTAGCTTATTTTTATTAATTTTTATTATTATACATTTTAGAAAAAATTTTATTATTTCATAATTTTTTGTTATTATTTTGTACATATTTATTTTTTAATTTGCTAAATTAATTTAATAAAATAGTGTGTGTTTTAAGAGTGTGTTTGCGCGCCCAATTTGTGTTGTGTTTATTTGAAAACTAGCCTTTTGGCTAACTTAGTTTAGTTTAACTTGATGTACTCTGTCTCTGCCAAATAAACCAATAAATTAGGAAAAATAATTATATTGTTTTATTTTAGCTTATCTCATTTTTATAAAAACAATTTATTATACATTTTAGAAATTATTTTGAATATTTTATACTTTATTTTTTTGTGTTGTGGTTTGGGTGTTAATCCTTTTTTTTGGCCTAACTTAATGTCTCTACCAAAAAAACCCTACATTTAAAATAGATAAATTATTCATTAATTTTTAAATTTAGCCTATCTTTATTTTATTAATCTTATTTTATTATTAAACATTTTAGAGTTTATTTTTATTATTTTATCGTTTTTTTGTTGTCTTTCTGGTGGAGTAGCTCATTTAATCCTTTATTTTGCTACATTTATTTTATAAAATTGTACGTTGTTTTTTGTTTAGTGTTTGTGCGCTCACAATTTGTCGTTTTTATATTAAAAACTAGCCTTTTGGCTAAATTAATGTACAGTGTCCCTGCTAAAATAAATTATTTTAGCTCCTATTATTTGTATACATTTTTTGTCTTTTATTATTACACATTTTAGATATATATATATATCTCTACAGTTGAAGTCAATTATTAGCCCCCCTGTTTATTTTTTTCCCTAATTTCTGTTTATTGGAGAGCAGATTTTCTCACCACATTTCTAATCATAATAGTTTTAATAACTCATCTCTAATAACTGATTTATTTTATCTTTGCCATGATGACAGTAAATAATATTAGACTAGATATTCTTCTATACAGCTTAAAGTGACATTTAAAGGCTTAACTAGGTTAATTAGGTTAACTAGGCAGGTTAGGGTAATTAGGCAAGTTATTGTATAATGATGGTTTGTTCTGTAGACTATCGCAAAATATATTGCTTAAAGGGGCTAATAACTTTGACCTTAAAATGGGTTTTAAAAATTAAAAACTGCTTTTATTCTAGCCACAATAAAACAAATAAGACTTTCTCCAGAAGAAAAAAATATTATCAGACATACTGTGAAAATTTCCTTGCTCTGTTAAACATCATTTTGGGAAATATTTACAAAAGAAAATAATTCAAAGGGGGCGAATAATTCTGACTTCAACTGTATATATATATATATATTATTATATATTTTGTGGTGGAATAAGTCAGTTATTCCTCTTTTTTACTAAATTTATTTTATATAATAGTGTTTTTAAGCGTGAGCACAATTTGTCGTTTTCATTTTAATTTAATTCACTGAACTTAATTAATTTGGCTTAACTTAATTAACAAACACAAAAAAAAACTAAATGTAAATAAGCTTTATTAATAATTTTATTGTCATTTTTTTTATTTTAGCTTATCCTATTTGTTTTTTTTATACATTTTCGAGATTATTTTTATCATTTTATAAAAAAAGATTTGTGGTGGAATAAGTCAGTTAATCCTTTTTTTGTTTACTAAATTTATGTAATATATATTTTTGAGAGAGTTTAAAATAAATGTATTGTAAAATAAATATTTTTTTATTAATAATTTCGTTTTATTTAGCTTATCTAATTATTATTATTTTCCTATTTTTGTTAAATGTTTTAGTTTATTTATCGTTTTTATTGACTGATTTTATTTTATATAATAGTATTTTTGTTATGAGTGTGTTGAATTTTACAAATAGAACTGAAATAATTTGGCTTAATGCATATTCTCCCTGCCAACAATAATTATACATTAAAATAAATTATTTTTATTTATAATATCATTATCATTTTTTTATTTTTTCTTATGTTTATTATTATACATCAAAAAAAATTTAAAGAGATTTCAAAATCGAGAAAAAAAAAGAAAGAAATTGAGATTATTTTATACTTTTTTTATTTTAGTGGTGGGATAAGTCAGATCATCCTGTTTTTTTTTTTAGTTGACTAAATTAGTTTTTTAGGAGTGTTTAAAATAAAATAAATGTGTTTAATGTAAAAAGATATTTTTATTAATAATATCATAATTTTTTATTTTTAGCTTATCTAATTATTATTATTTATTTTTTTATAATTATACTATTATAATTAATTATAATATAATATAATTAATACTAATTAATTACTATTAATAATTTTTAGAAATTATTATTATTTATTTATTTTGTGGTGAGTTAGGTCAGTTAATCTTTTTATTTATTTATTTTTATAAAACAGTATATTTTTAAATAGTGTATGTGTGTTCACTTTACCCTCTGCGCAGGGAACATCCTGCTGAACATCATGGTGCCCTCCTCCATGCCCTGCTCACGAACTGGCAAAAACAATGTGATGGTGGTGTGTGTGCCAAACCCTCCCGTGGACGACAAGAACCCCAGCGTGCCCGTCCCAGTGCTGATCCGTGTCAAAACAGCCGAGGACGCAGACCAACTGCACCGAGTCCTCCAGGAGAAGAAAGCCTAAATCACCTTCTGTGTGTATATATACAGTATATATATATATGTGTGTGTGACTGATTGTGGCCCACACACACCCCAGTGAAGCAGCACATGTGTCCGTCCGTCTGTCTGTCTGATCTAGAACTGTTCTTATTCTGCGTCCCGTTATTGGTCTGGAAAGCCGTGGGTTCGACGACTGTGAAGTTACTGTGAGGTTTTATGGTAAAGCAGGAGTCTGGATTCATCAACATTCCTCTGAGTTTTAATTTAGCTGCTACTAAAGGAGTTCTGCGAGGCGTAGACGGAGGCCGGAGTTTTACTGGGACGCTTTTTTCTTTTGTTTTAGGATTTTCAAGGTCTGTACAGCTTTCCCTGCTCGTGTAGAGGTCAGTATTACATCCACTCGCTTCTCCGATTTACTGATCATCTTTGTTTTTGGATCACAGGACTGAGTTAAAGTAATTTCCACGAGAGAGAACGTCGAGATTAAATCTCCTCTCAGTGTGGTGGTATTTATTTTCGGGATGAGGGATTGAGTGTTTGGCGTACACTGAATGACTCGAGGTTTGAGGATGAGTGCTGGTTTTCTTTTGTTTGGCTTTGTTTCTCCCTGTAAGTGGCCTTTTTAACGCCTTACACCGTGAGGTATACGTGTTTTAAGTGTTGAGCAGCTGTAGATCTACTTTACATTCATTTACTGGTGAATAAATCGAATGAATCTGACATATGAGTCTTCATTTCCGTACACACTGATGGTAAAGTGAATTCACTCTCCGTGCATACTCGTCCTCCAGAATATGTACTTTAATTATGGTGGCTTGAGAAAGCCGTCATTCTGATATTCTACATAAACTTCTTCTTCGTCTTCTGAGACAAATTTTAAAGTGTATCTCCTCCTAAACTTTTCAAGCTACAAACTTCAAACTTTCGTCAAACTTTCAAACTGGTCTGACTCGGGTTGCTATGTCTTTTCTAACTGATCCGACTATCGGTTTTCCGAAAAACGACCCAGAAAATTCCCAAAAGTCCCATTGACTTAACATTGGGTCAAAGTTTGTGAGCTCATAACTCTGCATCAGACTGTCCTACAGACTAGAGTCAGGCCTCATTCAACTCAGTCTAGCCAACAGCCAATAACTGATGACTTTTTAACTTACTAGCCACTCCCTAGCAACCACTTACAGCACCCTAGCAACTGTCCCATAGACTTCCATTGTAAAAGACTGCCATTGACTTAACATTGGATGAACCTTTGTGAGCTCATAACTCTGCATCAGACTGTCCCACAGACTAATGGCTGAGCTCATTTAACTCAGTCTAGCCAGCAGCCAATCACTGATGACCTTTAAACTTAATAGCCACTCCCTAGCAACCTCTTACAACACCCTAGCAACTGCCCCATAGACTGTGACTAGCTATTCTAACACATGCTAATAGTTTTAACATCCTACTGACATGCTAATTTTGCTAGAAAGATGCTAGCAACACACTAGTGACATGCTAGTCATGCTAGCACATGCTAATTAATGCTAATTCATGCTAGAAACAAGCTGATTCATGCTAGAATCATGCTAGTAACACACTAAAATCATGCTAGTAACACGCTAGAATCATGCTAGTAACATGCTAGAATCATGCTAGTAACACACTAAAATCATGCTAGTAACACGCTAGAATCATGCTAGCAACATGCTAGAATCATGCTAGTCACATGCTAGTAAAATGCTAATTCATGCTAGAAAAACGCTAGTAACATGCTAATTCATGCTAGAAACATGCTAGTAACATGCTAATTCATGCTAGAAACATGCTAGTAACATGCTAATTCATGCTAGTAACATGCTAATTCATGCTAGAAACATGCTAGTAACATGCTAATTCATGCTAGAAACACGCTAGTAACATGCTAATTCATGCTAGAAACACGCTAGTAACATGCTAATTCATGCTAGAATCATGCTAGTAACATGCTAATTCATGCTAGAATCATGCTAGTAACATGCTAATTCATGCTAGAAACGCTAGTAACATGCTAATTCATGCTAGAATCATGCTAGTAACATGCTCATTCATGCTAGTAACATGCTCATTCATGCTAGTAACATGCTAATTCATGCTAGAATCATGCTAGTAACATGCTAATTCATGCTAGAATCATGCTAGTAACATGCTAATTCATGCTAGAAACATGCTAGAAACATGCTAATTCATGCTAGAAACACGCTAGTAACATGCTAATTCATGCTAGAATCATGCTAGTAACATGCTAATTCATGCTAGAAACATGCTAGTAACATGCTAATTCATGCTAGAATCATGCTAGTAACATGCTAATTCATGCTAGAAACACGCTAGTAACATGCTAATTTATGCTAGAAACACGCTAGTAACATGCTAATTTATGCTAGAAACAGGCTAGTAACATGCTAATTCATGCTAGAAACACGCTAGTAACATGCTAATTCATGCTAGAAACATTCTAGTAACATGCTAATTCATGCTAGAATCATGCTAATTCATGCTAGAATCATGCTAACAGCATGCTAATTCATGCTATAATCATGCTAGTAACATGCTAGAATCATGCTAATTTATGTTAGCAACTGCCTAGCAACCACTAGAAACATGCTAACATATATGTACTTATCTATGCCGACTGTTTCAAACTTCATAAAAACTACTTCAGTTATTTACACTTTAAAACTACTTCAGACTTTCAGACTCGGCTTTCTCAAGCCACCATAAAGTTTGTCCTCAAACTTTAATATCTAGTTTAGATTAAACCTCAGGGTTCCCACATGTCTTGCAATTTCCGTTTCTGTTTGTTCTAAACTTTTATTTGGTTTATTTTTTTTCTATTACATGTGCTTATGTACTGAAACTCCTGGTTTTAGAGCACATTAGTTCATTAGTATGGTGTATAACCTCCTTTTGTCGCCAATTGGGAATGACAGACACGAGTCCCGTACGTTGGCCAGAGGAATTTTGAGTCCTTCTTCTTGCAGAATAGCGGCCAGGTCAATGCGTGGTTGAGGAAAATATTTCCAAAGTGGCTCAATAATATTTAGATCTGGTGACTGTGCAGGCCATGGGAGATGTTCACGTTCATCAAACCATTCTGTCTCCAGTCTTGCTGTATGTATTGGTGCATTATCATCCTGATTACACAGCACTGCCCTCAGGATTCAATCTTTGCACCATTGGGTGCACATGGTCCTCCAGAATCGGTCGGTTGTTCTTGGCATTGATGCGCCCATCTAGCGCAAGTTTTGGGTCTAGTGCAGGGGTTCTCAATCTTTTTCACTTCGAGGCCCACTTCTGATTGTCTAGTGAAAATGCCTATTTTAAACCTTTGTTTATTAGCAAAACATTTATTTTGCTTATACTATTATCTTGTTTTTCAACAGCGACGCATAAAAAAATGAAATATAAACGTACCCAGAGCGACGTATTTTACGATTTGATATATATATATATATATATATATATATATATATATATATATATATATATGCAGCGCCCTCTAGTGGTTTTGTCATCTAAAACGTGCAACGAAACGTACCCAGAGCAACGTATGTTTAAAAAAATCAACTGTGACAACACAGTTGAACTCAGAATTATTCCCCCCTTTCAGATTGTTTTTCTTTTTTAAATATTTCCCAAATAATGTTGAACAGAGCAAGGAAATCTTCACAGTATGTCTGATAATGTTTTTTCTTCTAGAGAAAGTCTTATTTGTTTTATTTCGGCTAGAATAAAAGCAGTTTTTAATTTTTTTAAATGCCATTTTCAGGTCAAAATTATTAGCCGCTTTTTTTGCACCAAAGTAATGAATAAAAATAAAATAATATGAGAAATGCCATTACACCAATCATTTTTATAATAATGAAGTCAAATAATTATAGTAGCCTACAATAATTAAGTTATTCCCTGGTCTTGGGAATGCCATGATATTGCAGACCAAACCAACAATGATCCGTCCCCATGCTTCACTCTGGGCATCATCAGTCTGGGTGGTGCGCTTCTTTGGGGCTTCTCCACACCGCAACTCTCCCAGATGTGGGAAAGACGGTGAAGGTGGACTCATCAGAGGGACAATACTTGTTTCACGTTGTCCACAGCCCAAGATTTTCACTGCTGGCACCACTGAAACTGATGTTTGGCACTTTGGGGGAGAGGAAGGATGGTCTGATATATTTATGCGTAAAATCATGTAAGCAAAGCCTTTATTAGGTAAATATAGACATTTTTTTGCTTCAGCGACTGCTGTTTAGCCATGCATATGAAGTCTTAGATTTCTGTAAATAATTCATTAATGTTAATGTTATATTATTAGTGTAATTAAACGTATTAGCTCGACCTTTGAGTTAAATAAGAGTCAATCTAACTTCCAGTCCAACTTTGTTTTTAGGTTGTAGCTCCGTGTGCTAAACAGATGCAATGTGAAAATATATAATTAATTGTCTGCTCAGAGCTTGTTAAAGGTCATAGAAATTCAGCTTTAGTCGGGGGATTTGACAATTGGCTTACTTTTAGAGTAGAAACCCTCACGCCCCATTCACACGAGGCTTCAGCTTCAACGCTTGACAGAGGGCGTGTCTGAAGTTGGGGCTGACGCGATCGCCATAGCAGCGTCAGCCAATGAAATTAGTCAGCAATAGGCCACTGTCTGAGCTGGTGTATTTGCATACAGCGATCTGATTGGCTGACGCTTCCGTCAGCGCTTGAAAAGTTGAGCAAGTCCCAACTTCTGCAGCGAGCAACGCCACTGAAGCGGCGCCGCCGACGGATCCACAATGCAGTTCGGCAACGCCTGACGTCACTCATTCAAAGTGAATGGGAAGCGTTGAAGCTGATGCCCCGTGTAAATGGGGCGTCAAAGCAACGATTGTGGAGACCGGAAACACTTCTAGTTCTTACTAGTGATGTGCGTCACTGGTTTCTAATGATGGGAAGTTCGGATCATTTACTGACTCGGATCTTTGAGTCTCGCTCATTGAGATGAACAAATCTTTTATTCGAGTCAGTTCGTTCAATTTGCCAAAATATTATTAAAATGTTACGAATTGCTTCCAAACACATCTACAACTAGCCCAAGGTGTCCGATTCGATACCAAGTAAAATGAAGGCGAGTATCGGCGATACCGATCCGATACTGCCCAAAAATGACTGGGAAATTAAAGTAGCAAGTAGTGTACTTAAAAGTGTCACTTCATACTGAATGCGAGACATATTACGGGTTACTCTTGTTTATTGATGAAGAATTATCATACAAAAAAAGAGCCAACTTGCATATTTATTGACAGCATCTGAGCTAAAACGCCTGCCTGATCATCTTAACAAAACGTTCACTCTTCTACGTTTAGTGACATGTTAATCCGGCTCCCCTGAAAGTGTTTTGAACCTTTTCCTGTTGTTTTATCAGTCACAAAAACCCAAGCCCCCAAAATACAGCCACATTTTCTCCCTCTGTACCTGGATAGTGCCTACCTGCTGCACCTAAGGACTCTGATAGCGATGTCTGTCTCGCCCTAGCAGCACCTGTGCCTCTCCTTTGCTCCTCTTCTGACCGCCTATAGTCATGACGTAGTCTTGTGATTTATATGTAGATGTTTGATTAGGCTTGTGGTATTACCACAGTACCTCACTGTTTTGTTACACGTGTCACAAACCGCTTCGTTTGAGTTTATGGAAGTGAAGTAGCTCCACACATAACTTCGCTTGCGGTCACCCATATCCAATGACAGATGCTGCGTCCCAAACCGCATACTATCCGTCCTAAATAGTATGTGAAAATAGAATCAGTATGTCCCAAATCGTAGTATGTTGAAAAGAGTATGCCAAAAATTCCCGGATGGTTTACTATTTCCGGTCAAAATTTTAAGTGTAGAAGCGTCCATACTCTAACCGCTGATATTGCCCACAGTACATTGCGCGTTGGACGTGAATTCGATTAGAACTACAAAACGGGTGAAAAGTGTAAACAAACTACAAACATGATGGACGCGCGAGACCAACCGTCAAGCAGAGAGGCTTCGGTAAAGATGTTTGTATGACTGTTAGTTAATATCTATCCCTCTGGAGAATATTTAAATAGCGTTGTCTGTGTTATATTTCATCTGCAACAACAATACTGAACTTATATAAAGACGTGTTTGGACATTACCGTCTGAATGCAGAATTATCCAAAGACCTGAGGAGATTTCTTTGCATGAAAGACTCGTGAATGGGAGATTATCCTGCTGCTGCTTCTCCAATAAGGTAGGACATTAAATACGACAGAAATGTGGATGATTGACAGGGCTCTTAACTAAGCAACACAACGATCTGTGCAACGAGGAAGTAGCATGTGCCAAAGCTTGCATACTTTTCTGTTACACACTCAAACGTATATATTTTTCCTCCACAAAAAGTACATACTTTTAGGTCGTAGTATAAGTATGCGAATTGGGACGCAGCAAGAGTGACTGAACAACATGTGCCAGCGGACTGAGTGGCTAGCTAGCGTGCCCTGCAGTTGTACAGTGCCATATTACGCACATGACTTGGCAGGCGGAAGAACAAGTAGTTCCGACTAAGTTGGCATTATCAACTAGAGTAACTGTGGTTACGCTATATTTCTATTTCCAATAAACTACATATTCGCTTCAAATTACTGAAATATCGATATTTTGGTAAGATAATCGATTCTAGAACATACAAAGCTGGTATCGAGATATCGATATTTTAGTATCGATCCGCACATCACTAGTTATTACTAGTGCTAGTGTTTAATGTAGCCTGTGTAATGTTGTTATCAGAAGTAATTGGAATACTCCATTCTGATTGGTCAGTCATGATGACCGATATGTTCCTGAAAGACGCCAGTGAGAGACGAGTCTCCGCACTGATCCTGTGGGCCAGCCTGAACACCTGCAGCTTCTCCGTGATGGACGTCCAGCGTTCTCCTGCGCCCAGACTGCAGCTCCGCACAAGAAGTTTGGCCAGAGGAGAAATGGTCGTGCCTGGATTCTCTCGAGGTTCCCCCCCCTTCGCTTTCTTGCTTGGTTCGGGACTTGTAGAGGGAACTTCCAATCACCTTGACCGTCAGTGAATACATTCACATGTGTCTGCCTGTCTGTCCCGCTGCAGGTTTTGACGTTGGCGCCATCTTGTGACTGAATAATGCGCAGGTTAGTGTATACATTTAATTTAAGAAATAATACACAATTATAGCTCAGAACAATGTTTTGTTTTTCATGTTTTGTGGCGTAGTAGCTGAGTAACAATCGAGATTAGTACATCCAGGATGGCTGTTTTCACAGAATGAAGCTCTTTAGTCTTATACGACAGTGCTCCACTTCCAATAAACCTGTCTGTTTTTTATTTTTGTGATAACAGCCCCCTGGACGTACTTTACGCCTAACATAAAGCCCTTTACACAATGTCTGCTGAGAAGCCTGGCATGATAGTGGGCAGGGACATGCAGAGACCTTTTAAGGGGCAGGGGCTCAAGTGGAAAAAAGGGCAAATAAAATAAATTTAATTAATTTAATTTAATAAATCAAATATATTAAAGGAAGTTTCACCCTAAATTCACCATATACTCACCCTTAAAAGGATAGTTAGTTCAAAACTGAAAATTCTGTCACCATTTACTCACCTTTTACTTGTTCCAAACCTGTTTGACTTCTTTTCTTCTGTCGAACACACAAAATAATATTTTGAAGAAAGCAGGAAACCTGTAACCATTGACTTTCATGGTATTTGTTTTTCCTACTCTGGAAGTCAATGATTTCAAGTTTATAGCTTTCTTTAAAATATATATTTTTAATCTTTTATTCATTTATGTTCAACAAAATAAAGAGACAAAGAAATGGAAACACTTGAGGGTGAGTAAATTAAATTTTTTAGGTAAACTATCCCTTTTCAATCTATTATTTTTGTTTGAGTTTTTTTTCTGTTGAACAAAATAATAAAACATTTTGAAGAATGTAGGACACATTGATAGCCACTGACATCCATAGCTAGCCTATATGTACATGTTTTATAGCTTTAATTAACATGATATATTCTGAATAAATGACTGCAAAGACGAGACTATTCACTATTCAGCTGTTGTTTCTCCATCACGTTAGCCTGTATGCCTAAGATATTGCCCTGGCTAAACTTTAGCTAACTTATTACATGGTTGTTAATCAGGAGGATGTTAGCAAGACAAAATAGCCTATTGAACTTTTGGATAAATAGCGTTAAATTTGAGCCTCAGGTAGTTAACCGTTACTCACCTCCACACAATATGTATGAACGACGGATGAATTTACATCGGCGGTTCTGTTGATCATATCGTGCTGCCGTAAAGGAGGTCAGCTAGTAATGCGTTTTACACACACCCCGTCTGCAGTGTGTGTATGGGCAGTGTTGCCAGATGTAGCTGACCAATTCCAGCCCAAAACCCGCCGAAATGCAAAAACAACCGCCCAACAACCGGTTTTCACGAATGGGGGTGGGGGTTGACGATTGCAATTTTTCCGAAAAGTGGGAGGTGGGGTTGGCGGTCCCAGTTTTCATGAAAACTGGCATAAGCGGTTATAGACGTTACTCCACTGTTGACACCTTACTTCTGAGTACATAGTACCAATGTAAATAGAGTCTTCCTTAGAGCATTCACCTCGCATGTGATTTTTCTTTCCAAATCACCGGTTTGAGGCTCGCTTGGAGTGGCTAGACTAAAACCAAGATATACTTAAAAAATTTTTTTTTTTTTTATTGTCTGACAGGGAAAGCTGTCCTTATAAAGAACACGCATTAACTTATACACATGTTATATTATTATTAGTGTTTAAAAAATAATTATTATCCCCAGGAAAAAAGGGCACTTTCTCTCCAGGAGAAAAAAGGGCAGGGGCTCAAGCACCCAAAGCCCCCACCTCTGCACGTGCCTGATAGTGGGCTAGAACGACTGGCCTAATGTATATTATTCCTCTTAAAACACGGCTACTTGCCACCCAGTGGTGTACTGTTACACCCAACCCAAATTTAAAGGAAAGTAGGCATAGAAATGACGAAAGTCAATGTTTCTTTGATTCATATATATATATATAACATCAGCTGCCTGTAACTATTAACTTCCACGAAGGGAAAAACAAATACTGTTTCAATGTAAGTCAATGGTTACAGGTTTCCAGCTTTCTTCAAAATATCTCCTTTTGTGTTCAACAGAAGGAAAAAAGACAAACCGGTTTGGAACAAGTAAAGGTTAAGTAAATGATCACAATTGTCATTTTTTTGGGGGAAAACTATCCATTTAAAATAAATAAATAAACAAACAATTGAAGGGAGATGCTAATAGTCTAATCCTATTCAATGATTTATGTTTAGCAAATAGTGGTATGTACCTTATTAAATAATTTTAATATTGGGAAAAGAGTCAATCAAGATAGTTACAACAATTTAGTGAACTTTTATTTAACTCAATAAGGCACAGAAAGACGGCTTTTTAACTTTACTGGCTTATTACCAGGGCCAGACGGAATCTGCGGACGTTTTTTGCTATTTCTGCGGAGAATTTTGGTAAAAATGAATTATTTTAGGAGTTTTATAACTAAAACCTTAAAATGTGAAATAAAAAATAAAATCTTTTTAACTTATTTAATGTTTAAAATGCAAATCCAATTAGATTAACAGTAAATAGTTAACTTTAAGTAAATAAACAGAATTAATGATGGGCTAAAAATCTGCAGAATTCTGCGCGCGCAGATTCCGTGTGGGCCTACTAATTACTTTACATTTAATAGGTTCCTTTAAACACCAGTCAGCTATTATGTTTGTCACATTCGTGCGTGCTTGTTTTAAACCAAGCTAATAGGAGTCTGTCTTCTGCTGTCGCTGTTATATACTAGTTACCCTTTTAAATCGCATATTGTTACGCGATTTATGAGCTGTCTTTGCCTCACTGTTATATATAGTGTAATACACTTAAAAATGTTTGACTAATATGAGGGGCCAGACGGAATCTGCGGACGTTTTTTGCTATTTCTGCGGAGAATTTTGGTAAAAATCTGCGGAATTATTTTGGGGGTTTCATAATTAAAACCTTAATATGTGAAATAAAAAATAACGTCTTTTTAACTTATTTAATGTTTAAAATGCAAATCCAATTAGATTCACTTTATTTGGTAAACAAAGCAAGTCTCTCATATAATATCTCTACTAAAAGACAGAAAATATTACCGTACAAACTGCATTGTGCTTAAATCAGATGAACATTTTTATATTAGTCAATAATATTACTGTAATTAATTAAACAACTGAATAAATTTAGATTTACACACATTTACTGAAGTAAATAAACAATTAATGATGGGCTAAAATCTGCAGAATTCTGCGCGCGCAGATTTAGTGTGGGCCTGCTAATAATATGGTAGGGTTGTGTACTACACTAGAAGTATTCCACTGTATTGTATAGACAGGCATAGCCATTTGAGTTCTGAATGAGCCTAATAGGCTCAACACGCCTGTGGTGCAAATCACTTTCTATACTCAGTTATTTTTTTCCATGTATTAAATAAATAAAACTGCCACTTTTTAAAATTCAAAATGGCATGAACATACAAATGTACAGGCTATTTTACATATTTCACTATCATAATAAGGAAAAATAATACGACACTTGATGTTTCACTCGGATCTCACTCTGATATGCAGTTAAAATGAGTACGTATACCGAGTGGTTCTGTCACTGTGTTTAATCCTGTGCATGAACGTATGCCATATGCACTGTAATGTGTTTTATAATCATAGTCAATTTTGAAATATACAGAGCGAACTGTTGGTTAAGAGTTGCGTTTTCGCTGGAGTAAACAGCTGTGATGATGAGGTGAGCGCCGAGGAAACAGTAGACGGGGAAACCAGCCTGATCTCACGAGGAAACGTGAGTACTTTACGTTTTGTCAGTTTAGTGGCTAATTCGTACAAGTCGAGTCGTACGAATTCATAACGCCACCCCTAACCCCAACCATCATTGGGTGATGAGCAAATCGTACTAATTTGTACGAATTAGATCATACGAATTAGCCACTAAATCAAAAAGTTACGAAGTGATACGAGTGCGCTGTAGTAAAGAACTGCAGATATTATCGATAAACTCACACCTTCTGCTCTCGCTCTGCTCACCTGCGGTTTGCTGAAAAAACAGGTTGTTGCTAGATCGGATACGTTTGCGGGTGGAAGTTAAAGAGAATTATTTACGTTATTTATTAAATTTCCCATTTATTGTATTTTATTATCGTCTACCCCAACCCTAAACCCAACCGTCACAGTAACCTAAAAACAGTAGTCGTACCGAGTGTTATTTATGTTATCTATTAAATCACCTAATAAATTATATTTTTAATGCCTACCCCTCCCCCCAAACCCTAAACTCAACCATCACAGTGCTGCATCCGAAACCGCCTACTACTAAGTAGGTACTGCATTTGAATTTAAACGCACTACTCGGCCGTTAGAAAAGTGCGTTCTATACAGTATGAATGTGAGCAGTATGAATGGAATTCGGACGTACTACATCAGCCATTTTGTCATGGTCACGTGACCTACCTGCGTCAGTTGCGTCGCTTCACGTCCATTCATAAATTCTCTCGCATCATGGGATAGCGCAGCGTCCATGGGATGCGCACTTCAGAATCTCGCCGGAAGTAGTAAGTCATCCGGGTACTTCTCGCATACTGATTTTAGTGTACTATATAGTATGGAAGTATGCGGTTTCGGACTCAGCCATTAATTATTGTTATAGAGTGTCCGCTATATTAATGTGCATATGGCACTTCCGGCCAGCCGCATATCCAATCTAGACTTTACCCTGAAAACGGAGCGGTGGAAGTCTCATGCCGCCGTTTTCAAATCAATTAAAGGAGACTGAGCTAAAATATCACGGTTTCACGGTGTTGTGCTCACCGCTCTTAAACATATTCTCTTTAAATGTCTGGGTAAAAACTAAAAACCTTTTCCCCTTTGAACACAATATACTTTGTTTTGAGAAACGTTTAAAATATTTTGGAGCAGTAAACAGGTCAGGTTAAATAATTCAAATAAATCATTGACCTCTGCTGTCTTCGTTAGGTCTAAAACCTACGGTGGTCGAGAGAGCTTAGCGCGCCGCAGTTTAAGAAAACACAAGCTATTACAAAAAACACCGTCAAACTAAGAAAGGGGACCCAAAAACATGACGGACCCTGCTGAGACATGGATGTGTTATTATGCCGTGACTGTTGCTCAGTGAAGTTGTTGGTGGTCTTTTAAAGGTGAGGGTTGTTTTTGTTTACTTTAATATCCTGATTACACGATTCCATTGTCTTTTGTAAATTATTAGCCTAAATAAACTGAATGTGAAACGTTTTAATAGTATGCAGCGTGTTTAATAAATGCAGCGCGTTTCTTCAGTTGTGAGAATTCTGCAACAGGTGTGCTGTCAAAATGATACTGTTGATACTGAAAACGTAAAAAAAACACCTTGCAAATACCGTAGAAACGGTACAGTAGAAAATTCTGGCGGTTTTAATACCTTGGCTTTTTTAAATCGCGGTATACCTTGAAAACGGTAATCGTCCCATGCCTGGTGACAGCGTGTACATTTAAAGACAAGCTGATTCATTTACACCATTTAATTGAAACGTTCAGTTAGCTTTTAACAAACAATTTACATTAAATTTGAGTTGACATTCTCTAACCCATCCCTGCCAGTCTCCCGCTCTTCTTAGATATTATGGCAGGCCCAATCAAATGGTGGTACTGTAATGTTCAATATGCTTTTATAGTCGTTTCCACTATCAAAAGGTACCAAAAAGCGAACCGTACCACTTTTTGGGTACCTAGCACAACAAAAGGGTACCAAAAGGCGGAGCCAGACGCGCAGCTGAACGCTATTGGTTTACAGAGACGCGTCACTCGCTCGTGCACAAGCCAGAGAATGGAAACAAAGAAACCACCATTTTAAAATACACAGCCGAGACATTACACCGTAATAATGTATACATATAACGAGCCATGATCGACCTGAGCTCAAACAAACCTTGTCGTCATCTTGATGAACAGCCACAAAGCCAAGAACAAAATCTGCCGTGTGCTGTCAGCCTGATCTCACGAGGAAACGTACGTATTTTACGTTTTTGTCAGTTTAGTGGCTCATTCATACGAGTTGAGTCGTACGAAAATGTACGATTTTAAAAAGGAGGCGTGGCACCCGACCCCGCCCCTAAACCCACCCGTCATTGGGTGATGAGCAAATCGTGCTAATTTGTACGAATTAAGCTGCGGTCACACTAGAGTTTGAGCTTGCGAAATCATGTCGTGCGGCGCTGCGAAAAGGGGCGGGATTAAACAAGATGATTAGACATTAAAAAAGCCAGCGATTGCTCCATGTTTTAAATTTCTGTTCAGAGAGGTCATGTTTTGATCCTGGATTGGTCTCACGCAGTCAAGTGATGCAATTTCGCAGGTCAGAGTTCACCAAGCTTGAACTTTGCACCTCAGCGAAATGCGAAACTCGACGCATGACCCTGCGTTTCCGGTCTGACGCATTCGCGTGCGTATGAATGGAAGTCTATGGGGAGTAAAGCCCAGTGTGACCGCGGCTTGAGATCGTACGAATTCATACGAATTAGCCACTAAATCAAAACGTTACGATTGCCGTGAGATTGCGTTGGTCCTGTTGTTGTATTACGAGCCCGTCTAAAAGCGGGAGCGGTTTCACTGTCTCCAGAGAGCTCGCGTGCGCGTCTATATCCGAAATAACGAACTTCTTGAGCCGATGATAATAACGTGCGCTTGATTATTGAAGTGCTTCTGACATCCGATCTGTTCCAAGGGTTGGTACCCTTTTGGCAGTGGAAACGCAAGCCAGACAAAGGTGACCCTTACCGACCCGTACTGTACCAGTAAGTGGAAACGGGCCAAAAGGTTACCACGTGCCAACTTTGGCCCACGAGCCCAAGTTTGGGCATCTCTGATCTAGAAGAATTGTCTTTATCGTCATAATGAGGTCTTGTTTACTGAAATCACAAGACGATTCATTGAAGAGCATTACTACAGGAACAAAACATTCCAGCTGGAATACCAAATCAGAAATAAATGATGTACACTCAGAAAATAGTAATTATTCAGTTTAACTTTTAATTGTATATTACTAGGGTATTCTCCAAGATCTTGTGCGATATCCGTCGCCACCGGCTTGCTTGGTTTGGGACTTTAGCTGCGCATGGATGGTTTTGCTCTTCAGTGTTTGGACTTTCAGCAGTGAAAATGAAACCACACTGACCTGAAGTAAACTCTGAAAACTGGACTGACAGTTTCAATTCACTATAGTCTTCCGTGTGAAGCTGCTTTGACACAATCTACATTGTAAAAGCGCTACACAAATAAAGGTGAATATCCCACAACACACCATGTAATAAATTTCAACAACAGCTTTTTTTAAATAATGTGTATTTCAGAAAGATGTACAGAAAAGTGTTTCATTTACACACACACACACACACACACATATATATATATAAACCAACATAAATATGAAACCATGCACATATACTGCTGAATTACCACTTCATACAAAAGCGCGTGTAAAGCGTTAACAAACGGCACGTCGTTAAAAAGCCTTCAGATGAAGAAGCTTAACCTAAAGCGAAGGTGAGAAGACTACAGTCGTAAAACAATCTGAACAAGATCCAAAACGCTGCTGGCAAAACTGCCTCTGAAATATCAAATGGGTATTAAAGCTGTCGAATCAGTTTACATTCAGCTAACACACACACACACGCGCACAAAAGAAATAATAATAATCATAATACTGACACTTTGGGTTGGCTTCACGCGTTCAACTCCAAAAGCCCTTTAGTGCAAGAGAGTTTTCGACAGCGACGCTCAGCGGAAACACGCGGCGGAGGACACGAGCGGAGGGCTCAAGCACTCAGAAATCAATCAACATTAAAAACGCGACGTCTGCTGGGTGGCCGAGTGTCACTTTTAAGGACTTTAAAGTGTCTTTGTGGACGGAGTGTTTCCAGGAACTGTGCTCAGGTGCTGCTGCTGTCACTGCAAAACATTACCTCATCGCGTCGAGGTGCGGTTGTCTTCCGTCTAGTCCGCATGTTTACAGATTCTTAAAGGGACAGTTCGCTAAAAATGAAAAATAGGCCGATTTCTGTAGCTGAAAACGTAGAGAGGGGAAACATACATGAAGAACCCGACATTTCTAAACCCTTAAAGTTTATTATTATTATTGTATATTTTTATATTTAATTTTGTTTTGTAGTTATAATTTTAATGTTAAATCATGTTTTTGCTTCTTGTTCTATGAAGGTCCATATTTGTTTAAACGTCAATTGTTAAACGTTTAAGACGGGAATCTTCTACTGTGTTCAAGAAAAGAAAAATGAAATGACCTCAGGGTTTGTTTCTCCCTCACGTGGTTTTAAACCTTTATGAGCTTCTTTCACACAAAGGAAGATATTTTGAAAAATGTTGGTCGCTGGCACCCGTCAACTACCGTAGAAAATACTATGGAAAACTAAAAACCAGTAACCATTGACTTCCATTGTAGAAAAGAAAATACAATGGAAGTCAATGGTTACCGGTTTCCAACATTCTTCAAAACATCTTATTTAGTGTTTAACAGAAGAAACTCAAACATGTTTTGAACACAAGTGAGAAAATGACAATATCTTCATTTCTGAGTGAACTATCGCTTTAAATCAGAAAGAACATAGAAATATCAGGATGTTAAAATAAAAACTAGTCTTGTTTTCAGAAAGATTAAGCAAGTTTTCCCCCTAAATCAAGCAAAATGCTTTAAAATCAGGTGTATTTGGTCTGTTTTAAAGAGACACTTGAGTTTCTTTCACAAAATGAGATATTAAAAAAAACCTGTAACCATTGACTTCCATTGTAGAAAAGAAAATACAATGGAAGTCAATGGTTACCGGTTTCCAACATTCTTCAAAACATCTCATTTAGTGTTTGACAGAAGAAAGAAACTCAAACGTGTTTGAAACAAGGACGAGTAAAGGACGACAGAAGCGTCTTGTTTTTTTGGTTAAGTAGGTTAAGGTTAGGGCTTTGGTTAACCGTCCACTTAAGAATGTTTAGATCATAAGCCTCAAACTAGATTCCTGCAAGCTCTGCACAGTTTTGCTCCAACCCCAATCAAACACAGCTGATCCAACTAAATAAAGGTGGTCAAGACTAGTAGAGACTATTAAGCAGGAGTGTTTGGTTTTTTAAAGAGACACTTGCTTATTTTTGCACAAATGTGTGCTGATTTAAAAGGATAGTTCACCAAAAATGTACTCACTACCTACTCTCCCTCAAGTGTTTCCAAACCGTTATGAGTTTCTTTCACAAAAATTAGATCATAAAAAAAATGGGTAACCATTCACTTCCATTGTCGAAAAAGAGTATACAATGGAGGTCAATGGTTACCGGTTTCCAACATTCTTCAAAACATCTCATTTAGTGTCCGACAGAAACTCAAACATGTTTGAAACAAGTAAATGACGACAGAAGCGTCTTGTTTTTGGTTAAGTAGGTTAAGGTCAGGGCTTTGGTTAACCGTCCACTTAAGAATGTTTAGACATTTAGCCTAGAAACAAGACCAAACCTCTAGGACAGACAATCATTGTTAGCCAGACGTCACCTTCACTAGTAGATCATGGAGGACGTTCGCTGGACGTCATCATTCAGCAATCAGAAAGGACAACAACTGTCATGTGTTAGCTGGTTAGCGCTGTGTTTAAGGCCTAGAGCTGCGAGGAAACGTCCTTCGGGAAAAACAGACCATACACCAAAACACCAGCGATGTCTGTGTGGGGAGGGGGAGGGCTGAAGGTCGGCACGTCTCACTGAGTGTGTAAGCAGCAGTGTATTTACAAGAACCACACTGGTTTACTGTGTTTCGCTTCCCTTTTCACCGTGCAGTGGCGCGCCGCTTCAGCCTTACGCTGCAGAATGTCGTACTTTGTGCTTTCGTCTCGTTTCTAGTCCAAATAGCAAGAGATTCTTCAATCAGGATGTCTTGTTTTAGAAACAATACGTCAAAATTAAGCGAGTTTTCCCTTTAAATTAAGATTATTTTGCTTGTTTTAAAGAAAAACTCGTTTAATTTTGACGTATCATTTCTGAAATCAGACTATTTTTGTCAGCTTGTCCTGCAAAAGCTTCTTAATTTGAGGATTTTTAGATATTGAACGAGACGAAAACTCGACGTGCGGACGACGTTTCTTGCAGCGCACGTCTGGAGTCCGGCAGCTGGAAGAGGCACTTCTTGACGCAGTTTGTTGGCTTCTCCTCTTCTCGTCCGCTGTCGAGCGTTTGTTTTTGGTTGTGTTTGTCCGGACGGCGGGTGGCAGTTCCTCATGGCCTGATGTGAGGAGGCACTTGGTTTTTCTCTGAGGATGTCAGGAGATGCTATGTCATCAGAATGGGCTTTTGTCTGACCTCCAGAATATCTGAAAGAGAAACAGTGGAGGAGTTTTGATATGCTAACAGATGGAAACCAAACATGGGTAATAGTAGTGTCCCTAATTACACATTGACTATCAGGGAGGGTAGGGTTGGGGTGGTGTGTATATATACGGTGGGTACGGGAAGTATTCAGACCCCCTTACGTTTTTCACTGTTATATTGCAGCCATTTCCTAAAATCATTTGGTCCTCATTAACGTACACACAGCACCCCATACTGACAGAAAAACACAGGATTGTTGACAATTTTACAGGTTTATTAAAACAGAAAAACTGTTCTGTTGGCTTCATTGAACACAGACCTTCAGCATGCACTGGGGCGGTTTGCTGCCGAGTGTGACGTGGCTGGGATGAGAATCAGCACCTCCATGTCCAAGGCCATGGTGCTCCACCGGAAAAAAGTGGTTCGCCATCTCCAGGTTGGAGGAAAGTCCCTACCCCAGGTGGAGGAGTTCAAGTATCTTGGGGTTTTGTTCACGAGTGAGGGAAGGATGGAGCGTGAGATTGACAGGCGGATTGGTGCAGCGGCAGCAGTAATGCGGTCGATGTACAGGTCCATTGTGGTAAAGAAGGAGCTGAGCCGAAAGCCAAAGCTCTCGATTTACCGGTCAATCTACGTTCCTACTCTCCCCTTGGGTCATGACCGAAAGGACAAGATCTCGGATACAAGCGGCCGAAATTAGTTTCCCTCGCAGGGTGGCAGGGCGCACTCTTATGGATAGGGTGAGGAGCTCTGTCACCCGGGAGGAGCTCGGAGTCGAGCCGCTGCTCCTCCACATCGAGAGAAGTCAGCTGAGGTGGCTCGGGCATTCGGATGCCTCCTGGACGCCTACCTAGGGAGGTGTTCCAGGCATCTCCCACCGGGAAGACCCAGGACATGCTGGAGGGACCATGTCTCTCGGCTGGCCTGGGAACTCCTCTGGTTCCCCCAAGAGGAGCTGGAGGAAGTGTCTGGGGTTCTCTCCTAAGACTACTGCCCCCCCGGCCCCGGAAAAGCGGCAGAAAATGAATGAATGAAACAAACTGAAATATCACATGGTCATAAGTATTTAGACCCTTTAAAGGAACTGCCTGAAGAGCTCAGAGACAGGTTTGTGGCAAGGCACAGGTCTGGCCGAGCTTACAAAAAAATTCTGCTGAACTTCAGGTTCCTAAGAGCACAGTGGCCTCCATAATCCTTAAACGGAAGATTCTGGGGAGGACCAGAACCCTCCCTAGAGCTGGCCGTCCGGCCAAACTGAGCTATCGGGGAGAAGAGCCTTGGTGAGAGAGGTAAAGAAGAACCCAAAGATCACCAGAGATGCAGTCGGGAGATGGGAACAAGTTGTAGAAAGTCAACCATCATTGCAGCTCTCCAGGACCTGCTCAGGACCTCAAACTGGGCCGAAGGTTTACCTTCCAACAAGACAATGACCCTAAGCACACAGCTAAAATAACAAAGGAGTGGCTTCACAACAACTCTGTGACTGTTCTTGAATGGCTCAGCCAGAGCCCTGACTTAAACCCAATTGAGCACGAGAATACCGATATTTAGCAAACGCCCCATAACACATCCCACACTGAACCAAATTCAACAACGAACTACGTTTTAGGTGGATTTTGTCCAAAATGATGCCATTTCAGTTCATAAGTATATTAGTTCTCGTAAGTATATCAGGGCCTTTAGTTCTTGTTAACAAGCACAACTTGCACAAAATTGTAAACTTTTAACAACTTTAAAACAATTGAACCGAATGATTAGTTACTGTTAGTAAACACATGACCTAAAGCAGCATCACTGAAGTGTTTGTCTGGAGTTGGGACGCGCCGTACCTGTGGTGATGCGATGCAGAGGAAGAGTCACGTAGGTGAGATGTGAATACAGCAGAAAATACTCCTCCTTCCTGTTCAGTTTGAGCCACGAGCCCACCAGAGATCGACCCGTCCCTGACAGAGAGCGGGAGCGCAGGTTTGACGCATTACACATATCTACGGCGAGAGGAAAGAACATTCGGTTTTACCTCCAGATGCACTGAAGGAAAGCGGTTATCCATAACAGTGTGAGCTTTATTACTATTATTTATGAATCCACGGCTATTAACAGAAGAAAAATAGGATCATTTCAGCATTAGAAACTAAATCATGTGAAGAATCAAACAGTATTAAAATACACCACTGCATAAAATCTTACATTCACGTTATTTTGTCATTGTGTCGACAAATCTTCCATCTTACGAATTCAATTTGATCCTTCAAATTCAGTCCAAATGAGTTTAAAGATGCGCTAAAAACATTTTATAATTCATAACTGAGTGTTTTAACGTACTCAGTTGTTTACTCGAGATCACACAAATGAGTTACGCAACAACATGAGTGTTCTGCGTAGTTACAAATAATAATGCAATACAGTTCTGTCTGACTCTCAAATCTGATTGGCTGACAGCCGTGAGATATTCAATATCAGCACTCGTACAGCCTCCTCACCCTTGTGTATTACTCCGCCCACACGAGTGGCAAGCAGAGGACTACAGTTTGACGAATATTGCAGCTGTTGGACAACATCATGTACGAGAATGGCGAGAATGTAGTTGTTTAGATTGCAACTATGCCGTTTATTTACAGCGCGATTCAGCAGTCATCAGCCTGTCATACTGAGAAGAGCAAAGACGATTGACGCTCCGCCACAAGATGGCGATGGAGGCCGCATAATAACTTAGGAAAGAAAAACAGCATTTTCTCAGCGTACGTTTCAAACCACAGCTGAACGAATCATTATAGAACAGGTAAGTGACACTCTAAGTTAATCTCTCTCTTGTGTATGTTGTAGTGCTGTATTTATACTACAGTAATCTGCTAGTGTTTGCTTTGCTTTGGCTTTTTCAGGGTGAATTATTGTGATCTCCCGATTTCAGCAGAGAAATACTGGGAAATCTCTGTAGACTGATGGCATTTCATGCTGTTATAATCTTAAAATGTGAGCAAAATCAGCTGTTCTGTCGTCACTTTAGACATTACGCTAGAGAATCATTCAAACACTAGCTCTAAAGTGACGTTTGTGAAGTAGCTACAGCTTCTGCTGTTCTGACGTCAGCTGCAGATGTGAATGAGTGGAGGAAGAAAGTAGTTCCTCATACAAAAGGGTTTGATTGTGTTTCTTTTTTTATATACACATTATTATGCCGTCGAACTGTTGTATAAACGCAATATCACACGAGTAGCATTGCGAAATGACGAAATCGTCACTTGTGGGACACTAAGGTACTCGGCCTGCAGCCTCGAGCCAACGCACGCCTCCCACCAGTGCAGATATAAAGCCACATCGCACTGCTACTCGTGTGATATTGCTCATATATCGTTCTTTTTGTTAATGTGTAACGTATTTCGTGTTTCGACCATTCCTGATCCAATCTCCAACTTTGTTTCCTGTCTAATCATTGTTCTGTCATAATAAAAGCCCAAAAAAATACTGCACAGATCAAGGATTTGTCGTGGATTGAAAGGAACAAAAATAAATAACGCTAATATTGATAAACATTTTGTTTTATTTGGTGCAACTACTTTTAAGTTACGTCTAAATTTAATTTTAAGTCACGTCAATGCAAAAAAAAAAGGGTATTTTAGCAAAGTACAACCTGTTTTCCTGATAAATTCAACTTTATTATCATTAGCTTCTGTGTACTAAATAAATAGTATTTACATTATGGTAGTGAATTTGCAATTTTAAAAGGTTGTTAAATACAATCATGTTATCATTTCCACATTATATATATATATATATGTGTGTGTGTGTTTTTTGTATTTAATTTGGGCTTTGTATAAACCAGTCCTGGAGGGCCGGTGTCCTGCATAATTTTGCTCCAACCCTAATCAAACACACCTGCTTGTAGCTTTCTAGTTCTCGAAGTCACTCATTAGCGTGTTCAGGTGTGTTTAAATAGTGTCGGTGCAAAAGTCTGCAGGGACCCCGGCCCTCGAGGACTAAGTTTGTCTATACATTAGATCTATTATCCAGATGTTGTATATATGTCAAATTTTCATACAAATTATGTTGAATTGTGTGATGCATTTCAGATGTGAAATGTGTTCAAATATTATTTACAGGATACAGTTTATTGCTATAATTGAGTATTTTCATGCAGCTGAAGTGAGAATTATTAGCCCCCCTGTTTATTTTTTTCCCTCAATTTCTGTTTTACAGAGAGCAGATTTTTTCAGCACATTTCTAATCATAATAGTTTTAATAACTCATCTCTAATAACTGATTTATTTTATCTTTGTCATGATGACAGTAAATAATATTAGACTAGATATTCTTCAAGACACTTCTATACAGCTTAAAGTGACATTTAAAGGCTTAACTAGGTTAATTAGGTTAACTAGGCAGGTTAGGGTAATTAGGCAAGTTATTCTATAATGATGGTTTGTTCTGTAGACTATCGAGAAAATATATAGCTTAAAGGGGCTAATAATATTGACCTTAAAATGGTTTTTAAAAAATGAAAAACTGCTTTTATTCTAGCCGAAATAAAACAAATAAGACTTTCTCCAGAAGAAAAAATATTATCAGAAATACTGTGAAAATTTCCTGAATCTGTTAAACATCATTTGGGAAATATTTAAAAAAGAAAAACAAACTTCAACTGTTTATGTTTTATAGTATAGAATTATAATTTAGTTTATTTTGATATGATAAATGAGCTGTAACATGAGCTTTCAAAAGAAATAAAAATTCCCTATAAATTGTCCAAATTAAGCTCTTAGCGATGTACATTACTAATCAAAAATGATGTTTACAGTAGAAGATTTACTGAATATCTTCATTCTTCTTTTCAATCTTCTTTACTTAATATTCTAATTTATAATTTTGCTAGGTGCACCATAAAATTGGCATTGTGGTCCAAAATCACATATTTCTAATTTATTATATATATATATATATATATATATATATATATATATATATATATATATGAGCAATATCACACATGTAGCAGTGCGATGTGGCTGTATATCAGCACTGGTGGGAGGTGTGCATTGGCTCGAGGCCACAGGCCGAGTGCCTTAAGCCTGGTTTATCCTCGACGCGTACGCTAGTTCACTTGAGTGCGCGCGGCGAATGTGACATCATCGCGGTGTTATCGGAAGTTCACTTTGGGTGCGCGCGACATCATTTTGGCTGGCGGAGCGCATGATTTTTTTTGAGACTTGAGCGAACAGTGCGCGTGGCGCCGCGTTTGATTTGAGTTGAATATGAACTGCTTTGAAGAGATTTTGTCTGAAACAGTACGACTGTTCAGACATCTTTAAGTTCTGTGATCATAGAGAAACAGATAATCAATAACTCTTGGCTAGAAATAGCAACAGCTGTGGGAAAGGAGGAACGTTTTTGTTAAAAGGTTTGGAAAAACCTGAAGGATAAGTTTGTTAAAGCCAAAAGAGGCCATGGTAAAAGTGGAGAGCCGGGTACACAATTACAGAAATATGTTTTTCATCATTTATAGGTTTAATGCTGATGTGTATATTACAATATTGAATTTAAAACAATAGAAGAGCTACAAAATTAAAATTAAGGAACAAATAATTTCTTTGATAACTGGAAAGAAATATTTGATCCTGTCGGTTTACAGTATACTGACGCCTGTTTTTCTAGGCTTTATTGGTGATAATGATCAGGAATGTTGGACTATTATTGCCTTTTTAGCATAAGTAGAGGACAGAAACTAGCCAGACAGTAATGTGTGAATTGTGGAGCAGGCTAAATCTAAAAAAACCATTGCATTTTTAAGTAAGTGTGCTTTTTTTGCTTTTATTCTCGCCATAATAAAGAATATATTTGTAGAGCAGCCCATGTTCTGCTGTCATTAATATTCCAATAAACTTTAATAGGTAAAACTGTCCGAGACATGAACAAAAGGAAGTGATGCATCAAAGTTTGAGTAAAAAAATCTTGAATGGTTATAAAAATCCAATAAAAGTAATAAAATTAGTTTAAAAATCTTGAACGATATTAATGATATGTTAAGACTCTGTTTATCCAACCGCCCCCTGTCGTTTTAAAGAATATCACAACGGCGAACGCGGCAAGTATAAAAGCCTCGTCCATTTCGCGAGGTGCGTGCGTATGGAGCGAATTTAGTATCTAAAGTAATTCACGCAAAAGACACGATGTACACATGCGTAGTCAAATTCACGTGCATAAAACTAAATTCACGTGCATAAAATATTTATACATATTCACAAAAACAATTCACGTGCACAAAATAAAACTGACTGAAAATCCTGAACAGTGTCAAACATGTTTGAAATGATCAGAGAGCCTCCGATTTGTGTTGCAAAAGGTCGCGAAAAGCGATCGCCATTTTAATACTATGTTTACATATTACTAGATTAATACTATGTCTGCATATTACTATAGCACAACAACAGCTTGTTTACGTTCATTAGATATAATGTAAATTAAGTTTCTAGTCAGTGATAGTCAGGGAGGGAATTTAAGTTTTAGTTTGAAGCCTGCGCATCTCTCCGTTTCTCCGACTGCGCAAAAGGAGCGCAGAGAGGGTTTCATCGAGTACAGCTCTCATCTGATTGGCTGAAAGGTACGAGTCGCCTGCTGCTGCTGCCAGGACCGTCTCAAAACACACACACTCGTATCCAGAGCAAGTCGTACATGAAACAGGATTTGCACATTCTCATTCAGGATGAACTCGCCAATTTTAAACATTCAAAACTTTTTGTACACTCTTATACACTTGCAAATGGTGTTTTGCATTTGTGAAACGTATTTTATGAATATGTATTTTTATTTTGTGCACGTGAATTGTTTTTGTGAATATATATAAATATTTTATGCACGTGAATTTGGTTTTATGCATGTGAATTTGACGCATGTGTACATCGTGTCTTTTGCGTGAATTACTTTAGATACTAAATTCGCTCCATACGTGCGCAGTCAGCGGAGGTGCGTGACGCAGCACCAGGCGAAAGTATAAATCCAGCTTTAGTGTCCCACCAGTGACGATATGATAGCTAATTCGCACTGCTACTACTGTGATATTGCGTTTATACAACATTTAGACGGCATAAGATCGTGTGTATAAAAACGAAAATCAAACGCAGAGTCTCAAAAACCCTTTTGTACGAGGAACTACTTTCTTCCTCCTCTCATTCACATCTGCAGCTGACGTCAGAACAGCAGAAGCTGTTACTAATTCACCATCATCACTTTAGAGCTAGTGTTTGAATGATTCTCTAGCATAATGTCTAAAGTGACGACAGAACAGCTGATTTTGCTCACATTTTAAGATTATAACAGCATGAAATGCCATCAGTCTACAGAGATTTCCCAGTATTTCTCTGCTGCAATCGGGAGATCACAATAATTAACCCCGAAAAAGCAAAAGCAAAGCGAACACTAGCACACTGTTGTGTTTGCGATAAGGAAAAACGCTAAACACATGCACATCTGGTTTTTCGGTTTACTAAACTAGTCTGCAGTAACAAAAACGTAACTCGGAGTTCATTTTCTCATGTATATGAATTAACGATTATTATGACAAACGTTTATTTTGGATGCGATTAACGTTTGCTCGGCACTAATATAAACAAATACCATAAATACACAGCTGCTTTGTTAGTTAAAGATCATGAAAACAGAAACTGAAAGAGTAAACGGTTGTGTGGCTCTGGAAGTGTTGACCGCGTGTTTACCTTCGTCCTCCTCTTCTCGGAAGAACTCCTCGCTGTCGTTTGCTGAATGTGACTTCTTCATCTCGGCGTTTCGATTCCGCGGCACTTTCCGGCGGAGCGACGGTGAGAAGAAGGAAGGTCTGTTTCTCTCGGGGGTCGGCGGAGTGCTGAATGAGGTCACCTACGAGGAGAACAGGCCATTCATTCAGAAAACACGATGCAGCCCCAGAGCCTGCTATATAGCTTTAAACATGAAGGAACTGGGTTTTGACTGACCCTCTCGTGCAATGGAGAGTCTTGATCCTCCTCGGTGCCGCACGGCGAGGTGTCTCCGGTGGGCACTCGACTCACAGCCATCTCCGCATGACCTTTGCCCTGAGGACCCTTCATCCGCACAAACTCCATATTGTTGTACTTGTAAAAGCCGAATGACATCCGCTGAGCCATCTTAGCCGCCACACTTACCTATAAAGACACATCATGAACGCACGGAGAATGCTTATATGAGATTATAAACACTTCATCATATCAATCATATCAATCGAAAGCACACTGAGGAGTACCACAAGGCTCAGTTCGGGAAGTCATACCCGGTTGTCGTAGACCTTCTTGAGGGCCTCATAGCGAATGGAGCCCTGGAAGATGACGCCCTGAAACGTGTTGCTTTTATCGCTGGCCACCAGCTCCACACACACCATCTCACCCTCGCCAACAGTCATATCACTGAACACCTGATACACACACACACACACACACACATACTAGCATTTACATAACAGCATTTATTTTGATTATATTCAGTAGGTTCATTTGAAGCTGCACATCATGACATTCACACCATACAGACTGTCATGGTCATGTTGTTGGTTGTACGGTCGGAGGGGTCCAACTTCGCTCCATGTAACGGTGTATGAGACAAATAAGACTTTCATCATCGTCGTTTATTACGAATGATTTTGTTACTTAATATCCTTCCAGCTGTGTTTATAACCGATGTCTAACACACTTTCTGAGCAATAGATCTCCCACATCGTATGACACATCGTGATTTTCATTACTATTAAAACGATCGGCATGGACACTATAGAAATAAATGAATGTATATATACAATACATGAATATAAATGTGCTTTATAAATAAATATGGTATTGTTTTGTTTTAAAATGCGCAGTAGTATTACATTTCGATTTGTACTCTGCTGCGAAACTATACAGGTAAAGATATAGATGTTCAATTCAAAAGTTTGCTTTAGCTGCGACTGTTTGTCAATTGCGTACAAATACAATATTAGGGTGCTTTCACACATAGACGTTTGTTTCGGAATCTGTCTCGTTTCCCTCGTTAACGTGGTTCGTTTAGCCTAGGTGAATCCAGCAATCGCGCTCGGATCCGCACCGAATCAATTGGTCCGAGATCGCCTGAATGAGGTGGTGCGCATCGATTATATGGAGAAAACAAAACAATCCAACGAACTAACGACCCAGGCTATATCACAGTGTATTATGATTGTATAATAGCCACATACATGGCTATATGAAGAGGGAATGATGAGCAGGGCGAGATGTCATTCCCACTGGCAAATGTGTGTTTCATGTCTAACACGAAAGTGAAAGCATGCTGAAATATTACCGAGAGCTGTTTATCCGTTAGGAAAATTGACCGAAGTTGCCATCTGATAATTTATTCATATTTTAATCTTATAATATGCTGTGTTAGGCCTGTTGTTTTGTTCATTTCTGCACTGACAGCTCGAAAGAAAGTTCATCTGTTATTTTTCTCTATAATTTAAGCCTGTAATGCAGAATTCTAGCCAACGTTTCTTTAATAGATCGATTAATTCAATAGATAGATTTTTACAAAACTTGACAACTGACATAAGGCTCTGTATGAGAAAGATTTATATTTTGGTGACTGTCTGTGGGTGTCAAAATTAAAGTGCACAATTTCGCTTATAAAATATTCTATACACAACTGCTCAAAAGTTTGGTGTCAGTATGGTTGTTAAATATGTTAAAATAAGCTTCTCCTGCTCACCAAGGCTGCATTTATTTGATTATAAATACACATTGTAAAATTGTGAAATGTTTTTGAGCTATAAATTAACTGTTCAAAAGTTTTAAAAGTTCCAGTGAAGATGAATTTTCATTATTATTATTATTATTAAGGGTAATAGTAATAAAAGCAATAATGTCTGGTGTAATATTTTAATTAAAACTACATACAATAAGTAAGCAGTTATTTAATATTTTATTAAATATTTAACATTTTTTTTTACATTTAATAAATGTCGCCTTGATGAACTGAATAATTTTTCTTAAAAAACATGAAAAAAATAAATAAATAAAACTGACCCCAAATGTTTGACCGATAGCGTATATATATATATATATATATATATAAATTCTATAAATTATAATAATTTAATCTATAAATTATAAATATCAAATTTAGGTACATCACAATTTTTTGTCACATTATTTAAAATGCTGTATGTGGCTAAGAAATAGCTGTTAACTTATCTTTTTTTGGTGGGACCAGTGAAAATTTTGGCAGGGCAATTAAAAATCTGAACCACTGGCCTGATCAGGCCAGTAGAAAAAATCCTTAGCGTTGAACCCTGTGTGATATTGAATATATAATTTCACCAGATGAAATAAATATGTATATTTGGAAAGAATTCATTGGGATGATTTTGACCGTGCATCTATATAAAATTTATAATATATAAATCTCAAACACTGAGAAATACAGTAGATAAATCAAATATACAGTGCTTTACAAATCATATCATATATGATATAATCATATATATATATACACAATTCTAACATTTTGGTCTTTGTACACCAACAGAATGGATTTGAAATGAAACTACCAACATGTGCTTTAACTGCAGACTGTCAGCTTTAATTTGAGGGTATTTACATGCGAATCAGGTGAACGCTGTAAGAGTTACAACAGTTTGCAAATGTGCCTCCCACTTGTTAAGGGACCAAAAGTAATTGGACAGTTGGCTTCTAAGCTGTTCCATGGCCAGGTGTGTGTTATTCCCTCATTCTCCCAATTACATTGAGCGGAGAAAAGGTCCAGAGGTCATTTCAAGTGTGCTGTTTGAATCTGTTACTGTCAACTCTCGGGATGAGATCCAAAGAGCTGTGACTATCAGTCAAGCAAGCCATGATTAGGTCAACAAAACAAACCCATCAGAGAGATGGCAGAAACACTAGCCATGGCCAAAACAACTGTGTGGAAGATTCTTAAAGAGAAAGAACGCACCAGTGAGCTCAGCAACACCAAAAGACCTGGAAGACCACGGATACAACTGTGGTGGACGACTGAAGAAACCTTCACAACACTTGGCCAGATCAAGAACACTCTCCAGTAGGTACAGTAGGTGTATATGTGTCAGAGTCAACAATCAAGAGAAGACTACACCAGAGTGAATACAGAGGATTCACCGCAAGATGTAAACCATTGTTGAGCCTCAAAAACAGGAAGGCCAGATTAGAGTCCTAAGAAAGCCTTCACACTGCTGGAACAACATCCTGATGAGACCAAGATCAACGTGTACCAGAGTGATGGGAAGTGAAGAGTATGGAGAAGGAAAGGAACTGCTCATGATCGTTCAGGCTGTAAAGGATTTGCAACCAAGTGTTAAAAAGTGAAAGTCTGACTTCTGCTTATTATTCTGTCCGATTACTTTTGGACCCTTAACAAGTTTGTTTCATTTCAAATCCATTGTGTTGGTGTATAGAGCAAAATAAGGGTCCAAATATTTATGGATCTAACTGTGTGTATACATCAGGTATGGACAAACTCGGTCCTGGAGGGCCGGTGTCCTGCACAGTTTAGCTCCAACTCTGTTCAAACACACCTGCTTATGGATAATTAGTGATCTTGGAGACACTGATTAGCATGTTCAGGTGTGTTTGATTAGAGTTGGAGCTAAACTATGCAGGACAACGGCCCTCCAGGACCGAGTTTGTCCACCCCTGGTATATATACATACACACACACACACAAATGCGATTAATCTTTAGTTAAAAATGCAATTTCTTATGCCTGAATGATTTTAAACGGAATTTTTTGAACAAAAACAGAAAGGTTTTGGTAAATTTACGGTTAAACATTGCTAAAACTCCACTGATAATGAGTGCTTTCAAATGTGTTTTTCAAATTCTGGTCAATAGTAATACTGATTCAACACTGCCGATCCTGCGATGCGATTATTGCGTATGCGCACATTGTGATATCGATGCTGAAACGATATATTTGCTATTTGTTTTGAAGGATACTAGTATTCAAAATAAAACAGAATTAAAATAATAAACATCAACAGAAGAAAACTAAAATAGAAAAGCAAGACTCAAGTTCAGTCGAATAATTGTATGTATAAATAAACTACTAATATAAACACTAATTTAAATAGAAACGTACAAATTAAAAAGAACGAAAATTACAAAACGACTTAAAATATGAACTAAAATATTCCGCTTATTAAAAAAAACATTATCCGATTGTTAAGTGTGACGTCACGCGAAGGGGCTTCCGGGTCCAAGCACTCTATAAAACTGAACGAGGAGAGTCACCAAATGCTAATAATAAACGTTTACAAAGCGACGTAATACTTTCGAAAATCACGATCGCAATATATATGTCCATGCCTGATTTTCGATGGACAGAAAGTGATTATTTTTTTATAAATTGTTAAAATTTTGGTATTTGTGATGCAGCAAGCCAATACCGGAATACCGGAAACGGTATTACATACGTCACCATCACGTCACCACTTAACAAGCATTATTAACATTCATTTGTGAAGTCACTTACGAGCAACTATTAAAGATATATCCTCACCGTGCAAACGCCTCAACAGACAAACGTATATTTTGACCTTAAAGTTTTTTATTTATTAAACTATTTTCATGTATTTTTATATATTAAACGGACATTAAGCACCATTTAAAAAAGTAAACAATAAACAAACAAAAACAAAGTGTAAAATGACCAAACAAATAAAGTATTTGCGTGTGTATTTGATAAATGCGATTGTTTTAAAAGCTACTAGCAGTACACAACGACTATTAATTCCAACATAACACAGTTTGCCTCTTCAAAACAGCCCACGCACTTCCCTGTTCGAGTCTTTAATGAGTCGAAACATGAGAGGAAGATCCTTTTTTAATAAACAAACCCTGGAGCCATCATAGAAATACACAATACTTATGTTTTGTGTGTGGCATTTTCTGGATTAACTCATCAGCAGTCAACTCTGTGGTGTAAGAAACGTTATAGAACACTGTAAATAGGGTTGTTCAAAGAGAAAGCTTCATCTGCGCTAGGCTAACAATGCTAAACAATAAGCTGCTATCGAAAACCCCCATCATAAACCTGTTGGACCTGATCATACACACCCTAGAGACCCAAGTAACACGATCTCAAACGGGTTAAACTTCATTATCTCGACTCTCCCTTGATTTACCTCATGATAATGTAGTGCATACCTCTTAAAGTATGGGTTGAATCAAAATTCACGATGTTTATTTCGCTGGCGCACATTGTTGCTCACTAGCTGAACAATGAATCTGTGCAAGTTAATCCGCTGAATAAACACGTTTGCTTTAGTAATCCTCAATCAAAGTCTGACCATGTGGTTCAGCTTTTGAATGAGCGGTTCTTCTTTGATGAGGTCAGAGTTTGACTAATATTCCTAGCCACGCCCCTCTTACCATTAGTTTGCTATGAGAAAATGACCATGTAGCACAAATAAAGCCCCGCCTCCTACTCAGTATTCAGATTCAGTCGGAAGTACGCTAACATACTGCAATAAAAGTCTCAGCTACTTCTGTTTTACAGACTTTAAGACCGAGCCTGAACGGTTACCTCTTCAAAGTTGTCGATCATGAAGAAGATGTTGGGGTAGCTCATTTTGGACTCTTCCCCTTTGCTGTCCATTGGATGTTTGCTCGGAGAGGCGAACACTTGCTGTTCAATGAAGAGACACGCTGTTTTAATTAGTCCATACATCAAAACAATAATGCAGTAGGACATTTACAAAGTAGAACAGTAAAGTTCGTAGGCAAACTTTATGGTGGCTTGGAAAAGCATAGTCTGAAAGTTTGAAGAAGTTTCAAAGTTTAAAGAATTGAAGTAGTTTTAAGACGTTTGAAACAGTTATGTTCTGAATGGTTTCTAGGGTGTTCCCAGTGGTCGCTTTGTACTGCCTGGTTGCTAGGCTGTTGCTAAGGCGTTGCTAGGGTGTTTTGACTGCTTGTTAAGGCGTTGCTAGGCGGTTGCTAAGGTGTTCTGAGTGGTTGCTAGGGTGTTCCAGGTAGTTGTTAAGGTGTTGCAAGTTGTGGCTATGCAGTCGCAAGGGTGTTCTGAGTAGTTGCTAAGACATTGCTAGGCTGTTGCTAAGGTGTTGCTAGGCGGTTGCTAGGGTGTTCTGGGTGGTTGCTAAGACATTGCTAGGCTGTTGCTAGGCAGTTGCTAGGGTGTTCTGGGTGGTTGGTAAGGCATTGCTAGACGGTTGCTAAGGTGTTGCTAGGTGGTGGTTATGGTGTTCTGAGTTGTTGCTTGGCGGTTTCTAAGGCATTGGCAGGTGGTTGCTAAGATGTTGCTAGGTGGTTGCTAGGGTGTTCTGATTGGTTGCTAAGGCATTGCTAGACTGTTGCTAGGGTGTTCTGGGTGGTTTTTAAGGTGTTCTAGGTCGTTGCTAAGGTGTTGCTAGGTGGTGGCTATGGTGTTCTGAGTGGTTGCTAGGTGGTTGCTAAGATGTTGCTAGGTCGTGGCTAAGGTGTCACTAGGTGGTTGCTAGGGTGTTCTGATTAGTTGCTAGGCAGTTGCTAAGGCGCTGCTCGGTGGTTTCAAAGGTGTTTCTAGGCGGTTGCTAAGGTGTATTAGGTCATTGCTAAGGTGTTGCTAATGTGTTCTGAGCTGTTGCTAGGTGGTTGCTAAGGTGTTGCTAGATGGTTTCTAAGGTGTTGCTAGGCAGTTGCTAAAGTGTTTTGAGTAGTTGTTAGGCAGGTACTAACATAAATTAGCATGGTTCAAATATGAATTAGTATGTTGCTAGTATGTTTCTATCATAAATACGCATGTTATTAGCATGGTTCTAGTATGAATTAGCATGTTGCTAGCACGTTTCCAGCATAAACTAACATGTTGTTAGCATGAATTTAGTATGAATTAGCATGTTGCTAGCACGTTTCCAGCATAAACTGACATGTTATTAACATAAATTTAGTATGAATTAGCTTGTTGCTAGCATGTTTCCAGCATAAACTAACATGTTATTAACATAAATTTAGTATGAATTAGCATGTTGCTACCACGTTTCCAGCATAAACTAACATGTTGTTAGCATGAATTTAGTATAAATTAGCATGTTGCTAGCACGTTTCCAGCATAAACTAACATGTTATTAACAAATTTAGTATGAATTATCGTTGCTAGCACGTTTCCAGCATAAACTAACATGTTGTTAGCATGAATTTAGTATGAATTAGCGTGTTGCTAGCACGTTTCCAGCATAAACTAACATGTTCTTAGCATGAATTTAGTATGAATTAGCGTGTTGCTAGCACGTTTCCAGCATAAACTAACATGTTCTTAGCATGAATTTAGTATGAATTAGCGTGTTGCTAGCACGTTTCCAGCATAAACTAACATGTTGTTAGCATGAATTTAGTATGATTTAGCATGTTGCTAGCATGTTTCCAGCATAAACTAACATGTTCTTAGCATGAATTTAGTATGAATTAGCGTGTTGCTAGCACGTTTCCAGCATAAACTAACATGTTCTTAGCATGAATTTAGTATGAATTAGCGTGTTGCTAGCACGTTTCCAGCATAAACTAACATGTTGTTAGCATGAATTTAGTATGATTTAGCATGTTGCTAGCACGTTTCCAGCATAAACTAACATGTTCTTAGCATGAATTTAGTATGAATTAGCGTGTTGCTAGTATGAGTAGTATGTCGTTAGTATGTTTCTAGTATGATTGGTATTTTGTTAGTATGTTGTTAGCATGTCCAATGTAAAGTCTTTTTTTTTTTTTACAATGGAAGTCTATGGGACAGTTGCTAGGGTGGCGTAAGTGGTCGCTAGGGTGTGGCTAGTAAGTTGAAAGGTCATCAGTGATTGGCAGATTGGTAATTAAATGAGCCCAACCTTAAGTCTGTATGACAATCTGGCGCAAAGTTACGAGGTCACAAAGTTTGGTCCAATGGTAAGCCAATGGGACTTTTCCGAATTTACCGGGTCAGTTTTCGGAAAACTGTGAGTCGGATCAGTTGGAAAAGACATAGAAACTTAATTCAGTATAGTTTGAAGGTTTGGAGTTAGTTTGGTGGTTGTAGTATGAACAGTCTAGGAGGAGATGCGTTCTTAAAACAGTCTAAGAAGAAGAAAACGACACAAGCATAATAAGTTTTAGTATAACAGTGTGTTGGCTTCCCCAAGCCACCATAAATATCAGCATGGAAGATGATCTTTAATTGATAGTCCTATGATTTTTAGCATAAAATATTTTTGTTTGGAGCAACACAAGTATCCGGGGTCACAAATAAGAGATTAAAGGGGTAGTTCACCCAAAATATAACTCGATGAAAGCTGAAAACCTGTAACCATTGACTTTCATAGTATTTATACCTGTGATTTCTTTTTGTGGATGTGGATGTCTCCTGCATCTGAGCGTGTGCAAACTGCGCAGGTGACCACATAGTCCAGCTGAGGGACAGAGAAAAAACTTCAATGACATGAATATTTATGAGATTTAATGACATAACTTGTCATAAACCTGTGATAAACAAGTGCAACAAACTGAATTTATGATAAAAATCTGATTAAAGGTGTCAATACTCTGTCAAAATTACAGTGTCGTGTACATTTGATCATTTCATAATGTTGTCCTGTGATTAAGTTCTTACTCGACTAAGGAGAACTTGCATGTCTTACTTTCTGCAGGATGAGATTGAGATAGACGCTCTCCTCCCAGTCGATATCCGGATCTCCGAGACCGGGCAGCTTCTTGGAGTCTCTTCTGTAGACCTCCACCTCCACCTAAAAACAAGTCAACGCTCTGAGATTGGCACAGGATTATTTCGAATTGTTTTCCATCTGCATGGACGTTTTACGCTGAACACATTAAAATATAACTGTCACACCACTATCGACTGAGAAGACGCAAAGGAAGCCTGCGTTACTCTGGCGCGCTAAAATAATCTCACCTTCTTCCCTTCTGTGTTGTCCTCGCTGACGTATGAGAGCTTGCGGCGCACATAGAACAGCATGTCATCCTGCCGTGGTGCCCATTTCTCCATGAAGTATGTGGAGAACATCCATGTCCAAAACACGATGCGGTCATCCTTAAAGCACCCTAAACAAACGAACGAACAAGAATCTAGTTAAGTACTACGAGACTTGTTATGCTGTGCTCACACCAGACGCGGAGGAAGCGTCAATCGCGAGTGATTTACATGTTAAGTCAATGCAAATGCAAGCAAAGCGAATGGTGCGGCGCGAATTGAGCGTTTTGCGCGTCTGACGCGGGAATCGCTTGAGTTCAAAAATCTGAACTTCTGTTAACCAATCAGGAGCTTGCTCTTGTGGGGGCGTGATTATGACGTAGCGCCTGTTGTTGGTGTCCCGGGGGAAATCCTTCAGCCGACACCGACAACAGTTCATCAAACTGGGCTTGGCTCAGTCAGAAGCACCGCTGAATGCTTCTATCATCCAGGTTCAGTTTCTGGAAGGGTTTAAGAGCTCACAGAGCTGGGTGCACCTCTGAAAGTATCTAGTGGACTCTGGACACGGCTCCAAACGAATCGACGCTGTTTTTCAGCCTTCATAAAGCACATAAACACAGTTATTTTATCAATAAAATCCATGTTAGCCATTTAGCAACGAAGCTACATTCACCGGGCAGACAGAATCCCTGCCCATCACGCGAATCCGCGTCTGTTCTGAAGCGAATTTGACGCGCGAAGGAAGCGAGTAAACTCAAATGTTTACGCGTCTGTTTACGCGCGAACAGCGAAATTTATCCGCACGTTCCGCGTCTGGTGTAAACACAGCATTAAAAGGTTACACTTAAATGCGCCGATAGAGTAGGGCTGCACAAAGTACCGAAAAAGAATCGTTATCGCGATATTAGTATATGCGATATCCACATCGTAAAGAAGTGTAATAAATCTGACCAATTAAAATGCCAACAGCGAATAAGAATTAGTATTAGGGCTATCACGATACTGTACCAATTGATACTGACATTTTAAGAACGTCCATTTCCCGCTAACATTTGAGCGCGTTCTTAAACAGCGCTGATTGGCCATTGTGTTCACATGCTCAACAGAAATGACTGTGATTGGCTGTGAAGGTCATCAGTTCACCGAACTCACCGCGGTTTACTAAGTGTACACAGATACAGGGACACTGGATTGTTTTTAGATCACGTCGATCTTGTCGATAAGCTGAAATACGAGCAATCTGCAGATGAATCGCGGCTTTGAAACACTCCTGCGTCCTTGTTTCTGTGGTTGAGCACGTGAACACAATGGCAAATCAGCGCTGTTTAATGGACATTTTTTAATCTATTTCAGTACTGATTGGTACCGAATTCCAGTATCGTGACAACACTAATCAGAATATGTGTTTTCAGAGGTTTTCAGTTATTAGTGGTCGTTTACAGTCTAAAAGTTTGCACCTTGACATATTTTTTAATTTAATTAGCTCAGAAAAATATCTACTACTATAAATTATTTTTAATAAACAATTTAAAATATTTTTAAATGGGTTTACACTGAAAATAAATATGTTGGGGAAAACGTGCAATATTTTTAGGGGGATATCATTATATAGACACCCATTTCAATAAATATTAATTTAATATTGCGCCTATAGAGTAGGGCTGCACAATGTACCGAAAAAAGTATCGTTATCGCGATAATAGTAAATGCGATATCCACATCCTAGAAGTGCAATAAATCTGACCGATTAAAATGCCAACAGCGAATAAGAATTAGTATTAGGATTATCACGATACTGAAATTCGGTACCAATTGATACTGACATTTTAAGAACGTCCATTTCCCGCTAACATTTGAGCGCGTTCTTAAACAGCGCTGATTGGCCATTGTGTTCACATGCTCAACAGAAATGACTGTGATTGGCTGTGAAGATAATCAGTTCACCGAACTCCCCGCTGTTTACCAAGTGTCACCACAGATACAGGGACACTGGATTGTTTTTAAGTCACGTCGATCTTGTCGATAAGCTGAAATAGGAGCAATCTGCAGATGAATCGCGGCTTTGAAACGCTCCTGCGTCCTTGTTTCTGTGGTTGAGCACGTGAACACAATGGCATATCAGCGCTGTTTAATGTCGTTATCGCGATAATAGTATATGCGATATCCACATCCTAGAGAAGTGCAATAAATCTGACCAATTAAAATGCCAACAGCGAATAAGAATTAGTATTAGGATTATCACGATACTGAAATTCGGTACCAATTGATACTGACATTTTAAGAACATTCATTTCCCGCTATATTTCATTTCAATAAATTTTAATTTAATATTTTTGCTTTTGCTGTGCTTCAAAGTAAAGTCTGGACTTCGTCTACTCGTTTTGTAGTCCAGTCCACTCAGACAGCACTCAACAGACACCAGTCAAGCATCATTTTGTACTTTTGTTACTTGTACTTCAATTATTTTTCTAATAACCTTTTCTGAAAAGTAACTTAATTACTAATTTAATGACCTGACTCAATACTACGTAAAATCCTTAGAAATCTCATTTGGGCTTAAAAAAACCCTATATATCGTGATATATCGCAAATGTATCGTTATCGTAATAATAGTATTTGTGATTACACATCACAGACATGTGTGATAAATCGCATTTGTTTTATGCATTGGTTGTTTATCTAAATTCGACCAATCAGATGGGGCTTTGCTATCTTGAGCCCCGCCTCCCCAGTAGTTGGTGTTCTGCTATTGGCTGGAGCGGCCCAAAGATGATCCCAGAGCTGAAAATAAACGCTAATGGCGTTGGGACGAGAAAGTAAAATGACGACAGCCGTTCAGAGTCAGGATATCTGCAGAGGTTTTCCCTCACTCATAGTGTTTTGAGAACTAAATGTTCGCAACTCGTTTCGTAGTGGACGAATTTGAATGAGTTAGATCTGAAAAATAGTTTTTAACTGTTTATTTTAATATCATTAAATAAATAATTGAAAAACACAGCTAATAAACCTAGCGTTTTAGGGAATTGTAAGAAATATCGTTATCAGAATACCGAATACCGTAAAGACTCCACAGTAAAGCCTAAATTACTGTGTATTTGCTCTGTTGTGTTTATCAATGCTTGTAATCGGTTTATTATACTTTATGCAGGTACACTCTCCTAAAACATCATCCTGATTAATGTCAAATGAATTATTTCCGAATAGAGATGCACAAGTCATCTGGTGGATTTGTATTCTTGTTGCAATATTATATATGACTGCAGAAAAACTAAACATCGCCAGTGTCGTGAAGCCCCACATTTGCTTTTTTTTTCAGTCTGTCTGGACTGTGAACGGTGAAACTGGGACAGCAGCTCTTGACGTGGATGCAGTGCAGTACAGCGGTGTTTGATTGTCTCCTAACATGACATTTACTTCCATGATTCTCGGTCAACCAAAAACAGAAATGATCCTTTGACAAACTCTCATATCCTTATTTAGAAAGAGGAAGACTGCGCTGGACTGCAGCCTGATGACCCAGCAGCTTTAAAGGGGTAGTTCACGCGAAACTGAAAATGCGGGTCATCGTTTACTTGTTCCAAAACACGTCTTTCTTTCTTCTGTTGAACGCAAATGAAGATACTTTGAAATATGTTTGACGCCTGTAACTATTGACTTCCATGGTATTTGTTTAGAGAGGGATGTGTGAACTCTCTAAACCTACTATGGAAGTCAATGGCTATCAGCCATCTTCAAAATATTGTCTTTAGTGTTCAACAGAAGAAAGAAACTCATAAAGGTTTGGAAACACTCGAGGAAGGGTTAAAAAGGGAGTAAATTTTCATTTTTTTTGCATGAAATATCCCTTAAAGTGTATCTCTAAACTGATGAGCTAAGATTAATGGCTATTTCATTTGATGTCAAATCAGGGGCTGTTTAAATAACAACATTTTCAGCCGAAAACTGGACATTTTTGGAGCGTTTTGACCGCACAATATATCGCTTCAGCATCAATTTCCCAATGCGAGCATCCTCAATAGTCACATCGTAAGATATGCAATGTTGAGTCTGGATTATAGTTGCCCGGAAGCTATAGATTTGCATTTAATTACTCTATTTATACGGAATTTATACGATTTGTGTAACAACAAAAAATTCTTACTTAGAATTTTTGTCTTTGTTTCTAGTCCAAATATCTACATTTCAAAGCAAAAGCAAAAGACTATTTAACCCCACTGGCGGACAATTTCGCTTGTTTTAAGGAAAACTCTTCTTCTGAAGTAATATTTTTACGTCATCTACGAATGTTTAGATGTTTAAATTAAGAAAAGCATTGTTGTTGCTTTGTGATTATTCCATTTCTGTACCTGAATATTGTTAGACTCGACCGTCAAATAGACCTATTCAAACTATCGTGTGAAATTGTATTTATATCGCAGAAAAATGAAATATCGCAATATCAGATTTTTCCAATTTTGCGCAGCCCTAGTTTTGACTATTAGTTCGCACGACAACTACGTATTTGTGACTGGAATTGGGTTACGAAGTGGACGTTTTTGAAAAAGCTGCCACTGTCGTGTCCTTGTAAACAACCGAAAATGCAAGTAGGCTGCGTCCGAAATCGCATATTTCCATAGTATATAGTACATTAACAACAGTATGTGAGTCGAGTGGTATGTCCGATTACTCTAGCTGCATTCGAAATTGCATACTTCAATACAATATAGTCATTGCTTAATTTGTGAATTGCGAGATCCCGAAACAGATCGGGGTAGCGGATACGGAATGGGGGGGAGGGGGAGGGGTTGTTGGTGTGGTGGATGGCGGTGGGTGTTGCGGACGGACGAAAGTGAGCGGGGCGGGAGTGTCACGGACGAAGGTGAAGACTTTGAGAGAAAGTGAAAGTGAACAGCAGACGAGGGCGGTTGAAGGCGGGATCTGTAAAATGAGGTGCCGAATCAGATTTCAGAGGTGCCGGAGTGTTAAATTAAGCCCTGAATATAGTGAATATATATATATATACATATATATACAGTATGTGAGCAAGTAGTATGTGCGAATTCATAGAATTTGAAAAACAATACGCGACAAGTACTCGGCTGATCTACTACTTCCGAAGAGATTCTGAAGTGCCCATTGAATAGACGCCACGCTACCCCACGATGCACCGCGAGAGAATTCATGAATGGGAGTGGTCACATGATAATGAGATGATTGAATGATTGAATGTACTATTCTAAAGGTCATGTACTAGCACATTCAAATTAAGACGTAGTACCTACTGAAGTAGTAGGCGATTTCGGACACAGTCTTAGAAAACGAGGTGTCATCTGTGTACATAGTATGTGTTTAGAGAAGGTGTAGATTAAAGGCAAACAAACAACAATGGTGGAGCGTGTAGTAGTGTTGCTGTTACTCAAGTGTTTCCTAACGCTTCATCAGCAACGTGTGGATTTACTTCATTTCTACATAGACACCAGCACTGATCCAACCACGCCACGTCGTCACTTCCCTACAGATACTGTTTACTAACAAGGTGAGAGCGGCAAATACTGGACTTGAATATGAATATACAGCAGTTTTCGGTCATTTTCACTAATGTGTAGTTGCTTTAAAGTCCCCATGAAATCAAAACTAACCATATCGATTTTGTTAGCTCACATTGCTAGTTTTAGGGAGAACACCTCACCTGCGCATGTCATTACAATAAAAAATAAATAGTTTGCCCTTGTAATCTTTAACTGAAATCTGCAAATGCACTTCCTGCTTGTTTACAGTTAAATTCTCAGATTAGGTCTGTCTGAGGTATTGGGCGTGGCTAACACACTTAACCACGCCTCTCCAGGTGTCAGTTTTGTCAACAAGCAGAAACGGTGAGGAGGAGGAGTCTGTTAGGTTGTAATAACTCTCCCCAAACCCTTTTGCCCATCTGAATGACACGCCTACTTTACTACATCCAATCAGCTCGCAGTAGAAAAAAACAAGCCACGCCCACTGTTGTCTCATTAAATATTATGCTTCTCTAGAAACTGCGTCACAATATGAAAACCAAAAACGCAGCTTCTGATTCATGCAGACTTTAAGGTCCGTGCACACTAGGATGATGTTCGCTCACGTGTTGATGATGTAAACCGATGTGATCGTGCATAAAAACGTAAAAAAAGGCTCATAATAAAAACGCTTCAGGCTTTTTTCCGTTTGACGTGCTGCATCAAAAACAGCTCCACCAATAAGATTGGCACTGTTGTTCACAGGCCTGGAGCAGCTGAAGTTATAGTAAACCCCACTTGAGGGCGCTCAAGCTCAAAAACGGTCTAGGCGAGTCTGCTTTTTTACTATAAACTTACGTTATTTTATAATAAACGTAAAATAACGGTGAATTTCTGACATGAACCGTACCCCAGACTAGGGGTTCCCAAATATTCAGCCCGCGACCCCCAAAATAACAATGTCAGTGACTCGCAACCCCCATTTTTTCTCAAAGGTGGTTATAAATATGCAAACGGTGCACACACAACTACAGGCAAATATAAACATGAGGATATTGACAACACAAAAATGCAAGTCCAATAACCATTTCATTTTTTTAAGTCAATTATTAAATTTAATTTAATATTAATCTCAAATATCTTATTTTTAATGTATTAGAGTGCCATAAAGGTTGTCAAAAATGTAATCCGGCCCCGTAAAGTCAGCAGCTAACGCTATTGCTGTGTGGTTAATCTAAACACAGGGGTCATAATCCAAAAGAAAAGAATCCAAAAGAAAAGATTTAAAGGCTGTTAGATTTTTATTTGCATGTTGATGTTGTTGTTTCTTTAACGTAACTATTAACCATCTTCTGTGGGTTATGAGTAATATATGGTCATTTTAATAGTTTAATCAAATTTATTTGAGTTTCGTAAATCACCAAGCGACCCCTCGTCATTGTCCCCCCCCTACAGTGGGTCCCGACCACCTCTTTCAGATGCGCGCCCGAGTTCAGAAGACACGTTCACACTAGCTAAATGTACCGAACTCTGATGTCACTTGGGTGCGGACCCAAAGTGCTAGTGTGAAAGCCCCCTAAAAAACTATAATGTGATCTGAAGCGTGAGATTTGTAACAACAACATCGCACATTATCCCAGTATCACACAGCACTAATCAGGGGGTGATGTTCATCCTGCTCAATCCCAAAGAAAATCATTTGCAAAAGCTGAAAATAAAATGCTGACGGTAAGCATGAAAACCGTCTGAGTGTACACAAGCCTTAAGTGCGCACCTTGATCTCTGAACCGATGCTGGACAACAACAGACAAGCATCTAAAGCCACAACAACACTGACATGTTTTTTTCACTTCAGCTCCACTGGAGCCACTTCTCAGTTCTTCCACAGCTAGAACCTAAAGCCAAACTCTCCATAACGTACTTTGAATGAATCTGACAATTTATTCCAGGCCTGAACGGGACAGTTCACCTAAAGAAAGTCATTTATTCACACTCGGTTGTAAACGTTTGAGAATTTCTGTCTTCTGTTGAACACAAAACTAGATACTCAGAAAAATGATGGAAGAGACGTCAATAGCAGGAACAGAAAACACTATGAAGGTCAGTTTCCCCAGCATTCTTCCCTATTCAACAGATGGAAGAAACTCAAACAGGCATTGAACGAGTAAAGGATGAGCAAACGATGACAGAATTGACATTTTAGGGTGAACTGTCCCTTTAAGAACAAAGATTGAGTGAATATTAATAACATGTTGGGATGAGGTAAATGTGTGAGTCGCTTTAAATGCTTTGTTTCGTGAATTAACATTAATTTACAAGCAAAAAAAAACAAAGATGTGCTATTAAATAGTGTTAAAAACACTTTCGTGTAAGATAATTTGATGATAAATGTTCAGGGAAGCAGAAGCGAAATGCAAAACATTAACATTGTCACACAGAGAATGAAATATTTAAAGGGATAAAGACCAACAACATGATAGATAGATAGATAGATAGATAGATAGATAGATAGATAGATAGATAGATAGATAGATAGATAGATAGATAGATAGATAGATAGATAGATAGATAGATAGATAGATAGATAGATAGATAGACAGACACTCTGAGGAGACGAACACAGACCTATGACATCACCACATGCGCGGGGCGTCGCGCCTCGTGAATTATGATGTCATGAGGACAGCCGGTTAAAACAATAGCGGCTGACCGCGGCCTGATTCCCGTTTGACGGTTATGATAATAAGTCACATAATTATGCTGAATACATTAATGAAAGATGACCGCGACACCGCTATAATGTTTACAGCTGAACGCACTGACCCAGTCCGCTGAGGTCCTGTCTGACGTTCAGGCGGTTCCGCTCGTCCGCGATGGCCTTCAGCATGTGCTGCAGGGACTCGTCCGGCTCGGCGGGATCATCGCTCTGGCCCGGTAGAGCTGCCATGATGCCCGCGGAGCTCATGACACGGTAGCGCGGCTCATCTCACTGTAACGCCGCAGACCCGCTCAACACACAACAACACGGGCACTTCCGTCAGCTGCCTCTGCGTCGCGTCGGGAACACCCCGTGCTCGGCTCGTGACGTCACGCCGTAAGCGTCACTTAAAGGGAGCGTTCACCCCAAATATTTAAACTCTATTTACTCACCGTCTAGTGGTTTCAAACCTAGATAGATTATTAAGAGTTTACTTTTTACACAGGATATCTATCTACAGAACGGACAATGCATTGTTGGGTATTTAGGACAAGGGAGCCTGACTCCCATTGATCTCTATTGATTTACTGTATCATACACTCGTCATCAGCGATAAGCTCACACACTACACATAAAGAAGAAAACTGAGGTGAAGATGGTTTTCTAATCGCACATTCAGACTTTCTCCTTAATAATATCACTTTATCACTCTAAATAGGGAAATCATATTAGCAGCTAATGGCTATCAAAGTACACCGTCGTTCATGGGCAATTAAGTAGTGCTAATGTTGTTTTGAAGTCGTACTTACATGCTATTTCAGACCCAATATTCCAAACATTAGCGTGGTAAATAATATAGCGACCAGTGAATGAAGGAATGTGCGAATATAAAACCAACTTTACCTCAATAAGAAGAAAATCAAGTCTGGAACCGTTTTCTCTGCCAGTTACAGATAAATTCAGCTTCTCAGACACATAGACAGCATTTATAAAGGGATCTACACAGGAGATTATTTTATTCTGAGTGTTTGTGAGATGTTTGTTAAAAGATATTACTATTAAATGACTGTCATCGTGCGCTCCCATGTTTGCCCACAAACATGGCCGACCGTAACTCGCTGTGACGTATCATGAGTTCTGTGTAAGAATGTTAGGAACCGATAACCAGGCCCACACGGAATCTGCGCGCGCAGAATTCCACAGATTTTCCGCAGAATTCCACAGATTTTTAGACCATCATTAATTCTGTTTATTTACTTGAGTAAATGTGTGTAAATCTGAATTTATTCAGTTTTTAATTACACATTTTTCACATATTAAGGTTTTAGTTATGAGACTCCCAAAATAATTCCGCAGAAATCCGCAGATTTTAACCTAAATTCTCCGCAGAAATTGCAAAAAACGTCCGCAGATTCCGTCTGGCCCTACCAATAACCATTTTGATCATAGTAGGAACAACAAATACTTCTGGAAGTTATTTCCTGATCTTATCCACCTATTTTTATGTGCACTTTGGAATATTACACATAAAAATGGCAGGATGTGCGCATACATTTTGAAAATGCGCATAAAAGGATGAACTGTTTATCCGAATATAAAAAATGTGCATAAATTACGATGGAAATGCCTTTAACTGATTAAATTCCAGCATGCACATCAAAAAGGTGATGTGATTTTGTTTTACTTTTCATAACAAATTATGGGATGGCATTAATGGACAGACCAGCAGACAAGCACATTGTAAAACATCTGAAATGTTGTTTTGGTCTTTCTAAAACCCCTCAGCCAAAGTCCATCATCACAGTGGTTCAGAATTATTATTATTATATTATTATCACCCCAGATCTTGAACGCCTGCACTCCCAAAGAGCATCTTGCGCCTCCAAAAGCTACTGTGCGTTCATTGCATTTCATCTTCTGAGGCGTAACTCGCTTATTATATAATATTCGGCGCAAGTTCATCAGTAAGTGACTATTTTGTTTCAGAAACACTGATTTATTCGCAATTGTTTTTGTTTTGTAATTTGATCCAAAGATTATATAATACATATAAATGTCCAAAAAAAATATATGAAAAATATTAAAAACTTTTTTAGATTTAAGATGCTGATGACTGTTAATCGCACCATAACAGATTGGTAAAATGGATGCATTGGCATGTTTTCCCAGAAACGTGGAGTGTTCATGAGAAATTGGTGCATATGGAGAGAAAAAAAGCGAGTCTCCTATTTGTTAAAAAATATTACCATTTCAAAACAACAGCCAAGCAGTCTTGCTTAAAAGAAACACTCCACTTTTTTGGGGAAATGGGCTCATTTACAACACCCCTAGAGTAAAACAGTTGAGTTTTACCATTTATTTAACCATTTAGCCGATCTCCGGGTCTGACCGGAGCACTTTTAGCTTAGCTTAGCATAAATCATTGAATCTGATTAGACCGTTAGCGTCTCGCTCAAAATTTACCAAACAAAAAATAAAAAGAGAGATTTTCTACTTAAAGCTTGACTCTTCTGTAGTTACATTGTGTATTAGGACTGTTGGAAATATATATATATAGGCTGATATGGCTAGGAACTATACTCTCATTCTCCATACCGGTCAACATTGGTATATAAAAATAAAAAATAAGAGAAACCATGAAATTTAAGAGCAAGGGGCGTCCTCTGGCGTAGGGAGGATCTGCTCTTTGATGATGTTTATTTACCATCCTTCATTAAAGGATTAAAAATGCAGGAGAATACGTTGAAAGACAGAACGGTAAAATACTGGAGAATCCCAAGAAAAAGGCTTGACAGGTATGCATTCTGGAGTAATAATCAAGGACATTACTTAATGCCTGAAAATAGTCTTCAGCCAGGTTTCTTGGCAATATCGCTGCGTAAGATCATTAAAATATCATGAAATAGCAACTTTTCATTTTCCCTCGGTCTTAATACACGATGAAACTGCAGAAAAGTCCAACTTTACATAGGAAAATGATCAAAAATCTTCTTTTTTGAGTGTGTATGTGTGTGAGATGCTAATGGTCTAATCTAATTCAATGATTTATGCTAAGCTAAGCTAAAAGTGCTCCCGCCAGAGCCGGAGTTAAGCTGGATGAATAAAAACAAATTTTAAAACTCAACTTTTGTGGCCTATTTAGTTGTAAAATGTGGCCTATTTGGAGTGTTCCTTTAAGAGACCTGTGAAAATAATGAATACACCACCTGACAAGTCTTGTCGATCCCGGTTGTAAGAGCAACAAATAATAACTTGATTTTTGTGCTGCCCATTACCTTGCAAACCACAGGAGAGGGCAAATTCTTCAGCAGGACAGCGCTTCTCCTCATACTTCAGCCTCCACACGTCAAAGTTCCTGAAAGCAAAGAAGGTGCCCCAGGATTGGCCAGCCCAATCACCAGATATGAACATTATTGAGCATTTCTGGGGTAAGATGAAGGAGGAGGCATTGAAGATGAATCCAAAGACTCTTGATGAACTCTGGGAGTCCTGCAAGAACGCTTTCTTTGCCATTCCTAGTGACTTTATATTCTATACTGGACCTTATTTCTGTTCAAGACTTTTGTCTAGGCAAAGTCAGACCTTACTGTCCTAATGAAATCCTCCAAAATCAAGGCATGATCATATTTTATTGTGCTCAAATAAGCGTCATCTAGAGGCCTTTGCCTTTCATATAAGCCACTTCTGATACCAAATGATCAACTAGAAGTCAAGTTATTATTTGCTGTTCCTAAAACTTGGATAGGCCACAAGACTTTACTCAGGTAGTGTATATGTACAGTTTACCTTCTTTTCTGGACGAGTGGCTGTTTATATTCATATCGCACAAACATATGTCAGTCAGCTCATGTGCACACGCAGCTCAACCTGAAAAATATTGAAAATATGAACTCGATGAATCCTCAAAAGATCAACATTAACTGTGTGAATTGTGTATTCACAGAAAAAAACACAGGACATCAGAACAATTTCAGCACTTTATTCAGTACAGTACTGTTGAACGGACGGCTTCCAGCTGAATGAAGAACAAACTGGATGGTCGGAACCAAATACCCTTCAAATGATTCGACTTGAGAAAAATCACGCATATCATGACGCATCAATCACCTCATATGCTGGTTTTACTTCCTCCAAACAGAAAATACAGGAGCCTGGGGCTAGTTGTCACAGTTATATCCTCCTAATTTAAATAAAATGCCGTATTTTAAGGCCATGTCCACACGTATGAGTATAATTCTTCTGGTCTTTGTTTAAACACTGGGTTTTAAATATGAATGGGGTTTAATTGAGGTTTTTAATGTGTATTTGTGTAGTTTTTCTGTGATATGTGTGATGTGGGGTGAAGCCAAAGATTAAGTACTTGTGGACAATACAGTAAAAATAGAGCTGAATTACCGTCACACGGCCTCAGTCGCATCTACTGCTCAAGTTTGACGAGTTGAACTGAAGTCTGACAGTTCAACGCGAGCGGAAACTTCATGTGAGATGAAAAACATCCCGTGAGTAAACTAGAGCTAGTGACTGATGTGATGCAGTGAAGCCCACATTAGAATAAAGCAGTGTCGGCCAATCAGAAAGGAGAAATCAGCACACATGCTGATGTCATTAAGCAAAACCTTCGGCTTTAGTGGCCACATGACTACACCATTACTGGAGTTTGTGAATAATGCAGTTTCAGTCACTTGATACTGTACTTTCAGGTGACATGGTGGCTTAGTGGTTAGCACTGTAACAGGAAGGTCGCTGGTTCGAGTCCCGGCTGGTGCTCTGGTTTCCCCCACAGTCCAAACACATGCGCTATGAGTGAATTGATAAACTAAATTGGCTGTAGTGTGTGTGAATGAGTGTGTATGGGTGATGGGTTGCATCCGAAAGGGCATCCGCTGTGTAAAACATATGCTGGAATAGTTGTCGGTTCCTTCCGCTGTGGCGGCCCCTGATAAATAATGAACTAAGCTGAAGGAAAATGAATAAATACGGCATTTTCGTGAGGACGAACAGCCAAACCACAGAAAAACAAATGCGGTTTTGAAAATATCCGCATTGATAGCTGGCATATAGTGCTGTTGCACTAGGGTGTCCCGAGTTCAAGTCCCAGCTCGCAGATCTTTGCCAATCTCGTCCTCCCCCTCTTGATCAAACTTTGCTTATTGTCTATATACTGTTCCATCCCAATAAAGGCAAAACCGCCAAAAAATAATAAAAAAAAATGTTGAATTTTTATAACACACGTTCAATTGACCCATAATGCGTTGCAATTCAATTATTTCGAAGTCTGCGTGAACCGTAAGTTGTGGAGACTTTCAGTATGTTGATGTACTTCTGAGATAAGATGAAATATACTGAATAGGGGGCGGGGCTTTCTTTTTGTGCATCTTTCTCCAGGTTTGTGGACAAAAAATAAACAAAAACTCACTATGAGAAATATTTAGTAGTATCAAAGACTTTAGAATACACAAGACATGTCACTTGTATTGTTTTGAATGGAGAAAAGTGTAACGGTCAATATGGCGAATAAAGCCCCGCCTTCTAGTACAGCGATCGATGATTGGCTCCTGTACTGGAAGACGGGCTTTATTCGCCATATATCGATCGATGAATGACTCCTGTACTAGAAGGCGGGCTTTATTTGCCATATAGCGATCGATGATTGGCTCCTGTACTAGAAGGCGGGCTTTATTTGCCATATAGCGATTGATGATTGGCTACTGTACTAGAAGGCGGGCTTAATTCGCTATATATCGATCAATGATTGACTCCTGTACTAGAAGGCAGGCTTTATTCGCCATATAGCGATCAACGATTGACTCCTATACTAGAAAGCGGGCTTAATACGCCATATAGCGATCGACGATTGGCTCCTGTATATGGCGAATGAAGCCCCGCCTTCTAGTACAGGAGCCAATCGTCGATGGCTATATGGCGAATAAAGCTCGCCTTCTAGTACAGGAGCCAATCGTCGATCGATATATGGTGAATAAAGCCCGCCTTCTAGTACAGGAGCCAATCGTCGATCGCTATATGGTGAAAAAAAGCCCGCCTTCTAGTACAGGAGCCAATCGTTGATCGCTATATGGTGAATAAAGCCCGCCTTCTAGTACAGGAGCCAATCGTCGATCGCTATATGGTGAAAAAAAGCCCGCCTTCTAGTACAGGAGCCAATCGTCGATCGCTATATGGTGAAAAAAAGCCCGCCTTCTAGTACAGGAGCCAATCGTTGATCGCTATATGGCGAATAAAGCCCCGCCTTTTAGTACAGGAGCCAATCGTCAATGGCTAAATGGCGAATAAAGCCTGCCTTCTAGTACAGGAGCCAATCATCAATCGCTATATGGCGAATAAAGCCTGCCTTGTAGTACAGGAGTCAATCGTCGATTGCTATATGGTGAATAAAGCCCGCCTTCTAGTACAGGAGCCAATCATCAATCGCTATATGGCGAATAAAGCCTGCCTTCTAGTACAGGAGCCAATCGTTGATCGCTATATGGCGAATGAAGCCCCGCCTTCTAGTACAGGAGCCAATCGTCGATGGCTATATGGCGAATAAAGCCCGCCTTCTGGTACAGGAGCCAATCATTGATCGCTATATGGCGAATGAAGCCCCGCCTTCTAGTACAGGAGCCAATCGTCGATGGCTATATGGCGAATAAAGCCCGCCTTCTAGTACAGGAGTCATTCATCAATCGCTATATGACGAATAAAGCCCACCTTCTAGTACAGGAGTCAATCGTTGATCGCTATATGGCGAATAAAGCCCGCCTTCTAGCACAGGAGCCAATCATCGATGGCTATATGGCGAATAAAGCCCACCTTCTAGTACAGGAGCCAATCACTGATCGTCATATGGCGCATTAAGCCCGCCTTCTAGTACAGGAGCCAATCATCAATCACTATAGACTGACAATACTCTGGGGGAGGGGCTCGGACCAGACGTGAGTTTCTGCTAATTTTGTGCGATTCGAACGTTTAGAAATTAAACTTATGAGACGGTTGTTGATTAATTTTATTGGTGATTCCTAATATGTAATGTAATCGTAAGCTTGGATTTGAATTTGATGTTTCCCCACATCCCCACGCCCGAGAGGCGTTTCAAAGATGGCCGCCGAGTGAAATGACTTGCCCTAAAGGGACTTTGCTAGCATACAAACAGATGTCTGTGACAACTAGCCCAGCTTGTCTATAATAGACTCTTGATTATGAGTAGCACACATTCATTGGGTTCCTTTTACAGATTATTTTCATCGGGGGTGCGTTCTTTGTGCGTGGATTACTCCGTTAGCTGGATCTGATGATTGAAGATTTGACACGATTGTTTCGTTCTTCAAAACTCATTCAGGAGTTGGCAACAAGGCAACAGGTCTGTGAGCTCAAACCTTCTTCGGTAGCAGCAGCTTATTTCATATAAACAAAGGCGATATTGAACATCTACTGATATTTCTGTATTCAATTGGTGAATTTAAAATATTTGTAAAATTATAAAAATTTCTGAATAAAAAAAAAACAATTATAAACAATCTAAACTACTCTTTCAAATAAAGGTATAAAAACTGTCAAGCTGTGGTACCTTTTCAAAGGGGTTCAAACTGAAGATTTTTGTACCATTTAGTGACTAATGTGTACACTTTAGGTACTGTTATATACAGTGGGTACGGAAATCATTGATCGCTATACGGCGAATTAAGTCCGCCTTCAAGTACAGGAGCTAATCGTTGATCGTTAAACGGCGAATTAAGCCCGCCTTCTAGTACAGGAGCCAATCGTTGATCGTTAAACGGCGAATTAAGCCCGCCTTCTAGTACAGGAGCCAATCGTTGATCGTTAAACGGCGAATTAAGCCCGCCTTCTAGTACATGAGCTAATCGTCGATCGTTAAACGGCGAATTAAGCCCGCCTTCAAGTACAGGAGCCAATCGTTGATCGTTAAACGGCGAATTAAGCCCGCCTTCTAGTACAGGAGCCAATTGTTGATCGTTAAACAGCGAATTAAGCCCGCCTTCTAGTACAGGAGCCAATCGTTGATCGTTAAACGGCAAATTAATCTCCCTTCTAGTACAGGAGCCAATCGTTGATCGCTATATGGCGAATTAAGCCCGCCTTCTAGTACAGGAGCAAGTCATTGATCGCTATATGGCGAATTAAGCCCCCTTCTAGTACAGGAGCCAATCATCAATCGCTATATAGCGAGTATTCAGACCCTTTGCTCAGTATTTAGTAGAAGCACCCTTTGAATCTAATACAGCCATGTGTCTGTTTGGGAAAAGATGCAACAAGTTTTTCACACCTGGATTTGGGGATCCTCTGCCATTTCTCCTTGCAGATCCTCAGGTTGGATGGTAAACGTTAGTGGACAGCCATTTTTAGGTCTCTCCAGAGATGCTCAATATGGTTTAAGTCAGGGCTTTGGCTGGGCCATTCAAGAACAGTCACAGAGTTGTTGTGAAGCCACTCCTTTGTTATTTTAGCTGTGTGCTTAGGGTCATATTCTTGTTGGAAGGTAAACCTTCGGCCCAGGAAAGCACCCGAGATAAATATGTGTCTGAATACTTGCTTGTCTTTTTTTAATAAATCAGCAAAAATGTTAACAACTCTGTGTTTTTCTGTCAATATGAGGCGCTGTGTGTACATTAATGAGGAAAATAACCTAGCAAATGGCTGCAATATAATAGAGAGAGGGTCTGAATACTTCCCATACCATACTTCCCACTTTTAAGGCATCAATACAGATACAAGATCTTAGATACAATCGCAAATGTTGAAAAGGAACAGCCCTAGTTTTAGTTCGATATCTGAGAGTGTATGATATGGCCGATATTCTCAATGACAGTTTTTGTGGAGAAATACTAATACAATTAAGCTAATATGAGGTTATTATTATGACGCAAAACTAAATTAATCAGCCAAGCGTGAATAATTACGTTAAAAATTCACTTTAAACGTAAAACTAAATACGTAAATACCCAAATACTATTGACTCCTGAAAGTGTAAAGCCTGTACAGATAGCCTACAACAAATGTGGAAAGGTATTACATATAATTTAACGAACCGTTTCATTTATTACAAATTTTGTCGTTTTGCTAGCCAATCACAGCATGGCTGGTTCTGATTTTGAGGATTGAAAGATCTCAACAAACACGAGCGCACATAATAATCTCAAATCACGTTTGAAGAAATCAAATTAGCCCGAGATTAGCCAGTTATCAAGATTAAAACATCTGGGATCATTGTGTTTAAACGACGCACGAAGAACGAACCCCACATCACATTTGACTCAAAACACGCTCCAAGCGTAAATGTAAACAAACACTTCTTTAAAATATAATAGCTTAGCTTTGCCGAAAAGGTGCTCTATAGGACATTAGCATGATCTGGGCTAATAAAATAAGACGGCAAAGCCGCAGTCCTGTTTCGTGAGGTCAGCTGATGAAGATGATCTCGCAGGCTTAATGTGACGCACACACAGAACACCCTATTAAAAAGCCCCTCACTGACACCGCAGCAGGATAAAGCGCCTAATTATTGTGTACAAACATTTCGCAAGTTCACAAAATAATTCACAATCATAGACTGAAATAAATGTCAGGAAACGTTTTAGAAACGCATGGCGAACAAACAAACTTAACACATAGACGTTTCCTGTCAGAGTGGCGAGAAAGGCAAAAATATCATCAGCCTGAGTCGGACATGTTGTTTTGCTGATAAGTCTATGTGGAGAGAGTAACCATCACACAATCTTGACGATGAGTCTGTTAATTAAGCCAGTAATCAAATGCATAAGTTTGTTAGTGTGATGCTGCCCTCTGGTGGAGAACGACGGTCATTAACATTTAAAGGGGCAGTTCACGCAAAAATGAAGAATCTGTCATTATTTCCTCATCCTTCACTTGTTCAAGGGTTTCGTTCTTCTGTTGAATGTTGGACATTGACGTCCACAAAAGAAAGAAACTCATAGATGTTTACGATTTTCAGTTTTGGCTGAACTCTCCCTTTAAATAACCATCTTTAATATGTCGATGAAGTGTTCACTTTGGCCTCTCGTTACGTATTATTGCCAGTCCGATAAATGAAGATCCCTGTTTATAACACTGTTCACATCTGCACTGAGAATGAACATATTTTCATTCACTTCGCAACACACAACAACATCTGCAACACTGAGACTAAAACCTTGAATCCAGAGAGAAAGACAGACAGATACTGATATATATATATACAGATTGTTAGAAAGAAAAGAACAGATCAATGAAATCTCACGACAAATTCGTAACTTTTTACTTCAGTGGCTAATTCGTATTCATTTGTACAAGCTCATTCATATATTTTAGTATGATTTGCTCATCCCCCAATGATGTCTGGCTTTAGGGATGGGGTTTGGGGACACGCCTCCTTTTAAAAATTGTACGTTTTCGTACGTATAAAGTCGAGTGAAATTATATGAATTAGCCACTCTTACGTTACAGTTCCTCGTGAGATCGGGCTAGAACAGAGATATAGGCAGAAGGCTGCTTTCCAATGCACGGTACGGCTCGCTTCAGTTCAGTTTCGAATTCCCATCGCACTTTAGTATCGCTTAAAGTGGGAGGGATTATCGCTATAGTTGTGTTTCAATTAATGTGACTTCGTGAAAAACATTTTCATCCAGAACTAGCTTGATTCGCTCCTCCGCTACCAACTATAAATGTCCGGACCTCTTCTACTGTTGCATGATTAATCGTTAAAAGATCACGACCTCAATTTCTACGATTTTGCTAATTGTATTTTCAAGGACAGGAGAGAAGCATTTCCGCATCTGCATTTCTCAATCCTGGCCGTCGCTTTATTTCATCGTTTAAGGGTTTACACAACTGCATTGCCTGCAGCGTGACATAATATACCTTCGTAAATACAATATAAATTTACGTCACGCACTAATATGTCATTTAAATGAAACGCGCTCCCTTCAAGCTGAAAATCGCAGCAGAATATCCTGCGGAGTCTTGTTGTATTACAACAAACATCTGACGTTAAAAGAGAAACATACGAAATTCAGTTCGAGGGAAGGGAGTTTGGGCTGAGGACTGGGATTGACAAATGGCATTGAAAGGTATTAAGTTGTAAATAACGTTCAGTTTGTTGCGCAGAGCAATCGTTTAGTTTCATAAGACCTCAGTCAGGAGCCACAGTGGTACGTATGTTTTTATTTTTAAAATGATGGTACACAATGGGGTGGAGCAGAGATGCAGTAGCACAGCAAGAAGGTCGCTGGTTCAAGTCCGTTGGCATTTCTGTGTGGAGTTTGCATGTTCTCCCCGTGTTGGCGTGGGTTTCCTCCGGGTGCTCCGGTTTCCCCCACAAGTCCAAACACATGTGGTATATTGGGTAAGCTAAATTGTCCGTAGTGTATGTGTGTGAATGGGTGTTTCCCAGTGATGGGTTGCAGTTGGAGGGGCATCTGCTGCGTAAAACATATGCTGGATAAGTTGGTGGTTCATTCCGCTGTGGCGACCACAGATTAATAAAGGGACTAAGGGAAAAGAAAATGAATGAATGGTACACAATGACATGAGCTAGTTATTGCTAATGTGAATTATAATGCTAATTATATTGCTAATGCTAATTTTTTATATATATAGAGAGGGTTTGGTATTTTGTGTTGCAAATCAGTGTGTATAAGTCACTTGGAATCTAACTTGAGGTGGTACTACAAAAAGTACCAGGTATAGATGCAGAACACAATGGAAAAGCTACCTAAAAGTGAACCGTACTGAAGCGAACTGACCCATGCAGTGGAAAACGTTCACGTATCGCATCTAAACACAATATTGCGTAGTGTTTCTTTCACCAATTTCAATACGATTTGCAATCGTGTGGCGTCTGTCGTTGCTAGGGAACTGATTTCTCAGTGGATAACACACTGACCAACCCTTGCTGCAGCTCTGATACAAGTTGGAGAAAATGGAAAAGCACTGCAGCGTTTGGGTGTTCTGCGTTTGTCTGAGGTAATTAGTCTGTGGTTATTACTGAAATGTGTATTATCAAAGTATGAAGCTGATTGGTTAATTCTAGTCGCATGACTCGCAAGGTGCTTGCGGTAAAGTCGGAAAAGTTAAGGTGTTTTCGCAAAATGTGAACGTTCCCTTAAGGCCCCGGTATACTTCAAACTAAATTAAAAAAATGACTGAAATGACGACAAAATCCAGCTAAAACGTAGTTATTTTTATATTTGTTTCAGCAGTTCGAAACCGAACTTCAGCAGTCAACCACAAAAAGTTTGTTCTTTCATTTCATTTGCAGTATACCGGGGCCTTTAGACAGCCAGATGATTCCGAGATACACAGAGGGAAACAGGCAGAGGCAGTCAAACATAAAGAGAGAGACGATGATAGAAAAATACTGTTAGACGACTTGGTAAAACTAGATTCAGACAGACGAGTGTTAAAGACACTATATAGAGATATAGTTAGATTGTCAAACAGTCAAATATTGTTACACAAAGGCAAACGGCCAGAAAGATGTTGATGTATTGTTAGATACAAATCGAAACATGGAAAGATTGTTCAACAGACATTAAAACTGGGGGAGATTAAAAACAGAAGACAGGCAGTAGACAGATTCTAGAGCTGAGGTGAAAAATCATTTCATTTATCATCTGCGATCATCAAAATGCATCGCTGTTCTCTCTTGAACAAATTCCGAGCTTAGTTTAACAGCAGGTGGCGCTGTATGCTTTAGAAAGCAGCTGTACTCTGCTTGCATCCAATTCCTTACGAATACCACTTAAACCTAAAGTTAGGAAAGGTTTAAGTGTGATGCTGTGTTTACGTTAATTATGTGGCATACAAGTCAACTTATATAACTCGATGAAAGCACAAGAGTGCCCCCTGCTGTTAAAAATTTGCCTAGAGCGCCGTCTGCTGTTCAAAACTTGCCTAGAGCGCCGTCTGCTGTTAAAAACTAGTCTAGAGCGCCATCTGCTGTTAAAAACTAGCCTAGAGCACTATCTGCTGTTATAAACAAGCCTAGAGCGCCATCTGCTGTTAAAAACAAGCCTAGAGTGCCATCTGCTGTTAAAAACAAGCCTAGACCGCCATCTGCTGTTAAAAACTAGCCTACAGTGCCATCTGCTGTTCAAAACTAGCATAGAGCACCGTCTAAAGTAAAAACGAAGCTCAGAATCAATTCAAGAGGGAAAAGTGATGCACTTTGAAAATCTCAATCAACGCAGTTGATTTCTCTTGTGATTTTTCACCACATCTCTAACAGATTCAAGGCTTTAATCCAAATGGCATCAGTGTTGTTTCCCCCATCATCATGTATTCAGAACTCTCACCTTCTCCCAAAAGTTCATCAGTGACTTCTACTCAGCAGTTTAAGTTCTCTGCGGCGCTGCTATAAACGTGTCCTCAGATCCCTGAATGAATGGATGATCACGAGCCGTGCCTCCTGTTGACCCTGCAGGCTCAGTTTGGGCTCCTGGAGCAGCTCAACCGCAGACGCTTCATTGGTTTGCAGGCCCGAGCGCTCGGCTAGCTGTTGTTGTCCACTGTCATGTATTTGAGCGCAGCGAAGCCGTAGCGCCTAGACATGTTCTGCTGAAACTCCTCCTTCAGCGTCTTCAGGCAAGCGCGGTACTGTTTGTTCGAGCGAAACTTGGTGATGTCGAAACTGGGCGCGTGCGGCATGTGGATCATGTAGGCATTGGGCAGAACCACAAACTCGTACTCCTGAAAATACACAACATTATAAGCTGAAACATCAATGGTAATGCTTTACTTAAGGGGGGTGTTCATTAGACTGCCATGAAAGCTTTATAATCATGACACACATCTTAAGCATATTATACATGCTAAAGACAACAGTCATTAAAGGTGCCGTGAAGTGCTTTGAAATGGCCATTTTAATTGGATGTTTGATGTAATCTCAACCGAAGAGGGTGGGACATAGTGTAGCTCCTCCCCTTTTTTATATAACAGCCAATAGCGTTTTGCTTCATCACCGTTCTGCCAGTGAGAGGGGTTGAGCTCAAGCGTATCAAATGTGAAGCATCTTGAAGGGGGCGGGGCATATCAGACACTAGAGAGCATTTGATTGGTCAGAAAATTTGATGAGAAACTGAAGTAAAAAGTAAAAAAAATTGGTGATAAATTTAGGCGGAAGTGACAAACTACAAGCTTTACATGTTTATATCGGGTTTACATCTTCTAAACGCGAATATTGTCAACGTTTTGGTTCGCACTAGCGCATAGATATCCTAAAAATGAACAATACTGACACAAACATCTAAAACATTTTTATTTTAATTTCATGGGACACAGTGTAGCTCCTCCCCTTTTTACAAAACCGCCAATAGCGTTTTGCTTCATCACTGTTCTGCCAGTGAGAGGGGTTGAGCTCAAGCGCATCAAGTGTGAAGCATCTTAAAAGGGGCGGGGCATATCAGACACTAGTGAGCATTTGATTGGTCAGAAAATTCGATGAGAAACTGAAGTAAAAAGTAAAAAAAAAAATGGTGATAAATTTAGGCGAAGTGACAAACTACAAGCTTTACATGTTTATATCGGGTTTAGATCTTCTAAATGCGAATATTGTCAACGTTTTGGTACGCACTAGTGTATAAATATCCTAAAAACGAACAATACTGACACTAACATCTAAAACAACTTTATTTTAATTTCATGGGACATAGTGTAGCTCCTCCCCTTTTTACGAAACAGCCAATAGCGTTTTGCGTCATCACCGTCCTGCCAGTAAGAGGGGTTGAGCTCAAGCGCATCAAATGTGAAGCATCCTGAAAGGGGCGGGGCATATCAGACACTAGAGAGCATTTGATTGGTCAGAAAATTTGATGAGAAACTGAAGTATGTAAAAAGTAAAACAAAATTGGTGATCAATTTAGGCGGAAGTGACCAACTATAAGCCTTACATGTTTATATCGGGTTTATATCTTCTAAATGCGAATATTGTCACCATTTTGGTTCGCACTAGCGTATAGATATCCTAAAAACGAACAATACTGACACTAACATCTAAAACAACTTTATTTTAATTTCATGGGACATAGTGTAGCTCCTCCCCTTTTTACAAAACAGCCAATAGCGTTTTGCTTCATCACCGTTGTCAGTGAGAGGGGTTGAGCTCAAGCGCATCAAATGTGAAGCATCTTGAAGGGGGCGGGGCATATCAGACACTAGTGAGCATTTGATTGGTCAGAAAATTTGATGAGAAACTGAAGTAAAAAGTAAAAAAAAAATGGTGATCAATTTAGGCGAAGTGACAAACTACAAGCCTTACATGTTTATATCAAATTTACATCTTCTAAATGCGAATATTGTCACCATTTTGGTACGCACTAGCGTATAGATATCCTAAAAACGAACAATACTGACACTAACATCTAAAACAACTTTATTTTAATTTCATGGGACCTTTAAGTGTCATTCGCTCGGTCATGTCATTTAAAATGCAAAGACGACATTCTTCGAGATGGCTTTACTTTGAGAATTTGACATTATCAAGACGGCATACCTTGTCATAAACCTGTCATAAACATGATTGTCATGAGGCCATTATTATTGCGTCATTAATATTATTGAAAACAGTGATATTTTTATCTTTTTTCTTGACCTAACCCGAACTACAGTGGTACAAAATGAAATTAAATGTCGGCACCAATGTCGTAGTGGTTAGTGCGTCTCTTTACTGTCCTATCAAATAATAGTAAAAACCCTGAAAAACAATTATAAAAAAAGTCATTAAATAATGACGCTGCAATAAAATTACTAGACACTTTTAGGGCTTAATCACACCAAACGCGCCTTTTTTGAATAGTTTTCAAATCCCCCGGAGTGTTTTGCGCGTTGCTTATGTGCCCTGGGCGCCTCACGTTTTTGATGGTGTGCTCAGGTGAAAAAATGTCAACCCTGAGCGGAAAAAGTATGCTACGTCAATTGCGTCTTTTTCATTGTCCAATCAAATGAAAGCAGAGGCGGGGTTTCTCCTGAGGTGAGACAAGTTTGTGTTGTCAAGATGACTACAGAGACTTAAAGGGCACCTATGGTGAAAAATCTACTTTTCAAGCTGTTTGGACTGACATATGTGTAGGTGTAGTGTATAGAGCGTCATATTGGGGTGATATAAACACACTCAGTCCTTTTTTTTTTTTCAATTTAATAACATAAAAACGGTGGACTAATCGGAGCGTTTTTGAGATCGACCGCAACTTGACGTAGGAGTGTGGTCCCCCCGCCCACCAATATTGATTGACAGGCGCGCATTCCCATATCCTCTATGTTGTTTCACGTCCGCCATTTTCAGCGTGTGAGTCAAAGCGACGTCAGCAAAGAAACACCCTTGCTCTATTTTTAGATGTAACGCTCATTGCGCTCAACATTCACCACGTTATCGCTCTCCTCCGTGCCAGTGTTTGCATACATGTGTACTTTTCATTGCGTCTTCCTTAAACTTCAGCGGTTTGCATTTCCCGCGGTCACAGAAGTTCCCTATCATGTTAACTAGGTGCAGCTGGAAAGTGCGAGTGCGTTGCCTCACGTGCGCGTCCCTCCATTGGAAATAACGAACTAACGACGCGCAGCGCCATGCATTTCGCGGTGTCGCGGATGAAACTGAGGACCGGGGGGTTCGCTCACTGTTCTGCCGCCTAGGTCGCCTCAGGACACTATCCATATTTCTGCCACGCCACAGAGCGTTATCTAAATGGTTTCATTTTAAATAACATGCGAATGTGCGTGTCTGGTGTGCCGTGTCGTGGCTCCGGTGTATGACGCCCTTTAGTTATAGCCTCAAGCAGGTCGTACACCAGAAGCGCCGCTCGGCGACACGCAGCGTCGCGCCACGCAGCGGCATGGATTTCTAAATTTTAAACATAAGTTTCTATTAGGGGACACACACCGGTGCCGCAAGTGTGAGATACTTTCAACTGTCATGTGCGCGCCGCGTCGCGGTGCATCCGGTGTGTAATGCCCTTCAGTCAAAGTTAATTCAGTGTGCTTGGTTATTAGTCTCGGTGTACAAGCTCGGAGCTTTAAACTAGCACACAGCTGGCTGTAAAACTATACAAAGACACAAATGATTTTGTAGTCTCTGCTTGGTCTGTGTCCGAGTCATACGTGTACAGCTGAATGCTGCTCCTCTCACTCATGTTGCTTCTCTCTGTCTGCCTGTCTGTTGCCATACACAAAGAGGGGAGCTCTTGGCTCCGCCCCCTTGTTGAGTTGGGCGGGAAGTCGAAACTAATTTTCATGTGAAGCAACACGCCCCTAAAACAGCGAGCTGTGTACACGCCCCCAAAATCACACTTTTTAACACATCAAGGTTTCCGCTACATTCATTCATCCGTGGCGGGCCGCCACGCCAAAATTCATCCCGCCACGGCTACATTACAGCTTCTTATTTAAAACATTTAGTCGTGTTTTTTATAGCGGATTATAATCGCACCAAAACATATTAGAGGTAAACCGCGCAAACTTTTCTGTAACCGTAGTAGTGCTGTGCGCTATTTGTTCAAGGTGACATGCTGACTGACTCTCTGACAGACTGACTGACAGGTGCGTGAGTCTAGCAAACACCGCGTAGCTTTCAGTTAAGATGAACACAGTTTCCATAAGTATACTTTATTGATAAAGGTCTGTGGCTCTGCATACAATGACTTTATCTTGCTGGAGTTTAATGCCGTTTCACTTTACTTCAGGACGCGTTAATGTCAGAAAACGCACTAAATCGCGCTTCAGCAGCGCTTACTGGAGAGCGCACAAGAAGATCTGCACTTGAACGTGTAAATTTGAGTGCGTGCAAGAAGTTCTGTGCTCGAACAGAGGAAATCGGCGCGCAAGCAAAGAGATTCGCCTTTAAGCTATATATTTTTTTCGATAGTCTACAGAACAAACCATCATTATAGAATAACTTGCCTAATTACCCTAACCTGCCTAGTTACCCTAATTAACCTAGTTAAGCCTTTAAATGTCACTTTATTAAACTGTTTATATATATATATATATATATTGGTTCCACTAAACAAAAGTCACCAGAAACATTCATGATAGCATTATAATTGGTTTAAAGGGACAGTTCACACAAATTGAAATTTACCCACTATTTAAGTGTTTCTAAACTTGTATGAACTTCATTCTTCTGTTGAACACAAAAGAAGATATTTGGAAGAATGTTAGATAAACAGCCGTTGCCATCAATAGTAGAAACAAAAAATGGGTGAGTAAACGATGACAGAACTTTCATTTGTTTGGGTGAACTATCCTTTTAAGGTAGTAGTAAAAACATTATCTACGTAATTCATTGAAACATCCTACTGACAATACTACAGGGTGGGCCATTTATATGGATGCACCTTAATAAAATGGGAATGGTTGGTGATATTAACGTCCTGTTTGTGGCACATTAGTATATGTGAGGGGGCAAACTTTTCAAGATAGGCGGTGACCATTTAGAAGTCGGCCATCTTGGATCCAACTCTTGTTTTTTTTTAATAGGAAGAGGGTCATGTGACACATCAAACTCATTGGGAATTTCACAAGAAAAACAACGGTGTGCTTGGTTTTAACGTCACTTTATTCTTTCATGAGTTATTTACACGTTTCTGACCACTTCTAAAATGTGTTCAATGTGCTGCCCATTGTGTTGGATTGTCAATGCAACCCTCTTCTCCCACTCCTCACACACTGATAGCAACACCGCAGGAGAAATGCCAGCACAGGCTTCCAGTATCCGTAGTTTCAGGTGCTGCACATCTTGTGTCTTCACACCATAGACAACAAAGGTAGTGGGCCCATTCTTCATCAATGGAAACCTCAAGGCCACTGGATATTTGAAATTGCTGCATGATGATGTGTTTCCCTCTTTATGCACTGAAGCTGGCACGTTCCCTGAGTTTTTCCAGCAAGATGGTGCACCACCACATTATGGGTGTCAGGTCCGAGCATTACTAGATGAACAGTTTCCTGAAAAGTGGATTGGTCGTCGTGGGTCAGCTGAATGCCCCCCAAGATCTCCCGATCTGACCCCCTTAGACTTTTATCTTTGGGGTCATCTGAAGGCAATTGTCTATGGTGTGAAGATACAAGATGTGCAGCACCTGAAACTACGGATACTGTAAGCCTGTGCTGGCATTTCTCCTGCGGTGTTGCTATCAGTGTGTGAGGAGTGGGAGAAGAGGGTTGCATTGACAATCCAACACAATGGGCAGCACATTGAACACATTTTATAAGTGGTCAGAAACTTGTATATAACTCATAAAAGTATAAATCTATGTTAAAACCAAGCACACCATTGTTTTTCTTGTGCAGTTCCCGATAAGTTTGATGTGTCACATGACCCTCTTCCTATTGAAAAAAAACTAAAGTTGGATCCAAGATGGCCGACTTCAAAATGGCCACCGTGGGCACCGCCCATCTTGAAAAGTTTGCCCCCTCACATATGCTAATGTGCCACAAACAGGACGTTAATATACACCAATTTTATTAAGGTGTATACATATAAATGGCCCACCCTGTAGAGAGCGGAATGATAGAAGTTATGAGTTTACTAAGTTGTTTTACTTGTTTAATACAATCCATAGTTTTACAATTGTTAAGAACAATTGAAACGATGGTTTCGACCAATTGCATGGTTTAAAGAGTCTGAACTCACCACTGATAAGCAAACTCACATAACACAAAATTTAGCAAGCACTACTGGAAGAATTAAGACTTTTAAAGGGCTTGTTCACCCAAAAACTAAAAATTGGCTGACTATTTACTCTCCCCGGAGTGGTTTCAAAGCTTTATGAGTTTCTTTCTTTAGTTAAACGCTAAATAAGACATTTTGAAGAAAGACGAAAACCGTAGAAGACTTCCGTAGATACAACAGACGCTATAGAAGTCAAACTAGTTTCGAACAAGTAAAGGGTGAGTAAATAATTTTCAATTTTGGGTGAACTGACCCTTTAAAAATCAATAAACCAAGTTACAACAAAGTTGTGGATTCTACAGTCAGTTTATAATGATTTTTTAAATGAATTTATTATAATTAATAATTTAAAAAAATAATATAATTCATTACATTATCAGTTAATCAGTCAGGAACTAATACGAAAACTAAACAGTGTGTGTAAACTGAATTGGAGTTTGTACGTTGAGTTTAGAAAGATAATCGGCTGATAGCATCCGTTTTTGTTGTTTTATCATCCAGCTTTTGCCACAAATGACATCTGTATATATCGTCCATATTAGGGCTGGACAATATATAGTTTTAGCATTGATATTGCAGTGAATATATCTGCAATAGTCACATCGCAGAATCTGCAATGTTGAATTGGGATCACAGTTGACCAGGAGCCACGGTCATCGAAGATTTTTACCATAATGGAGCTAAAGTTACACTCCAGTAAACTCTTACACTTAAAGTAAACTCCTGAAGAGGGTCTGCAATACTAATGTGAAAACTAAACACTAACGCAAATCCGAATGAAATGCAAGTGTTACCTGAGCGTCCAGCTCCATGATGTGCGCTACTTTATTCCAGCCAAAGCCCACGAAGCGGCGGTCGTACTCCGGGCTTTCCCGCCTCACCATCACGTACGGCTCAAAGTCCGCCTCCCATTGAACGCGGTACGGTGTCGTAGCAGTTCTCCATTTGGCGAAGTCTGTCGGAGCGTGACCTTTCGTCCAGACGTGATATCTGTGGATGAGAAAACGACTTGTAGCGTTTATTAAACAATTGTAAAGCGCTCAATCAATCAATCAATTCATCAACAAATGAGGGAGAAATAGAGTGTATTGGCAAACAAATTAAATTATGGCAAAACAAATTAAATAAAAACCAGATAAAATTATTTTCTAAAATAAAAAAGTTGCTAAACGTAATAAAAAAAATAATTAATACATAAAATAAGAGCAAAGTCCAAAACAGATTTACTTTTAATACAAATTTGACCTTTTTTTTTTTTTATATTTCCTTTAAAGTTTCCTCACATAAAAAACAAATTGTCTGATGACGTAAAAAAGATAGGGTACTTCAAAAGTATATGTTGAACAATTTGGATATCAATAAAAGTAAATATGTACTGTATTTGTATAAGTTCGTTATACAATATATTCCGTTTAAAAGTTACAGCTACAATTTGCTTTTTAGCCAAAGGTAGAATTTTTTTTAATACCGTTTCACGCATAAAAAAAACAATTTCAACCTATTTTTCGATAATTATCGATATTCAGGGTCCAGAAAATATTTCTGAACTGGTTTGGTTCCAATTGGGCGAAAAACCCAGGACTAGTTCGGAGCAGTGGGTTTCGCACTAATCTTGATGTAGCGGATAAACGGTGCGTCATACAGCCCTAAAGGACTGTCGGCATATGAATCGTTATGAGCCAAGAATTCCAAATGTGTAAAGACATTTTTATTTTTATAAAAAAAATGTTTTCAAATATATGTTCGACATATGGTGCAGCAGCACGTCAGGGCGTCCTGAGTTGGAATCCCAGCTTGAGGACATTTTCCCAACCCTACCCCCCTCTCTCTCTTTGTTTTATTTCGGCTAGAATAAAAGCAGTTTTTAATTTTTTTAGAACCATTTTAAGGTCAAATTTATTAGCCGCTTAAAGCTATTTTTTTTCCTCCGGGTGCTCCGGTTTCCCCCACAGTTCAAACACATGTGCTATAGGTGAATTGCAACACAGGCTCATTCTGAAAGCGTAGTCCCGTGGATGTTTCTGGACACCGCGAATTATGTAGCCGGAGGTACGTATGGCTTCATTTGGTTTTTTTAAACGAACGCTACGGGGCGCTACGCCGCTTCTTTCCGCGCTCACCGGCTGACCGCTCACCTCCGTGTGGAGGGTTTTCCTGCTGCAACCAGTTTGTCCCGTTAGCTCGTCATGTTACGTCGGCGGACTTGAGACGCAGAGAGGAGTTGACCACGACGACAAGGTTCGAGTCGCGTGAAGAGCGGTTCCAGAAATCAGGTAAGACAAAAACAGAATCCAAAAATTAAAATGAACAAGTCAATAACAGGGTGAGAATGCGGTAAAATCTGAAAACGTGGTACAAATCAGACGAGGGCTTTTCTTTTTCTGGACGGCTTTGGTAAACCGTTGGTTGGGTTCAGGGAAGTAAGTGGGTGGGCGGGTCAATCGATAAAATTGGTTGGGTTTAGGGAAGGAGGAGAGTGGGTCAGTCAGTCAATTGGCCAGCCGGCCATTCAGTCAGACAGACAATCAGCCGACAGCGGCCTCTGGTGGGTTTACGCGAGAACAGCAGCCGCAAACGGCACACGCAAAAGAAATTTGAGATGTGAAAAAGCGCACACAGCGGCCTCTCGCGGATTCGTGAAAACAAAAACTGCACAAATACTTACCTCCCGGGACGTATTTCGCGGTCTCCAGAAACGTCCACTGGACTACGTTTTCAGCATGAGTCTGGGTTGGGGAATGATGAACTAAATTGGCCGTAGTGTATGAGTGTGTGTAGTGAATGAGTGTTTATGGGTGTTTCCCAGTACAGGGTTGCAGCTGGAAGGGCATCCACTGCATAAAGCATATGCTGGAATAATTGGCGGTTCATTCCGCTTTGGTGACCCCTAATGAATAAAGGGACTAAGCTGAATGAAAATGAATGAATGAATGAAAAGCTACAGAGAAGTGTGTAGACTTTCATGATAAACTGAAATCTTAATTATGGTCACATATTAATTTGCTCAATCAAACAACATGAATAAACAGATTCAAGTCTCAGAGATCTGCAGTTTTTCACCTGAATGTGAACAGCGTGCCCATGTCCAGCTGCGACAGGAGCTCTGCTTTAGATTTGGGGAAGGAGAGACGATAGCGGAGCGTTTCAAACGCCGGAACCACCAGAGCCTTCTTAGTGTTTCCCATATCAAGCTGAACCACAGATTTCCTGAAACAGAAATAAGATGTTTTTTTTCAAGCTCACATTTCCAACCAGAAACCTTACTGATGCTGAACATGTAAACACATTCTATAATCAAAAAAAGTTGCTTATATATAGTCAGAATTATTAGCCCCCCTGTATATTTCTTTCCCCAATTTCTGTTTAAAGGAGAGCAGATTTCTTCAACACATTTCTAATCATGATAGTTTTAATAACTCATCTCTAATAACTGATTTATTTTCTCTTTGCCATGATGACAGCACATAATATTTGACTAGATATTTTTCGAGACACTTCTATACAGACAATCCAAAACAAAAAATGCTTAAAGGGGCTAATAATATTAACCTTAAAATGAGTTTTAAAAAAATTAAAAGCTGCTTTTATTCTAGCCGAAATAAAACAAGCAAGACTTTCTGCAGAAGAAAAAATATTAGAGGAAATACTGTGGAAAATTTTCTGAATCTGTTTAACATCATTTGGAAACTAATTGAAAAAGAAGAAAAAACTGGAAACTGCTCTTCACACACAAGTAGGCTGAAACTTTAAATCAGAAAAGGCTCAATAATACATCGGACAGATCCTCAACGCACTGATTTCTCCCCTTTGTGCTGCTGTTTTGGAAGTGTCCGTATACCGGAGGGCTGCGCGCTGTGTCTCAGTGATGCAAGTGATTCATTCAGGCACTGGCTTGCCCAGACTCGACATGCGCCGCTCTGTAAGATTATTCTCACAATAAGTTTCTGTTCTCTCATCCTTCCGACTGAGTTTATTCTTCCGAGGAGAATACTTTAAGTGCTGTGAATAGTTTGTAAAGCCTGGCTTATTGTCAAAGTAGTTGATTAAATTAATAAAAGTGAAACTGACTATTTAGCCTAATATAGGCTACTCTGAAACTGTGAATGTTTCACTGTCGTTTTATATATATTAACATTTTATTTAACAGAGCAGTTTGTCAGATTGAGCGCTGAAGCATCTAAGCGGACTTTGTTTTGAACTTCACCTCAAATATTCTTGTTTATTTTGTAGATAACTGACCAACAAAACTACATTGAAATAACCAACACATTATACCAAACCAAATTAGTTTCAAAAAGTAAATTTTTCAGACATGCTTTCAGTTTCTTTATCTCACTCGCGGCGAGTTTAGGCGAGGGAATATTTATTAAGTAAAGGTGGCCTCAGAGGGTTTAGTTTAGTCTGCTTCAAACCTGCAGGAAAATATCAGGCTTTGCTAAAAGGCTGATTATTTTACCAACGATTAGGGTCAATAGTGGTAGCCTAGTACATAAAAGGAAATTAAAAAGGAGACATAAGCTGGACCACAACAGATCAGATCAACGTCATAATGAATGCTCAAATAATGTAGCCTATAGTTTACAGCAAGCATCGTGTTTAGTTAGACTGTGTCGTCTGTCATCTACAGTAGGCCTATAGGTCTGTTATTTTTACTAAAGAAGATATATTATTTGAGTTTACCACCAGAACTATAGAAACCGTATTATGTTAATAAATAAAAATATTATTAAAACAAAAAACAGCACAGTATCGGGATCTGTATCGGTCGATACTCAGAATTTTGGTATCGAGATCGGATCGGTTCCAAAAAAATGGCATCGGTGCATCCCTATTGAAAACGCTGCCATTGTTGTGTCCGTGTAAACACCCGAAGCGAGAGTCTTTGTACTGTAAATGATGACGTCGTGTGTGTATGCATTGCATGTGTTTAGAGGACTGTAGATTAAAGGCAAGTGCAAACAAACACAAAACAATGGTGGAATGTGTAGTAAAGGTGCTACAAATAACAGCAGAGACGCATCCAACATACACACAACAAGCATGGCATGCTGTCCCGAGAGAGAGCCCTGAGCTCATAAGATCCTCGAGCCCGGGGCTCCCTCCCGTTTGCAAGGCGAGAGGGGATTTTGAGCTCAGGGAGATCTCGAGAACTCCCCTGCTGTAGTAGCTAATGAACAGATAGTGATCGCTCTTAAGAGATAACTACTCACTAGGAGCACGTCTATGGTGCCGGATTAGTCAATTAACTTAAGTTGCATGTTTTTGGATGGTGGGAGGAAACCGGGGAACCCGGGGGAAACCCACGTGAGCGCGGGGAAAACGTGTAAACTCCGCACAGAAACGTCAGCTGGCTTGGTAAGGACTAGAACCAGTGACGTCCTTGCTGTGAGGCAACAGTGCTAACCACTGGGCCACCGTGCCACCCATCTAGGAAAGGAGGAGGAGTAGGGGTGGAAGAGGGGATTCTTCAAAACAAAGATGGCTGTAATATGGAACTTAAGGTATTTATAGTGGCTTAGGAATCGTCTGATTGGTGAATCATAAATTGAATAATGTGGGGCCGGCTGCAAGCAATCATAATCCTCTCGAAATTAGTTTATAAATAAACTTGAAGTTTAAACACAACGGAAAAACTTCTCCGCCTTTGGCTACAAAGTTATCATGTAAACGTAGCCTGAATTTCTTGCCCAAAGCCAACAACATGTAGAGCTTCCAGAAACAAAAAAAAAGACAATATTGGGTTTGGATATACATTGATAGTACTACTTTACCAATTCGAACACTGTACAAGGCTGTAAACACAGGTTTGTGACTAGTAACTAACATAAAATGAAACCAAAACGGACCATCCCTGCTTTTGTCTCACCTGAGGTACTCATAGAGTCCATACATAGGCAGGAAGTCAATATCCGACAGGAACATGTAGGGAGTGTTGACCTGCCCCATAGCAACATTGCGCAGCAGGTTAACGGGGTAGAACTGGCCCTCCTTGTAGACGATGTGGTATCCCACGTTGCTCCTGCTCATCAGGACCTCGGAGCCCTGAGCGTATCGCAGGAACTGCTGCGCTTCAGCGTCTGAGAGGTAGAGCGCCAAACTAATGGGGCCTTCCCAGTGTTTACAGATGGCCTCCAGCATCTGCAGTCTGGGAGAAAAGAAACAGTCCGTTGACTCAAAATCATAAAGGTCAGGACACACCAAGTCTACGGCCGTCTGTTTGGCTTTGTTGGTTTGGTGTGTTCCACACGTCGCCTTTCATCAGGTTAACGCCAAATAGAGGTCAGCATGTAGAATCAGCAAGAGTGCTCTAATTGGTTGTTCAGCAATGAATCGTATCGCGAGTCTGTCCGTTTGGTGAGTTCACGCACAACTTTTTGGTCCTGGCAGAACCAGATGTGAGCCAACGCTAGGCAACAACACAGTAGGCCTTCATTGGTGCCAGTTGTTTGTCATCGGCTTGGTGAGCAAACAATTTGATACTACAAGTTTAGAACCACAAATGAAATCGCTTTAATTTTAGCAACACTTTGTAATTTAATTGAAACGGTTTCCTCATTTGGTTTGTCTGTTTTAGCTTTAAAGTGATAGCTTCCTCATCATTTACTCACACTCAAGTGTCCTGGTTTAGCATATTTAATCACATTTTACCTACTGCATTCACACCAGATGCAGATGAAGCATCGAGCACGAGTGATTTACACAAAGGTGTGAAAGGAGGTACAAACAGTGGTGTAAAGAGTCCTGAAAAATCATACTCCAGTAAAAGTACCATTACTTGCCTAATAATGTAACTCAAAGTATGAGTAAAAAGTAGCCCTTTTAAAAGTACTCGAGAGTAGCGAGTAGTGAGTATCTATCTATTTTGTAGATGTGTGTAAACGTAACATTCTGTAGTGCATTTAGTTATGGCCTAGCAGGCAAACAACGTCATAAGACATTACTATTAGGTTCGATTTAAGTTTTTGACATCAGGTGACCAAAATTCAACATCTAATCAGCGTCTAAGGACAATGTTATTTTGATGTCCGATAATGACGTTGATATTTGGTCAATTTTAAGTTGTTAGAAAGTGACCAAAATCCAACGTCAAGCCAACATCTTAAACCAAAGTCATATTGATGTCAGATATTGACATTTATTTGGCAACCAAAATCCAACGTCTGACAGACGTCATAGTGGTAACGTCCACACAACGTCAAGCTGTAACATCATTAGACGTTGATATTTGGTTGATTTTAGGTTGGACGTTGGACATTGACATAGGCCTGACATTGAGTTCTGACGTCAAACCGATTTTCATTTCCAAACAAAATGCGGCATCCCCAAGACGTCGAGGTACAACGTCAATCTGACGACATCTTGTGCCTGCTGGGTGTTTAAGGCCATTTCAGTCAACATACAGTAAACATCCGTCATCTTTTCATCAGTGACATGCATCTAAACAGTCTCTGGGTCATTGCGTGTAAAGATTTTGGACATCTACTTGGACACTTTTAATGCTTCCAGACAGTTTGCTGCATTTATAATTCGCCCATGTCTTGAGGTAGTTCATTATGAGGCGATTTATCTTGTATGTGCGATTTGATTGGACTGAAATAACACGACTGATTTTTCTAATCCTCATAGACAAGAAAAAATAAAGTAGTGACTGCAGGTTGAAGGAAAGTAGTGGAGTAAAAGTACCGATACTGCACTAAAAATGTACTCAAGGGAGAGTAAAAGTACACATTTTTAAAACTTCTTAGTAAATTACAATTCCTGAGAAAAACTACCCGATTACAGTAGTTTGAGTATTTGTAATTAGTTACTTTCGTACCACAGGGTACGAATGAGGCGCAACGTGATTGGCGCGAATGAAGTGGCGCAAATTAAGCGCTTTGCCTGTTTGACATGCTTAACGCGTGGATCTCGCGATTCCCTCAAGTTGGTAAATCTGAACTTTAGCAGACATCTCTGCCGCGTTAAACAATCAGGAGCTTGGTCTCGTATGTCATCTCGCGATTATGAAGTAGCGCCTGTTGTTGGTGTTCCAAGAATAAATCCTCCAGCCGACACCGGACAACAGCTCATCAAACTGGGCTCGGCTCAGTCTGAAGCACCGCTGAAAGCCTCCGTCATCCAGGTATAGTTCTGGAGGAGTTGATGAACTCTCAGAGCTGGGTGCAACTCTGAAAGGATCTTGTGGATTCAGACATGGCGCCGAACAAATCTACACTGTTTTTCAGCTTTCTTAAAGCACATAAAACACAGCTAATCTCTCAATAAAATCCATGTTAGCTAGCGAAGCTAGAGTCACCGGGCATGACACGAATCCACATCAATTGTGAAGTGAATTTGACGCACAATTAAAGCGAGTAAACTCAAAACATTCACGCATCTATTTACAAGCAAATTCGCGCAAGACGCATCTGGGGTCTGTTCTTCGTAGCTCACTTAAATGACCTAAGATGATTTGGCAGATCCCGAATTGCTGCGTGTGTTGTGAAGGACAGATCTATCGATCCTCGAAATCATGATCAGCAATGCAACGATTGGCTGACGGCACAGCAGCGTAATGACATCATCTGATTAATATTTAAACATCCATGTGAGCAAAACTACATCAAATTCGTAGTAAACGGTTTCGTTAAATATGACACGCGATAACTTTACACATTTGTTGTGGGCTCCAGGCTTTACACTTTCAACTTTTATTGTCACATTTAGAGCGGATTTTCTTTATTATAGTCGCCTGTTCAAGTTTCTTAATCAGTGTAAGGAATAAACGGCTGATTAAATTAATTTCGCATCAAAAAAAGCATTTTGATATCGGTAAAGATGTCGGCAACTTTTGCGAAGCATCAAATCACCGTCATATTAGCTGTCAAAACATGTGCATGACTGCATAAATGCATTATTCCTTAAAAAAAAAAAAAAAAAAAGATTGCGTAAGTTTTATTGATACGTTAAGCATATATTTTTATACTAAAATATATATATATATATAATGTTCGTTAACTATTTACTATAGTAACTATTTACTTTAGTGTATATAATTACTATACTGTAAGAAAATATTAGTATTCGGTACATACTTTCAGTATTACCTTTGCTTGAACTGACCCGATCTAATCCTGTTTATATGAAATAAGCCTGCTCCCGAGCAGGTTTGAGCTACCAGAACTGTTGCTACTCTCGGATGAGTTTTGGAGAGCGAAACGATCCTGGATCGTGTCAAATCGTCAAAAACCAAATCCAGCTAATTGGAGTAATCCACGTACGAAGATCGGACCCCAGGTGTGAACAGAGCATTAGAGTTTTTGTCTTGTTTCTAGTCCAAATATCTACAAATTCTTAAATCAAGAAGCATGATGAGCAAAAAAATAATAACTCAAAATTATGTGCGATTTTCCTTAAACCAAGCAAAATACTCTTGTTTTGCTTTGAAGTAGGATTATTTTGCTTGTTTTGAGGAAAAACTCACTTTAATTTTGATTATTATTATTGACAATTCAATATTTTTTTGCTCGTCATGCTTCTTGATGTACGAATTTGTAGATTTATGAACTAGAAACAAAACAAAAAATCTTTTTTTGCCGCATATACACCCAAAAATAATAATAATACTTTGGTGTTTAATCAAAATCTCACTTAACTTGTAAGGAATTCATGATTATAATTAAAAGTCCTCCAGAACATATAGTAGATATCCAAAATACTGATGCCTTTGGTAAGAATGTGAGTGTGAATGTTTACTCTTACCTGTCCATAGAAAGCTGGGCCACCAGCGTCACATCAGTGTTATCCACAGTGGGTTCATACTCGTAGTGCAGGAAGTAAACATGTGTGCGATGAACAGTAAAGCGCTCGCGGCGAAACTCGTAACACGGGTCATCTTCATCCAGCTCCGACAGAGTTTTCTGGAGCTGCAGATATATTAGGGAAACAAGTATTTTTCAGTATTTTTGTTGTTGTTGTTTAAAGTAACAGTGAAACGTCTCGTGAAGTGCAATTTTTATTCAATGTTTGACGTAATCTCAACTAAAACATAAAGAGGGCGGGGCATAGTAGCTCCTCCCCTTTAAAAATATGCATTTTGTTATTATCACAGCTCTACCAGTGAGAGTGGTGAAGCTGAAGAGCATCAAATGAAAAGCAAATGAGAAGAAGGGGGCGGGGCATGTCAGATTCTAGAGAGCATTTTGATTGGTCAGAAGATTTGATGAGAAACTGAAGTATGAGGTGACGTCAAAAAAAATATTGATCTATTTAGGCGGAAGTGTCAAACTACTAACTTCTAAACGCAAATTCTGTCACTGTTTTGTACCACAAAAGCTTACAGATATCCTGATACTAACATACTGATACTAACATACTAAAAACTTTCACGGGACCTTTAAATCTGGCAATAGGATTGAACTGGAAAGAAAATTCAATGATTAAATGGCTAAAAATTCTGAATGCGGTAACCCAAATCTTAAAATGCTTTATAATAACGACTTAAGTAAGACTCGATAACTAATAAAAATTAATTAAAAATAAATTTAAAAATAAACAAAACTCAATAAAATAACCACATTTTATTCACAGTAAATGTGTCGAGAGGCGTCGTACTGCCAGCGTTGCCATAATAGCATAGCATAGCTACAGCTAGCCATTCATTTTCAGCGGCCGATAATTTTCAAAAATGTAAAAATGTTCGATAAATTGCCAAAAACATCCCTACTGTCAGCACAAGGAACAATAAGGTAAAACTGACATTTTCTGAGTTGTGGTCGGTTTCACTGGGACAGCCGAAGAGCTCTCGCCTCAGCAGATTTCCATCGTACTCCAGGAAGGTCAGGTAGAGATTCCTGAAAAACTCCACGTGTTTGTTCTTCACGCGCAGCTTCTTCGGAGAGTTCCAGTGGATCACCTGCGCAATAAAATGCAGAAGTTCAGAAATGCAGATTATTATATGAATCAACGCTACCGTGACATTTGTCTTCTCACCAAGTCTATTCTATATATTCAAATAGAAAACAGCCGTTTCTAAATAGTGGAAACATTTCAAATTTTTTTTATCTTTTTGCTGTACTTAGGAACAAATAAATGAAGGCTTAATGGCCCGTTCACACCGGGACACTTTTTGCGCGCGTTTTTCAACGACGTTTAACGCCTCATGACTAAATAAAGGGTGCTAATGTGATCGTGCACACCAACGCGCAAAACGCCAGGCGTAAAAGCGTCAACGCCTAATGCTCGTTTTTTTTGTTTTAACATCAAAACCTTCTCCACCAATCAGATTGGCACTTTCGTTCACATGCACGGAGCTGCTGAACACCACTTGGAGGCGCTCAAGCGCAAAACCATCAATGTGAGCGCACGTTGTAGAAGATGCCCAGAGGCGATATGAACATGGAGCTGCTTATTGCACTGGTGTCAGAACGAAAAGTGCTGTATGATAAACAAGACATCGACTATATTGCTTTTTTCGAATCGCTAGTAAACAATGGGAAAACAACAAGGCTGCGCCCGAAACTGCCTACTACTCAGTAGGTACTGCATTTAAATTTAAACGTACTACTCGGCCGTTAGAAAAGCGCATTCTATACATTATCGGACGTACTACATCCGCAATTTTGTCATGATCACGTGACCTATCCGCGTGAGTTGCGTCGCTTCACTCCCATTCATGAATTCTCTCGCGGTGCATCATGGGATAGCATAGCGCCCATCTGATGCACACTTCAGAATCTCGCTGGAAGTAGTCGGTCATCGGGGTACTTCTCGCATACTGATTTTCGAATTCTATGAATTCGAATATACTACTCAGCTCTCATATTGTTTTTAGCGTACTATATAGTATGGAAGTATGCGATTCTTGACACAGCCAAAGTGTGTCAAATTACTCTTCTTCTTCTGTGTTAAAAGCGAGCGTCAGAAGCTTAAAGTTGTGTAGCGCCACCCTGTGCACTGGGGTCTTTCTGTTTTTCATTAAGCGCTATCTAACGTCAAGGAGTGATTTCTCACACTCTTCCATTCGAGGCCAGTGAAAATCGCTTGGGTTTGAATGCGGACAAACGTCTCAAAGAAACGCTGACGATAAACACGAACGAAAAGCATCCCGGTGTGTACGAGTCTCAATTGTGCCAGTAATTTGCGCTGTTCGCGCGTAATTAGACCCTTGAACATTTTGAGTGTACTCCCTTCATTCGCGCGTGCAGTTCGCGTCATTCAGTGGTGAAATACACTTCACAACAGATGCAAAATCACTCCAGTTTCATTGCAAAATGGCTGACATGGACTTTGTTGAGGGTAACTTTGCTGAAAAACGGGTTTCGGGACCGTTTCTATGTCCATCAGAGGCGTACCCTTGGTGCGTCTCACCAACTCCTCCAAGAGATGACACCTGCTACTAGAGCAAGCTCCCAGACTGGATGACAGCCACTCGAGCAAGCTCCTGATTGGTTAACGCAGGTCGAATTTTCACCAAAGTTCATTTTTCAACTCGAGCAATTTGCACGAATCACACATCAAATACGTCAAACGTAGGGCTGGGTGATTTGGCCTAAAATCAAAATCTCGATTCATTAAATATTTTAACTCGATGACGATTAATGAATGATTATTTTATTTATTTATTTATTTATTTATTCATTTATTTTGCCCTCATAGTTCACTGACAAGTTTTATATGCCGTCTAAAGGCATCTCTGGCGCAGCTTCTAATCATCGTCAATGTAGTGCTAAGTAAGGCTCAAGAATGAGTCCATCGTCCTGCTTGACCAGAGATCAGATGTGGCTGCAAAGTGGCCGCAAAAGTAAAAATCAGCCTTCAACAGAGCGGGGTCACGTGACGCGTAGGGAAAGCAATTGAAAAAAATTGTCCTGGAAAAATTTGATCGATTATAGCTTCTGAATGTCGATTACTTTTCGATTAATCGCCCTCGCCAAACGCCCAAAACACTCAATTTACGACGTGTCATTCGCTCGACGTGTCATTGACTCCGCCTCATTTATGCAAATAGCACCGCAGGATGTCTAATCACGTCTTTGCATTGACTTAAAATGTAAATCACTCACGCTTAACGCTTCATCCGCATCTGGTGTGAAAGCACCCTGGGACTTTCTTTAAAAATAACTTCGTTACACAGCTAACTGGGACTAGTGTACATGATGTTTATGTCCTGACACACATGAAGGTAAAGCTGACATATTGTCATAAGCATAGATGCGAGCTCGTCTTTGCGTCCGCTTTACAGTGTCATCACCTTGAGGTCGGAGACGTCTTTGTAGCACTTCTCAGAGCGGGTGTGGTCAGACAGCTGAACATTCCAGTAGCAGGGCAGTTGGTGCACCAGGAACGGGTTCTGCTTGATCACAGCGTTGAAGATGTCCTGCACACATTACATTATTATGAATGATTATAAAGCTGCATGCGTTTATTTCATTAATATGATATAGTAAAGTACTTGAATAAGAATCTTACGTGGTAAATCTTTATTTACTATGGTAAAACAACAACTACAGTAATTATAGTTTGACCGATATTGGATTTTGCCGATACCGATATTCTTAGCCACGCCCCCTTACCGTTAGTTCCGTTAGTATAAAAGAATGATAAGCAGAAAGAAAGCCCCGCCCTCTACTCAATATTCGATTTCAGCCAGAAGTACATCAACATACTGAAATAAAAGTCTCAGTGTTTAGATGCTCATGAGCTCGATAGCTAGGTTGGACTGTACTTGCCGATAACTAATTAATCAACCGATAGTTCTTAAAATGAATACTGGATATGAAAATAAATAATAAACACGAAACTCCATGTGTAATAGTACTGAACTTAAGTTCACACACAAAACAGTACTGCAAATGTGGTGGGGGTGAAGACACATGCACACACTGTCCATGATTTTCACCTCTATAGATCAGCTCTCACATTGATTAATGACAACAGACCCTTCTCAGCCACTCCAGTAATGGATGAAACTGAAAAAAATAACATAGTCCTGGGAATTATCGGTGCCGATTAATCCGCAAAGCCGATACAACGGTCAAATTCTAATAGTAACATAAACAAATGACCCAATGCTGTAGTTTCTATAACTATATGGTATATTATACCACAATACACCACAATTTCAGTACAGGAATGATAAAAATGTAAATTTCCCACTAACATCTGAGTGCATTCTGAAACCCCGCTCATTTGCCATTGTGTTTACGTGCTCACAGAAATGCCTGTGATTGGCCATGAAGGTCATCGGTTTACCAAGTGCAAACACAGATACACTGACAATGGAGCGTTTTAAAGCCTGTGATAAAGACCACACTATGATTCCACACTCAGTCAAGTTATCATCAAACTATGCTTTTGTTTGTTGTGAATATACACCCTCTAGTGGCGAAAACATCAAACTAGGCCTTTATTTGTTGTGAATATACGCCCTCAAGTGGCAAAAACATCAAGCTACGCCTTTGTTTGTTTCGAATATACGCCCTCAAGTGGCGAAAACATCAAACTGCGCCATTGTTGCGAATATACACCCTCTAGTGGCGAAAGCATCAAACTACGCCTTTGTTTGTGAACTGCGCCTTTGTTTGTTGCTAATATACACCCTCTAGTGGGGAAAACATCAAACTGCGCCTTTGTCTGTTGCAAATATACGCCCTCTAGTGGGTAAAACATCAAACTATGCCTTTGTTTGTTGTGAATATACGCCGTCTAGTGGCAAAAACATCAAGCTGCGCCTTTGTTTGTTTCGAATATATGCCCTCAAGGGGCGAAAACATCAAACTGCGCCATTGTTGTGGATATACGCCCTCTAGTGGGGAAAACATCAAACTATGCCTTTGTTTGTTGCGAATATACACCCTCTAGTGCCAAAAGCATCAAACTACGCCTTTGTTTGTTGTGAACTGCGCCTTTGTTGCGAATATACACCCTCTACTGGCAAAAACATCAAACTACGCCTTTGTTTGTTGCAAATATACGCCCTCTAGTGGGGAAAACATTAAACTGCGCCTTTGTTTGTTGCAAATATACGCCCTCTAATGGCAAAAACATCAAACTACGCCTTTGTTTGTTGCAAATATACGCCCTCTAGTGGCGAAAACATCCAACTATGCCTTTGTTTGTTGCGAACATACGCCCTCAAGTGGCGAAAACATCAAACTGTGCCATTGTTGCGAATATACGCCCTCTAGTGGGAAAAACATCAAACTGTGCCATTGTTTGTTGCAAATATACGCCCTCTAATGGGGAAAACATCAAACTATGCCTTTGTTTGTTGCGAATATACGCCCTCTACTGGCAAAAACATCAAACTATGCCTTTATTTGCTGCGAATATACGCCCTCTAGTGGCAAAAACATCAACCTACGCCTTTGTTTGTTGCAAATATACGCCCTCTAGTGGCGAAAACATCCAACTATGCCTTTGTTTGTTGCGAACATACGCCCTCAAGTGGCGAAAACATCAAACTGTGCCATTGTTGCGAATATACGCCCTCTAGTGGGAAAAACATCAAACTGTGCCATTGTTTGTTGCAAATATACGCCCTCTAATGGGGAAAACATCAAACTATGCCTTTGTTTGTTGCGAATATACGCCCTCTACTGGCAAAAACATCAAACTATGCCTTTATTTGCTGCGAATATACGCCCTCTAGTGGCAAAAACATCAACCTACGCCTTAGTTTGTTGCGAATATACGTACTCTAGTGGTAAAAACATCAAACTACGCTTTTGTTTGTTGCGAATATACACCCTCTAGTGGCAAAAACATCAAACTACGCCTTTGTTTCTTGCGAACATACGCCCTCAAGTGGCGAAAACATCAAACTGCGCCATTGTTGCGAATATACGCCCTCTAGTGGGGAAAACATCAAACTGCGCCTTTGTTTTTTGCAAATATACGCCCTCTAGTGGGGAAACATCACACTATGCCTTTGTTTGTTGCGAATATACACCCTCTAGTGGCGAAAGCATCAAACTGTGCCTTTGTTTGTTGCGAATATACGCCCTCAAGTGGCGAAAACATCAAACTACGCCTTTGTTTGTTGTGAACATACGCCATCTAGTGGCGAAAACATCAAACTGCGCCTTTGTTTGTTGCGAATATACGCCCTCTAGTGGGGAAAGCATCCAACTATGCCTTTGTTTGTTGCGAATATACGCCCTCTAGTGGCGAAAACATCAAACTAGGCCTTTGTTTGTTGTGAATATAAGCCCTCTAGTGGCGAAAACATCAAACTACGCCTTTGTTTGTTGCGAATATATGCCCTCTAGCGGCGAAAACATCAAACTACGCCTTTGTTTGTCGTGAATATATGCGAATATAGGCGAAAATTACATACTGCGCCTTTAAACTTTCTAATGTGTGCGGACCATGGACCTTTTTCACAAGACTGTGATGACAGTTTTAAAGGTCATCAAAAACTTAATTCCTTGAAAGATTTGAATAATTAAAAAAACATATTCACATTTATTTAGCTATACTTTGTGTTAGTGTTGTCAAAAATATCGACATTTCGATACACATCCAAATATTTAAAACGATACAATCCTGCTTTTGTTTAGTATCGATTCTGGCTTTGCTCTTTCTCCCTCTCTCTTCCCATACAAGTTGCAGTTTCAGTTAGCACACTAAAATAAGAGTCTCAGTGTTCACCTGGTCAGCGAGTGACGTAGACAGCATGCTCATGAGCTCTCTCTCTGCCGTCAGCCGCCACATCTGTTCCCATTTCAGCTTCCTCAAACGATCCAACAACAGCAGAATCACACCTTCAACACACACAACATCTCAAAAAACCTGAAAATCCGGGACAAATTCTTGATTTTTATCATTTAATTGAATTCTTTATGAAGAACTGGTCCATGGTATTTTAATTATCTGAGATGTGCCTGTAGTGGAAACATTATTTAAAACATATAGCAATAATACACTCATTGTAATACAATCTTCAGTATTTGTCAGATATCCAGAAACCCAGCTGACATACCAGTGTTAAAGCCTCTGCCCAGTGCTGGCCATGGCCGATGGTTCTTCCACAGGTTACCCAAATACCAGTCGCTCTGATTCTCCACCAAACCAAGAACCTGCTGGCCTGAAACACACAAACACTATCCGTGATATAAATGCAGTTTCAGCGGTTTGAGCTATGGTGACTGGACAAAAATGTAATACATTTAGAAAAAACACACAAACAACGTTCAAAACAGCTTAATATTTAGCTACATTATATAATTATCTATACTTTTACTTATATTATCTATGCATGAACCACACTGGCTCACCAGAAAAGCAAACTCTGTTCAGATAACAGGATATTTCGATGTAGTATACTTGTTCCTGCTGCTTGCAATGGCGCTACTGTGCTGTCATGACAATGCTGGTAAACTGACGCCTCTTGACTCGTGGTTATTTTCTAGGCTCGTGTCTTTTGAAATCAGTATAAATGTACGCTTTCTGAAATTTATGAAGTCTTAACATTTTTAAGTAAAATAATAAACAAATTATTACAAATAATAATATTGTGGTCTCGTTGTTTGGCATTCTGAAGTTGCACCTTTGGCTATGATACACAATATTGAATATACAGTTATCGCGATAATGATAATTTTTTAATAATGACTAAGACTAACAGGCCACTTTATAAGGTACACCTGTCCAACTGCTCGTTAACGCAAATGTCTAATCAGCCAATCACATGGCAGCAACTCAATGCATTTAGGCATGTAGACATGGTCAAGACGATCTGCTGCAGTTCAAACTGAGCATCAGAATGAAAGTGACTTTGAATGTGCCATGGTTGTTGTGCCAGACGGGCTGGTCTGAGTATTTCAGAAACTGCTGATCTACTGGGATTTTCACGCACAACCATCTCTAGGGTTTACAGAGAATGGTCCGACAAAGAGGAAATATCCAGTGAGCGGCAGTTCTGTGGGCGCAAATGCCTTGTTGATGCCAGAGGTCAGAGGAGAATGGCCAGCGTGGTTCCAGCTGATAGAAAGGCAACAGTAACTCAAATAAGCACTCGTTACAACCGAGGTCTGCAGAAGAGCATCTCTGAACACACAACACATCCAACCTTGAGGCAGATGGGCTACAGCAGCAGAAGACCACACCGGGTGCCACTCCTGTCACCCAAGATCAGGAAACTGAGGGTACAATTCACACAGGCTCACCAAAACTGCAACATTCGAATGGTCGGGTCAGAAATTAACGTCAACAACATGAGAGCATGGATTCATCCTGCCTTGTATCAGCGGTTCAGGCTGGTGGTGGTGGTGTAATGGTGTGAGGGATATTTTCTTGCCACACTTTGGGTTCATTAGTACCAATTGAGCATTGTGTCACAGCCTACCTGAGTATTGATGCTGACCATGTCCATCTCTTTATGACCACAGTGTACTCATCTCCTGATGGCTACTCCTAGCAGAATAACGCACCATGTCATAAAGCGCGAATCATCTCAGACTGGTTTCTTAAACATGACAATGAGTACTCAAATGGCCTCCACGGTCACTCAATCCAATAGAGCACCTTTGGGATGTGGTGGAACGGGAGATTGGCATCATGGATGTCCAGCCGACAAATCTGCAGCAACTGCGTGATGCTATCATGACAATATGGAGCAAAATCTCTGAGGAATATTTCCAGTACCTTGTTGAATCTATGCCATGAAGGATTAAGGCAGATCTGAAGGCAAAAGGGGGTCCAACCCGGAACTATAGGGTGTACCTAATAAAGTGGCCAGCGAGTGTATAATCAAAAGAATGGTATGCATTTGTTTAACGGAGATGTTGTTTAGCCAGTCTGTATGAATGCTGCTCATTAAAAGTAAACAGTGAGTGAATGTTCAAATTTGGGTGAACTATCTTACAGACTTGAGTTGAATGATAATTGAGAAGTACCTTTAAACTTGTGGAAGACGACCCACAGCTCAGCAATATCCGTGGCGAATGTGATGTCGGTGTCCAGGACGATGACCTTCTGCAGGTCAGAGGGCAGCGTCTTGGTCAACACCAGCTTCATCAGGCCGTAGATGCCAGAATAATGCTTGTTAGGGATCCAAGACACCTCAGACTGAGAGACAGAGACAGCACATAAGAAACATTACGTGAAATCAAAAACCAAACGAGGGCAGCACGGTGGCTCAGTGGTTAGCACTGTCGCCTCACAGCAAAAAGGTTGCTGGTTCGAGTCCCGGCTGGGTAATTTGGCATTTCTGCGGACAAAATCATTTGCAAGGACTGTCATCGTTAGCGTACCCCTCCTGCTGGCACTTTGTTTTTTTTGGTCAACAGTGGTAGTTGGCAGTGCGGTGCGCCTTACATTCGGTGTTTGGTGTGATCGACTCCAAAGACATGAGCTGAATGGTGTTGAACAGAAATGTCTGTGATTGGCCAGGATGGTTGTTGAGGCATTCTATTTACTCTGTGTTTACTCGGATAGGGGATCATAGGAAAGCCATGTCTATCAGCTGAACTGTGCAGATATAAGAGTGAACGATCCGCTGACAGATCAGCTGATTGACGAAGCTTTCAAACGCTCCCTTAAAAGCTTTCAGAGAGATTTCAAATGCTGCGTGTCATTAGCTATGTTTCCATCCAAAAATGCTAATTAACTTTATGAGCAAAACTGGATTATCGCATAAAAGACGTTCGAATAAAGCTGCGTTTCCACCCAACGAGTCAAAGCGTACAAAATCGTCACTTCCTTATTAACTGGCGCCAAATATCAAGAGTAAAAACTGAATTTGCTGCAGTAGGAGAAGCTGCGCTAATCTTTTCTTCATTTAATAAATGACTTGCGCCTCAGAAGGCGATCATGACACGCAGTGAATGCGTGGTGGCGTTTGAAGGTGTCAGACGCGGAGCATAGACGCTCTTGATTCTGGAGGTCATTAATAATATAATACCACTAATACTGCAACGGTTAAGGCGTTTTAGAATGACCAAAACAACATTTCAGATGGTTTACAGTGTGCTCAGCCTGCTGGTTTGTCCATTCACACACATTTCCATCATCACATGATCTCTTATAACAAAATCACATGACCTTTTTTAATGCGCACATTGGAATTTGTGCGGTAAAAGTGTTTCCGTCGCAGTTTATGCGCATCTTCTCTTATCGAATAAAAAGTTTATCCTACTCAGTTATGCGGGTACATTTTGTATGCGTTTCCATCAACTGGTTTTTATGCGCGTATGCAAAATGCGCATAAAAATAGGTAGATGGAAAGGTAGCTAATGATGTCAATAGTGTTCAGTTTCTTCTGGCTCTACCCTGAACATTTCATTGGCTGTGGTTTGGGGGCTGTACAGAGTTGTTGTCAGATAGTGTAGTGTGTGACCCTCCTATACGCTTATTTCATGCGGCCGCCATTTTAAAAATGAAAGTAAGGCTGCGGTGGGAAGTAGAGGATCAGCGCTGCAATGCCGTGGACTACAAACGTACATTTCCTGCTAACATTTAAGCGCTGTTGAGCACGTTCTTAACCACCGCTGACTCTTCTTCGAGTGCAAACACAGATATATGTAGCATTCTAAAGACGCAAAGATCAGCCGATTCATCAGCGGATCGCTCGTTTGCGGGTTTAAACATCGATGATGTGCGGTGAACTGATGGCCTTCACAGCCAATCACAGTTATATCTGTTGAGCACTGGTGAACACGATGGCAAATCAGCTGTGTTTAAAAATGCGCTCAAATGTTAGCAGGAAATTGATTTTTTTTTTATTTCAGTACCGATTGGTGCCGAAATTCAGGTCTAATATAGTGAAAGAATCAGTTCATTACCTTGAGTTTGATAAATGGCATCTAAAACGTGTGTTTGGGAAAGAAAATGTTAGCTAACTAGTGCCATTTCCCTTAACTTGCCTGAAAATGAGGTCTGATATCCCTTTTTATTTTCAGCTATCCATTCAGAACAAACCGTTGGGTCACTCGGAGAGCGGTGAAATTATAAATGTGTGTCACTTTCTCTTCACTGATAAGATATACAGCCAGGTACACAACAATACGCCATTGCAGACGCCGTTCCTGTGTGACTCCAGGCGATACTTCCAGGGTTTCTTCCCACCGCAGCCTTACTTTCACTTTTAAATGAAGGGAGTACACTCAAAATGTTCAAGCGTCTAATTACGCGCGAACAGCGCAAATTACTGGCACAATTGAGACTCGTACACACCTGGTGCTTTTCGTTCGTGTTTATCGTCAGCGTTTCTTTGAGACGTTTGTCCGCATTCAAACTTTTAAGAGACTTAAAGACACAAAATCAAGTCATGTAGTCTGAACGGCACAACGATCTGCCGATGTTTAAAGTCGTGTAATGTGAACTAGGCTTCACTCTAAAGGGCGATTTATACTTCTGCGTCAAGCGCATGCGTATGCTACGGCGCAGCCTACGCATGGACGCATAGCCCCTCGCTGTGGCCGTCGGCGACGTTGACGCGCACCGCTCAAAAAATGTAACGTGTACGCATAGCGCAAGCTCTGTGATTGGTCGGCTTGGTAGCGCTGACGAGTGTGGGCGGAGGTGAGAGCCGCGTGCCCGATGCAGCGAGTGTTTACAAGTGTGGAGTCCCGTGAAGGAGCTCCGGATGGAGACTGTTGTTTTGTGTTTACCTTATGATTAAAGTTGTTGCACGTCCGCCGGTTCCCGCCTCAAAATGAGCAAATTTGAGCCACTTGTACATTAAGGAAGTGTTCAGAAAAAACAAAACACCAGTGAAGAAACTCGACACAGAGAAACATAAACACCTACTGCCAGCTAGCGTTTCGGAAGTGTATTGCAGAGAAACAGAAACACCGCGCAGAAGTATAAATGCACGGCTACGTGCGAGGCTTGCGCCATGGGTCAAGCCGATCACTTGACACAGAAGTATAAACCAGGCTTAAGCAAACAGCTCAGTCTCCCATCTTTCAGAGGTTTGTTTCTTAAGGAAATAAACGAGAAGCGTCTCGAAGGGGGCGGGGCATGTCAGACACTAGAGTGCATTTGATTGGTCAGAAGATTTGATGAGAAACTGAAGTCTGAGGCGACGTCAAAAAAATCGTTGATCCATTTCGGCGGAAGTGACAAACTGCAAGCTTTGGATGTTTACATCTTCTAAACGTGAATTTTGTCACCGTTTTGGAGCTTGGTTAGAATTCCTCACCTTCAGCTCATCAGCATCGTAGAAGTTGACATGAACGGCTGGCACCATCCAGGTGTGGAAGAGGTCGGCGAGGATCTTCCGGGCGATGGAATCGGTGATGATATGGAAGTGCAGTGGGTTTCGTCTGAAACACAAGAAGAACAAACATTTATTACCGTTTACCCAAAAATAACAACATTTATCCAACTTATTATTACTTTTTATTACATACAAATAAGTCATTCTTCAGACAATCACGATTTTATGAGCCACAGAAGGTTGCCCTGATTTGGAACAGAATGAATTAAATGTAGAAATTGCTAAATATTATAGGTGGGCATAGATTAATTCTTTTAATCTAGATTAATCTAGATTAAAATGGCTCATTTGAATTCTGCCGAAGGTATTCAGAATATGTGTGCTACCCAAATAATAAGTCTTTGAGAACAGGTTTCTCAAGCCGGGTGTCGCATTAGACCAGGGTCTCTTCTCCAAAATGTTTCCAAAATGCATCACAAACTGCTTGAGAAACTGTTCTACTATGATAATTGGTGATGAAAATAAATGATGTTCAATAAGATGTACTCGTGTTTACTAACTGTTTATTCAGTTAAACATGAATTTAGAACTGTAGGTCTACATAAGCTCCAAACAGCGAATTCTGATGAGCTTAATCTGACTAAAGTCATCACTGAAATGGAATTAAGACGTGGAGTATGCAGATATTAGTGGCATTATTGAAGTAAACACCGCGGTCTTTAGGACCTTTCGCCATATTTTCCGACAAGGTCCACACGCTGCTGTCAGAAAGGACGGCACACACACATACACAAACACACACACACATCGTGAAATGCGGAAGTTTTTTTTCTTACCATTTGGCATGCGTTATTAAACTCCATAACTCTCTCACCTGTTCTTACTCCGTATTTGCGTCTAATACCCCAGTTTGTCACGAAGGAATAAATGAAAAGTGAAACTGCCCTACTGCAGTTAGAGCCTCTGCTGATTTGATTCAAAAGAGCAGACGGCACACCAGTCAGGTATACATCCGCGGTAATATATCAAGGTGAAAGCCATTATAGCTTGCGTAAAATAGACCCAGCTCCCAACCCAACTTTGAGAATAGATTAACGGCGATATTTTTTTTATCGCGCGATAAGAGTCTCGCGTTAACGCAGCACGTTAATGCCGTTAACGGCCCAGCACTACTAAATATGAATGTAATAATAGCACCAAAGCCAAACCTTGACTGCATGTGATTATAGTCAGTAATCATTTCATGCACGTCGTCATTGTAACCAATTCAATTCCACTTTTAAATAAAAATATAGATATGAATAATGTCACATGACAAAATCTGATTGCGCACATACTGTCTACGAAAAGAGGTAGTGATGGGAGAAACTAAGCTTTTCAAAGCTTCAAAACAACTCAACCTATTGCTTTGTGAAATTATTCACTGTTTCGAAAGACCACAAGCGAGAGACACCTGCTGGTCACCACCGTGTAATTGCAGCCAAAACTCAGTTTTTTAACATATTGCAAAACTTTAAATTAAAAGTATAAAAATAATATTTAATTTCATTAAATATTCAGTGTCTGCATCATTTGCATTCTTTTATACATTTTTAAAGGGTCACGAAAACACCAAAACCCATTTGTTGAGCTGTTGACAATCATATATGTGTCCCACGCTGCTATAAACACTATTAGACGTGAAAATTGGTTGTTTTCGCGTTATTTTGAGCAAATTCGTTCTTCCGGTTTGAAACGAATTGTTGAAGCTGCGTCACGGCGATTAGATACTTGCGTGTATTCCAGTGTGGAGAGTGGATGTCTGTACCTGTACCTTTCTTTGTTCATTCAGATGGCAAGGTAAGTTCGTATCATCAGCAGTGCTCTTTCAGTTTTTAAAGACAGACCATAGTCAAAATGATTGAGTTACTAAGTTTACAGTATGTTAATATCACTGCAATATTATAGACTGAAAGGTCCGCTGTAAATGCTGCTCTCCGAATGTTAACACCTCAATCAAATTATTATCGTCGTGTAGGATTTTCGCCGCATTTTGAGACAGGATAGTCTATACACACACGGCTTTCTGACGCTACCTAACGAGTGCATCTAAGTTACAGAGAAATGCGGAGGATTTTTTTCCCCCCATACAGCATGCGGTATTAAATACTCCATTAAAACTCCACTCTCCAGCAGTTCCTCACATTCAATATCTCGTTTGTCATGGGGGACATGCAGGAAATGTTCCCGAATGAAAGTGCCAAACTGCAGTTAAAGTCGGCAAATGAAGAATTACTGATGTCCATGTAAACACAGTCACTGTCTTTCTCCCCTGCGTCTGTGTGTTTGTTTTGCCTCTGTGAAAATCAGCGCGTGCCCAAAGGAAAACTCCCAGTGTTATGCTAAATCTTCCCTCTTTCCCTCCCCCGACATTCCCACCTAAACAGAGCTGGACACACCCACTTTCCCGAGATTTTCCAAACTAGAGGTGTGAAAACACCTTGCTGAAACAGAGGGATTTCAAGGCCCTTTAAGGCCCCGTTTACACTAGTACGTTTTAGTTTTAAAATGGCGTTTTAGAATGAAAACGATCCGCGTCCACACTAGCGTTTTACCCAGCGTTTCTGAACAGCTCTCGGTCTACATTAAAACGGTGAAAACGCACATCACGTGACCACACACACACTCTCTGGCATGCACTGCAGCGTGCTTTGAGCACACACCCACACGAGAGCTGTGCTCGTCAGACTGTTTATCACGGATCTCCCAATGGATCTAATGTCACTATATTTGTTAAACGTGATATTTAATTGATCTTGTTGTCTATCAAACGACATATTCCCCGACTTCGGTCTTTTGAATCTATTACTTGTTCTCAGGTAACGTGCTTTGACTGAGCGCAAAGAAAAGTTAGGTTAATATCTTAATTAGTGTGACCGCGGACACAGATTCTGCACATCTGACTGATTGTTTGCCTTTATTTTCTCTATTGTATAAACTTATTGCATGTTATACTTTTATAATGGCCATATTGATCATTAAAATGGATATTCAGTGAAAGAGAGAGGGTATGTTTCGTATTTTCAATGAAAATGAAAGGAGGCAGTGATGTTATAGACTGTTTTGTTATAAATATGTATGAAGATGACGCTCATATCATGCAGCTACACGACGCCTCAACATTTTTGATGTCTGTTAAGTTGCTAATATCAAAATGAAAATAGCCAGCTCCTCATATCATGTTTTTATTTTATTGTCAAGATAGTGAAACGGCATAGCCAGGGTGATGTGAATGACTTTATAAAGTACACACTCAGGAGTTTGTTTTCCATATCAAACTTGCGAGGTCTGAACTTACAGGGAGAGGATGCAGGACTGAACTGTGTGCAGGCTACTTAATATTGAGGAAAAAGCCCCAATCAGATTGGCGAATGTCTGCAGCTCCGCCTCCGTTTTCAGATGTCTCCGTTTTCCCCCGTCCACACTGAGACGGAGCAGCAGCGTTTTAGAATAAAAATGGTCTCTCCAGCGTTTCCAAAACGCTCCGTTTTCGGGGCTCGAAAACTCCGGCGTACTGTGGACGGATGGCGTAACCGTAGCAAAACTTATGCGTTTAAAATCGAAAACGTATTAGTGTAAACGGGGCCTTAGGCTTGTACAGTATATTGTTTGATCCATGCTAAACAGGCCAACAGGAGACTATTAGCTATTATTTATTTTCATTTTACAAATGCCTCACTAAAATGGCTACAAACTAGTCAATCTGATCTGGGATGAGGTAAAACCAACAAATAGTCCTCGCTGCATCTTGTAGCGCAGTATTGTCATGCATGCACTCCGTCATGCACATTAATGGCCCGTTTCCACTGAGTGGTACCGTACAGTTCGGTATGCTTTTATGTCCATTTCCACTATCAAAAAGTACCAAAAAGTGAACCGTACCACTTTTTGAGAACCCTTTCCAAAGGATACCTAGCACAAGAAAAGGGTACCAAAAGGCGGAGCCAGACGCGCAGCTGAACGCTATTGGTTTACAGAGAAATGTCACTGGTGCGTGCACAAGCAGGAGAATGAAAACAAAAGAAGCGCCATTTTTAAATACACAGCCGAGACATTCATTCATTCATTTTCTTTTCAGTTTAGTCCCTTTATTAATCTGGGATCGCCACAGCGGAATGAACCGCCAACTTATCCAGCATATGTTTTATGTTTATGCCCTTCCAGCATCAACTCATCACTGGGAAACACCCATACACACTTGTACACTACAGACAATTTAGCTTATCCAATTCCCCTATAGAGCATGTCTTCAGACTTGTGGGGGAAACCGGAGCACCCGGAGGAAACACACGCAAACACGGGGAGAGCATGCAAACTCCACACAGAAATGCCAACTGATCTAGCCGAGGCTCAAACCAGCAACCTTCTTGCTGTGAAGGCTGTGTGTGACAGCGCTACCCACTGCACCACCTCGCCGCCCACCAGCTGAGACATTACATCGTAATAATATATACATATAACAACGAGCCATGGTTGACCCGAGCTCAAACAAAACTTGTTGTCGTCTTGATGAACAGCCACAAAGCCAAGAAGAAGAGCAGAATCTGCTCTTCTGTTGTTGTTTTCGCTTTCTCCAGAGAGCTCACATGCTCTCACCGTGCATCTATACTTGAAATAATGAACTTGAATTGATGGTAATAACGTGTGAGTGACTATTGAAGTGCTTCTGACATCCAATCCTTTCAGAAACGGACAAACGCGAGAGGGAATCAGGAAAAAACAAAGGAGCAAATGATTCTTTCAGCAACCTAAAACATGAACAGGCTGCCATGTTTAACTATTATCATCACCTTTTGGACTATTATGAACTGGGAATGACGGAGTTACTCTCTAACAGAGGCTACATGTGCTGATGAAGATTAAAGATGCAGATGAGAGGTTTGCACTGACTGGGCTATATGTTGTGTGCTGTTTTTGAACCCAAATAAGGACTAAATATCTGCTGTATGTAGTTTTTCTGTAAGTGGTAACATAACAGAGACTGTAAGGGTCTGTGTGTGTTCATATATTGCATTTATTTATTTATTTTATATAATTGCAGATGTTACAGTAGGCTATTTTTTCCATTGGTACCATTTGGCAGTGGAGACATAGGCCTGATAAAGGTACCAGTACAGTAAAGACATTTCCAGTCAGTGGAAATGAGGCATAAAAGTCTGTATGTGCAATGTGTTTAAACCATGCATGTGGGCAAGCTGTCCATAGTTTAGTCTGTACTCCTATTCTCCGATTCACACTTCAGCTGAATGCACCAAAGTGCTGGATGCCAACTCCCGTAACAATACAAGAAGATGACGACATCCATTACGTAGTAGACGTCGTAATCATAGACATATTATAATGCCTATGGTTGTAACCCGCTTGCGCACTGTGATGGTTCAGGGTTGGGTCGGTGTAGAAGTTAACAATAGATTTTAGTCAGATGTGAAATTTACCTGTGAAAAAGAACCGACTTGACCAACGTGACGACGTCCCTGCTTGCGTTGTAGCCCGCACACACGATGGCAATATGAATGGTCTGTAATTTGAAAGACAAAAGTTCAGAACAGTTTGAAGAAACACTGATGCGACATATAAATTACACAGGCCCCTCTCTTGTGTTAAAGCAACCTGGGGTGGTGAAATATAACTGGGTACACTGGCAGTGGGCTGGTTATAGAGATCAGAACAAAGACAGACATTCTGACACAGAGCACACACTTTATTTTTGTTTTTTTATAATTATTTTTTTAGGGGTTTTCACCTTTATTGACAGGACAGTGGAGATTAACAGACAGGAAAGTAAAGGGAGCAGAGAGAGGGGAAGGATCGGCAAAGGACCTCAAGCCGGGAATGGAACTCGGGTCACCGCGAGCACCTGGGTGCTATATGTCGACGCACTAACCACTAGGCCAGGGGTCACCAAACTTGTTCCTGGAGGGCCGGTGTCTTGCAGATTTTTGCTCCAACTCTAATCAAACACACCTGAACAAGCTAATCAAGGTCTTACTAGGTATACTTGAAACATCCAGGCAGGTGTGTTGAGGCAAGTTGGAGCTAAAGCGTGCAGGGACACCGGTCCTCCAGGACCGAGATTGGTGACCCCTGCTCTAGGCTATTGGCGCCGACATGAGCACACACTTTAAGTGAAGTTTATTTATAAACAAATTTCAAAATGACTGCTTGCAGCCAGTCCCACATTATTCAATTATGATTCACCAATCAGACGACTCCTAGGCCACTATAAATACCCTAAGTTCCATATCACAGCCATCTTCGTTTTGAAGAATCCGTCCTTCCACCCCTACTCCTCCTCTATTCCTAGATGGGTGGCATGGTGGCCCAGTGGTTAGCACTGTTGCCTCACAGCATGGACGTCACTGGTTCTAGTCCTTACCAAGCCAGCTGACGTTCCTGTGCGGAGTTTGCACACATGGGTTTCCCCCCGTTTCCTCCCACCCTCCAAAAACATGCAACTTAAGTTAATCGACTAATCCGGCACCATAGACATGCTCCTAGTAAGTAGTTATCTCTTAAGAGCGATCACTATCCGTTCATCAGCTACTACAGCAGGGGAGTTCTCGAGATCTACCTGAGCTCAAACTCCCCTCTCGCCTTGGAGGGAGCCCCGGGCACGAGGATCTTATGAGCTCAGGGCTCAGGATGCCAAACAAGCTTTATAATCAATCATCGGCTAAGTGTGAACTCTTAAAAAGGAGACAAAATGATGTTGGCGTTGTTTTTCAGTATGTTCACTTAGCATGTTTCCTAAACAACTCAAGCATACTATGGTATTTTTATGCTTTAGACGAGTCAGAAACTTACATACAGCACCATTAAATAAATTGAAGGACTAGTCATAGTATTGATCGTTTGTGAATGTTAAGTGTAAGGTCATGATTCGACAAACTAACCTCACATTTCTTCACCACAGGCTGAGGCACACAGTCCGAGCTGTTCCCCGCGGCAGCTCCTTTTTTAGCCTCACTGTCACCTGTACCCTCTTCTGTGGAATGGGTGTGTAACTGGTTGCCTTGGCGACTGTTGCTCTGATGGCTGCTATGGGTTGGGACCCTGGGAGTCCTGCTAATCTCTCGCCGCAGTGCATTGTTGTGCTCCTCCACGTCTCGGAGTCTCAGCTCTAAAGCCTGACGCTCAGCAGCCCCACCGACCACTGCTGACGACTGTGGATCCAGCGGCGACAGAGGCAGCGGTTTGACTAGGGGGAAACATATTTAAAATAATGGATTTTAAAATTATTTTGGCAGGGATGCAAACTCATCGGAGGTGAATAGGTGACAAAGATGTCATCATTTAAAGACAGTGGTGTGAAAAAGTCTTTGCCCCCTTTTTTTTGGCATGTTTTTCACACCTTAATGTTACAGATTATCAAATAAACTTTCACGCGATATCTTCACAGAGGAAACGTCTGCGACATGTGGTGTCGTACCTGTGATATTGGCAGATGACAGATAGAGCCAGGTGAGGGCGGGGATGAAGATCAGGGCGAGGGAGGCAGCCACAAACTTCCTGCGCCCACGACACATTCCCAGCATCCTCTGCAGCCAGAGGGTGTCTGTTCAGAGACCTCTATGTGGGCATCAGCGGTTTGGATGGGGAGCGCATGGTACTTCACTGTTGATGACAACAAAACACTCATAAACTACAATATGTAAGACTTAAAAGTCTGTGTGAACTCAGAATTTACAATGTTTATTTTGCTAGGGCACATTGTTATACTTTTGGGGAGCATTTAATACACCGAAAGCTGAAGTGAACTTGGGTTCCGCAGCAGGACAATGATCCAAAGCACACCAGCAAATCCACTTCTGAATGGCTGAAGAAACACAAAATGAGGACTTCGGAGTGGCCTAGTCAAAGTCCTGACCTGAATCCAATTGAGATGCTGTGGCATGACCTTAAAAAGGTGGTTCATGCTTGAAGACGCTCCAGTGCTGCTGAATTACACCAGCTCCGCTAAAGAACAAGCATGTCAAAATTCTCATAAACTACAATATGTAAGATCTAGGCTGCGTCCGAAACCGCATACTTCCATACTATACAGTACGCTAAAATCAGTATGCGAGCCGAGTAGTATGTCCGAATTCATAGAATTCGAAAATCAGTATGCGAGAAGTACCCGGATGACTTACTACTTCGGCGAGATTCTTAAGTGCGCATCCCATGCACGCTGCGCTATCCCATGATGCCCCGCGAGAGAATTCATGAATGGGAGTGAATCGACGCAACTGACGCAGGTACGTCACGTCACCATGACAAAATGGCGGATGTAGTACGTCCGAATTCCATCTGTATAGTTCATACTGTATAGAACGCACTTTTCTAACGGCCGAGTAGTACGTTTAAATTCAAATGCAGTACCTACTGAGCAGTAGGCGGTTTCGGACGCAGCCATAAAGTCTGTGTGAAATCAAAATTTCCAATGTTTATTGTGCTAGTGCACATTGTTATACTTTTAAGCTGCAATTAATCCATGCAAGTTAATCCACTGAATAAAACTGTTCGTTTTGGTAATCTTCAATCAAAGTCTGAGCATTTGCTTCCACGTTCCAGAGTTTGTAATATTCTTAACCACGCCCCTCTTAACTGTTAAGGCTGATTTATACTTCTGCGTCAAGCGCAAGTGTATGCTACGGCGCAGCCTACGCGTGGACGCATAGCCCATTGCCGTGGCCGTCGGCGACGTTGACGCGCACCTCTCAACAAATGTAACGCGTACGCGTAGCGCAAGCTCTGTGATTGGTCGGCTTGGTAGCGCTGACAAGTGTGGGCGGAGGTGTGAGCCGCGCGCCTGATGCAGCGAGTGTTTACAAGTGTGGAGTCCTGTGAAGGAGCTCCGGATGGAGACTGTTGATTTGTGTTTACCTCATGATTAAAGTTGTTGCACGTCCGCCGGTTCCCGCCTCAAAATGAGCGAATTTGAGCCACTTGTACATTAAGGAAGTGTTCAGAAAAAACAAAACACCAGCGAAGAAACTCGACCCAGAGGAACATAAACACCTACTGCCAGCTAGAGTTTCGGAAGTGTTATTGCAGAGCAACAGAAACATCGCGCAGAAGTATAAATGCACGGCTATGCACGAGGCTTGCGGCATGGGTCACACCGATCACTTGACGCAGAAGTATAAACCAGGTTTAAGTTTGCTATGAGGGAATGATGCACAAAAAGAAAGCCCCGCCTCCTACTCAATATTCAGTTTCGGTTGGAAACTCTGTTTCACGTGCTTTAAAAGATTTGTGCAAATGTCACCAAAATACCGTTAAGCATTGCCAAACAAATGTTTTTGAACTTTAATGTACATAAATCTTTAACAGACCTTTAAATTTACATAAAGTATATTGTTTGGAACAGCTCATGTGAACAAAATACTGTAGTAATTTTATGGGAGATACTATAGCTAGATAGATAGTGCCTTTGAACCATACTATAGCAAAGTAGCGATAAACAAACGACCCAATAGCTTTCTAAAACCACAGTATAGGGTATATTATACTGCAATACATCGTGGTGTACTGTAGTAAAAACTAAAGTACACTACACTATTAGTTTATCAGTTCACAGTTACTAATATACAGCGGGGAAAATGTGACCATTTTTTTACAGGAAACATATTTCTAAAGGTGCCTTTGACTTCAAATTTCCACCAGATGTTGGTAACAACCAAAGAAATCCATACATGCAAAGAACACAAATCAAATTAGTTTACAAAACAAGTTATAAAGTGTAATCAAATGAAATGACGCAGGGAAAACGTATTGAACACATGAACAAAGGGAGGTGTAGTTCGGCAGTGAAAGTCCAGACAGCAGCTAAAATCTCTCAGCAGTTCTTCAGCAACCCTCCGCCCTTCCTCGGCGTAAATGAACATCAACTGCTTCAGTCCAACATCTACACTAGCAGGAGGATGAAGATGAAACCAGGGTGGACATTTCAGTAAGACAATGATCCAAAACACAGCCTCTCAGATGCTTTCAGAGAAAGAAAATCAAGCTGTAGAATGGCCCAGCCCATCACCTGATCCGAATCCAATAGAAAATACTAAATAACGCTCAGATTTGATAGACGAGACCCACAGAAGCATCAAGATTTAGACACTCTGTTGAAGTCTCACACCTGAGCAATGCATGAGGCTTCATTCTCCATATGAGAGACGTCTTTAAACTGCCGTCACCACAAAAAAAACTTTTATATAAAGTATTAAATACACTTTACTGTAACGTTTCATCGTTATTACACACAACTCATTTTTCATATTTGGTTTCGTTTTAAAATATAATACACTTTATTATAGTATGGTTCAAAAACAACAGCATTGACTTCAAATTACTATAGTATTTTTCCACGTGGAAGAGCCCAGTTTACAGGTAAAAAAATAATCAAATGTCATTATTTCATTTCTAATTCATATGTAACATATTAAAAGAAACAGTAGTGATCCTAATTGTAAATGGCATGACAGTTACTGTGATATAAAGTGCTGTACTAAATAGCCATGTTACAGTATATATGTAAGCCACTGCTGTGGAGTTGAGATATCTTACTGCAGCAGTGCTAAACAACATTTGTCTTTAGGTTTGTTCTGCCTGTGTCAGCACTACAGATAACATTCAAGCTGTGGCAATGCAAAGCATGGCACGAAATTACTTCTGGCACCCTTTCCTATACTTTCTGTACTTAAGAGATGCACCGATATGACATTTTTGATCAATAACTCTTTAGATTTGGAGGCCAATAGCCAATATATATATATATATATATATATATATATATATATATATATATATATATATATATATTAGGGATGCTCCGATCGATCGGCATCGGCCGATAATCACATTTTATGACTCGATCGGTACTCGCTAACTTGGCCGATCTTACGAACCGATCACAATTGATGACGTCAATGCGTGAGGACGTACACGATGAGTGGGGACGTAAATGTTTTGGCGCCGCAGTCATGTCATCACCGGTGTGGAATTATTATGACGTTTCGAGAAACAATGAAAAAGTCGCTAATTGCCGTTTATGTTCCAAAGAAATCTCACGTGGAGGAGCATCATCCAAAACATTTAATACAACGAACCTGATTCGGCGCTTAAGAACGAGCCACCGCGAGTCCTATGGTGAATACGAAAAACTGTCGACTGCAAAAAAGGCAACGGTAACTAGTAATGCGACTCTCACTCAGCCATCCATTACAGAATTCTGAAAAAACACGAACACCAGACAGCAAGAAAGCTAAGGATATAACCGCAAAGATAATGGAATTTATATGCATTGACAACCAGCCTCTGTCAGTCACAGAAGACATTTGATTTTAACGCCTCATTGAACATCTTGAACCACGATATCAACTGCCACGGCGCAAATATTTTACTGATGTTGAAGCATCAGAATCGGCATTGGTATCGGCAGATCAGCATGACAAAAAAATCGGTACTCTGTATCGGTGGCAAAAATCCTGATCGGAGCATCCCTAATATATATATATATATATATATAACTAATATTTTTTTCAAGTGTTTCTACATGATTGCAAAAACTAAATGTCCACACATGCAGCGAGCAACTGTTTTTATTTTAACACTTCAACTTTAGAAAAGTTTGAAGTGACCTCTGCACTTTATTAATCAACTATTCGTTTCTAGGGCCAACTTTCTTTAAATAAAACCTACTGCCTGACAAAAAGAAAAAATAATGCAAAATGGTTCAACCAATGGAAAAATACCTAATTTATCAGCTAGATATCTGCCTGATTTTGTTATTGGAGCCATAACAATACCATTCGAAATATATTTTATCAGCCGATATATTGTGTATCCAAGCCATCACCATTCTTGCCTGCCTGATATCCTGCAATGTTCCACAATCTGAATCATTGATATGGCCTTATATGGCTTTTTTTAAGTGTGCTTCACGCAGGTGAGTGGGTTTACAAACCACCTGCAAGCGGCACACTCTGTCCACTCCGTATGCACCATACAGTACAATAGGTCTGGGTCGATAAACGGTATTATATCGCAATAAAATTTGTCAACAACAATCATAAGCTCTGGACTTCTTTTACTCCATATTGATCTAAGAGCCAATCACGCAGCAGAAATGTGCAACAATGGGAATAAAAGTGTGTTGATATTAGAGATGTACCGAAATTTTGGCCACCGAACATTTAGCGGCTGAAAATATGTTATGACATTTAATGGATAATTTTTGTGGCTTCGGTCATTTTTGAGGTACTCTTTTAACGCTGGAAGCATTAACAACTTGTATCGAAATATATCGGCATCGTTCAATATGGAAAAGAATTATCGAGATTGCACATCGCCCAGCCCTAACCAGACACTTTCTTATCAACTCTCCACAATTCTGGAAAACATCTTGCAATTCCAAGTGTGCTTCACACAGGTGAGTGGGTTTACAAACCACCTGTAGGTGACACTTTTTCCCTCTTCATCTGCACCAGACACCTTTTATGTAGCTCGTGCTTCTTAAAAAGCATTGTTTTCATCCTTGTAGACTTAGTATCTTAGACTTGTCATAGCATTTATATACTGCTACTCTCTGTTGCTTCTTTTATCCTCACTTGTAAGTCGCTTTGTATAAAAGCGTGTGCTAAATGAATAACTGTAAATGGACTTCTCGGTCTTTTCTTGCATGTTAAGCTGCTTTGACACAATCTAGCTTGTAAAAGTACTTTAGAAATAAAGAGGACTTGTATTACTTTAATTAAAACACAGTGTAATGTCCCTGCTGAAAAAAACAGCTTAAACCAGCCTTAGCTGTTTGGTTGGTTTTAGCTGGTCGACCAGCCTGGTTTTAGAGGGGTTTGGGCCATTTCCAGGCTGGTTTTCAGCCTGGTCTTAGCTGGTCAGGCTGGAAAATGACCAGCTTAAACCAGCTTGACCAGCCTGGTTTAAGCTGGACATAGCTGGTTTTGGCTGGTCAAGCTAGTTTTAGCTGTCCAACTCCCAGCCTGACCAGCTAAGACCAAGCTGAAAATGGCTGGAAACCAGCCTGGAAATGGCCAAAACCCCTCTAAAACCAGGCTGGTCGATCAGCTAAAACCAGCTAACCATCTTAGGCTGATTTCCCTGCTGAATAAACCAGCTTAAACCAGCCTAAGCTGGTTGGCTGGTTTTGGCTGGTCGACCATCCTGGTTTTAGAGGGGTTTTGGCCATTTCCAGCCTGGTCTTAGCTGGTCAGGCTGGAAAATGACCAGCTTAAACCAACTAAAACCAGCTTGACCAGCCTGGTTTAAGCTGGATGTGGCTGGTTTTGGCTAAGACCAGCTAAGACCAGCCTGGAAATGGCCAAAACCTCTCTAAAACCAGCCTGGTCGACCAGCTAAAACCAGCCAACCATCTTAGGCTGGTTTAAGCTGGATTTTTCAGCAGGGGAATCGAATCATTATTATTTAAGCATGCATTCTGGTTAAAAATCTTTTCTTTTTTTATCTTTATGGCTAACACTATTTACTAGCCAAAACATTAGATACAGGCTATTGTTAGTGTAGTAAAACCGTGGTAAATAGTACTCAGCGCTGCTATTTTAACAATAAGATCCCAATAGTTAATGCTAACTAATGTATCTGCTAACATAAACAAAACATGAATTACAGTAATTGTTCATCTTTGTTAACGTTAGATAATACAAAACAAAGTCATTCGTTGATTTAACAAGCATTTTAACATAGTAAATGTTGAACTATGATGAATAAATGCATTGTTTATTCTTAGTTTAAGTTAGTAAACACATTAACCGACATTATGATTATGACCGCTGAATTGCCAAACGTTTAATCTGTGTGACGCTAAACTCATGTGTTAAAAACATTAATTTTTCAGTAGTTAAAACTGAAAATGTGAGTAGTTTATAAGTTTTTAGTGTTAGAAAATGTTAATGGAACAACTGAGCAATCTTTAATAAGCTAATTGTTGCTAACGTAATTTAAAACGGTAGAGAAATCAGCATTAGAGTCGGCCATTTTATTACGAAATACATTGACATAACGAATGTTTATTTGAGATGTTATGGAAATGTGTGGTTTGTGGAGTGCATATTATCTGTTGAATATCATTAGTGAACACGTGAGAAGTGTATTAAGAAGATAGTTGAAGATGAGCCAGGGCCAATGAGATATTAATTAAAGATATTATAATCTAGAGTTGTATCTCAAGCAATTTTATAGCTGTTGAACGCATGCTTTCCTCACCTGTGATGCTCAAATTACTGTAACGGGACTAATCCTTCACTGTCGTGTTATTAAAATAACCATATAAAGAGATATCCTCAATGTCCGTTCCATAGGCACACACACGAAGAACTAACCCTTTTAAAGACAATAGTCTTTACAAATCCGTTAAATAGCGGTGAGGAGAAATCACAGACAGTTCAGTGTCTCATGAAGGTTTGTGTTCACGATCAGGAGGTAAAAATGCCGCATGCTGGATCTGATGGATGTGCTTCGCCTTCAGTAAACATCTCCCGGAAACAGCATCTCCTGCGCGCGAGTTATTCATCAACACTGGATCCGCAAACGCGCCGTTTATTCGATCATTTTGGTGAAATTTGGCTTGTATAATATGCAGACTGCGGCCTCCAGTCCACACAGCAGCACCTCCCTGTTTGTTTCCCAGCCTCCTCCAGTCCTCAATCCCAACATATCCTCCAATCACAGCCTCAGTCCACAATCCAGAGCTCCGGAGTCCGCGCCAGGCCGATGTGTTTTCACTAAAACCTGGAAAGAATGGATTTGATTTTGTACGTACGCAGGTACCTCACTATTTCGCACACGATTTATCCCATACAAAATAAATACTATAGTAATTTACAGAAGATACTATTTACTTCAGTTAATCTGTTGTAGTAAGCATATTGTTGCTACGGTAACACTATGCTAATAAACAACGCAACAGATAAGTTTTACATAATTATTTATAATACACCACAGTGTAATGTAGTACAAAGTATACTGCAGTTTATTAGTTCTCTGTAGGTAATACTACAGTGTAGCATTCATTACGTGTTGTAGCCTAAATAGCTTACAGTATAATACACTATTATTGTATAGTTCAAAAACACTAGGCCTAGAATTTACTATAAACTATCCCTGCTGAAAAATCCAGCTTAAACCAGCCTAAGCTGGTTGGCTGGTTTTAGCTGGTCGACCATCCTGGTTTTAGAGGGGTTTTGGCCATTTCCAGGCTGGTTTCCAGCCATTTCCAGCCTGGTCTTAGCTGGTCAGGCTGGGAGTTGACCAGCAAAAACCAGCTTGACTAGCCAAAACCAGTTATGTCCAGCTTAAACCAGGCTGGTCAAGCTGGCTTTAGCTGGTTTAAGCTGGTCATTTTCCAGCCTGACCAGCTAAGACCAGGCTGGAAATGGCTGGAAACCAGCCTGGAAATGGCTAAAACCAGGCTGGTTTAAGCAGTTTTTTTTAGCAGGGATATGGTTGCGAGGCAAGCCCACATGTAACACTGACCGTCCCACATTTTTAAAAAAAAATGGTCCGGCCCTTCTGGCATTTGCCAGAATTCCCAGATGGCCAGTCCGCCCCTGTATGTAGCCTATATTTCTTTATGTAGGATCCCAGGAAGGAGTTTTTATTTGAAAAAAAAAGTCTGATAAACGTCTGATATACATCTAATAGACGTCTAAACGGCTAAAACTCGGGGGCCACATGCGGCCCGTTAAACGTTTTGATTCGGCCCGTCAAACTTGAAAAAATTTAATAAATTAACCTTGTTACTATTTTATTTCCCCTGCAATTCTGATGTTTCCTCACTAGATGGCGCACTCTAGATATATTGAATTTGTTGAGGTGAAGCGAAGGCCTATTACTCCACGTTTGCACTTTACCCTTTGACCCACCGCCCCTCTATGAAGATGAGCGGACCCAAGAAAAGGAAAGTGGACAGAGAATGTCGAGTGTTCGATAAGGAGTGGAAAACGAAATATTTTTTCACTGAACACCGATCATCTGCTGTTTGCCTGATATGCCAAGAAACTGTGGCTGTTTTTAAAGAGTATAATATTAGCCGTCACTTGCCACAAAGCACACTAATTATGCTAGCAAGCTCTCAACAAAAGAACTCGAAGCTGCTGCTGAAAAGTTGGCAGCTAGTTTGAAGGCTCAGCAAAGGTTTTTTTCACCGTCAAACTGTTCTAGGGGATTCTTAAATGTCTATTAGATTTTCACAGACAACCCAAATTTAGCCTTATTTTAGAGAAGCCGTCTACGTTCAGACGTTTATTAGACATCTATTAAACACAGAATTGCTTGGTGGGATAACGACAAGTTAGCCTACATCAAAAATGTAGCAAGCATTAGCTAAGCTGAACTGAAAACATTCTACAATTATAGGATGTCATAAGCAAAAAAAAAGCCCTTTAAAGATTTTTCAGTTCTCCTTGTGTTGTTGCATTGTACACATAACAAACGTTTCAGATTTTTGGATTTTTTTGTATGTTTGCATTGTTTGGGTTTTACCAAAAATCTGGGTCTCCGTCAACAGCTCTTTTAGAAAAAGGAAGAAAAATCATGACAGGTTTAATACTTATTTCACCTGCTGTACCCTGTAAACAAAAATCTGTAATTTTACAGTTTATTTCCGGAAGTTGGGGTGCCGGAAAAAAAGGTAAAATAACGGCCGTTGAATAACAGAAATTTACTGTAAAATAACAGAGGTTGAATTACAGAAATTTACCAGAAATTTAAATTTAAGGAAATTTCTGTAATTTAATGTCCGTTATTTTACAGTAAATTTCTGTAATTTAATGTCCGTTATTTTACAGTAAATTTCTGTAATTTAATGTCCGTTATTTTAAAGTAAATTTCTGTAATTTAATGTCCGTTATTTTACAGTAAATTTCTGTAATTTAATGTCCGTTTTTTTACAGTAAATTTCTGTAATTTAATGTCCGTTATTTTACAGTAAATTTCTGTAATTTAATGTCCGTTATTTTACAGTAAATTTCTGTAATTTAATGTCCGTTATTTTACAGTTAATTTCTGTAATTTAATGTCCATTATTTTACAGTAAATTTCTGTAATTTAATGTCCGTTATTTTACAGTAAATTTCTGTAATTTAATGTCCGTTATTTTACAGTAAATTTCTGTAATTTAATGTCCGTTATTTTACAGTAAATTTCTGTAATTTAATGTTCGTTATTTTACAGTAAATTTCTGTAATTTAATGTTCGTTATTTTACAGTTAATTTCTGTAATTTAATGTCCGTTATTTTACAGTAAATTTCTGTAATTTAATGTTCGTTATTTTACAGTTAATTTCTGTAATTTAATGTTCGTTATTTTACAGTTAATTTCTGTAATTTAATGTCCGTTATTTTACAGTAAATTTCTGTAATTTAATGTTCGTTATTTTACAGTTAATTTCTGTAATTTAATGTCCGTTATTTTACAGTAAATTTCTGTAATTTAATGTTCGTTATTTTACAGTTAATTTCTGTAATTTAATGTTTGTTATTTTACAGTTAATTTCTGTAATTTAATGTTTGTTATTTTACAGTTAATTTCTGTAATTTAATGTCCGTTATTTTACAGTAAATTTCTGTAATTTAATGTTTGTTATTTTACAGTTAATTTCTGTAATTTAATGTCCGTTATTTTACAGTAAATTTCTGTAATTTAATGTTTGTTATTTTACAGTTAATTTCTGTAATTTAATGTCTGTTATTTTACAGTAAACTTCTGTAATTTAATGTTCGTTATTTTACAGTAAACTGCTGTAATTTAATGTCCGTTATTTTACAGTAAATTTCTGTAATTTAATGTCCGTTATTTTACAGTAAATTTCTGTAATTTAATGTCCGTTATTTTACAGTAAATTTCTGTAATTTAATGTCCGTTATTTTACAGTAAATTTCTGTAATTTTATGGCCGTTATTTTACTGTAAATATTTGCAATTTACCGAGTGTTATTTTATGCACCCCAGCTGCCGGAAATAAACCGCAAAAGTACGGATATTTTTTTACAATGTATATATTAAATGAAAGTCACATCAAAATTATATTTTAAACATTTTTAAATCAATTTTTATTACTTTCAAATTTATATGTATTGGCTGTAATTAAATTAAATTCATCTTTATTTCCGTAGCGCTTTTACAATACAGATTGTCAAAGCAGCTTCACATAGAAGATTATAGTAAACTGAATTGATACAGTTTAGATGCATTGGTCAAACACCAGCAATGATTAGTCTTTTTAATAGCTGATATATAATAATTTTCTGTTAAACACATTGTTTATAAATATCTACGGTATTATGTGAAATATTTTCTAAAGCAAATGTCCCTCATGTATAATGAAAAATAAATTAGGCATATAAACACGCCCCAAAACATTAGGTTCCCACCACCATGATTGACAAGGTTGAAGGCTTCTCCTTTTTTTTACACCAAATAAAGCATACATCATTGTGGCCAAATAATTAATTCTTGTTTAATCTGACCAGAAGTCTTCTTCTTTGTCTAGAAAAGCAAGGCCAAGTAGAGTGAGCCTTCTCTGGAGAAATGGTGTTCTCCTTGTTAAGTCCGTGGAGGTGTGCAGTGTCTGTTGTTGGAGTGTCTGCCATAAGGTGTTGCCACCAGCAGAGCCCAAATAGTTCAGGGTGGCCTTGTTCAGGTGTCTCTTTTGGGCTCGGACCACATCCTCTGAGATTTTTCACAGTGCGCAACGTCTTGTATTTTTTAATAATAGTTTGCACTGTAGCCACTGGAACTTTAAAACATTTAGATATGGCCTTCCTGACTGTGCGCAGCCACAGCTCCTTTGTCTTAGCTATGACTGTCCACAAACCAACCGCAGAAAGCTTCTGTTATTCACCTGTTGAGTTGATTAAAACAGCAGTTCCCAATGAATCAGGCTTCAGAACACCTTGGACTGTATACAATTTTAGATTTTCCCATAGACCGTGACAGTTTGCAAAGGATATAAATAAATTTGGACATCCCACTTTATGTCCAAAGGTAAATAAAAGCTGAGAAATATATTTTTTTTCTACAAGGATGCCTCCAGCACATCAGCGCATTATCTTTTGAGAGAAGCCTTGTCTTTTCAGTGTCAGAAAAAATCAACCCAGGCTCATTCTGAAAACGTAGTCCTGTGGACGTTTCTGGAGACCGCGAAATACTTCCCGGGAGGTACGTATTTTTGCAGTTTTTGTTTACGCGAATCCGCGAGAGGCTGCTGTGTGCGCCTTTTTGTATCTCAAACGTCTCTCGCGAGTGCCGTTCGCGCCCGCGCTGTTCTCCCGTAAACCCACCAGAGGCCGCTGTTGACCTATTATCTGTCTGTCTGACTGAATGATTGACTGGGCGACCGGCCAATTGACTGACCCACCCTCCTCCTTCCCTAAACCCAACCAATTTTACCGATTGACCCGCCCACCCACATACTTCCCTAAACCCAACCAACAGTTTACGAAAGCTGTCCAGAAAAAGAAAAACCCTCGTCTGACTTGTACCACGTTTTCGGATTTTACCACATTCTCACCCTGTTGTTCACTCGTTCATTTAATTTTTTTGGATTCTGTTTTTGTCTTACGTGATTTCTGGAACCGCTCTTCCCCGAACTCGAACCCGGTCGTCGTTGTCGTGGTCAACTCCTCTCTGCGTCTCAAGTCCACTGATATACACGACAAGCTAGCGGGATAAACTGGTTGCGGCGGGAAAGCCCTCCACACGAAGGTAAGCGGTCAGCTGGTAAGCGCCCCGTAGCGTTCGCTTAAAAAATGAAATGCAGCCATACGTACCTCCGGCTACATAATTCGCGGTCTCCAGAAATGTCCACGGGACTACGCTTTCAGAATGAGCCTGTGTTGGAAAAAACCTTGCTGGTTGAACTGAACGTAACTTTAAGTCAGAATTTGCCAGGTGTATGGAAAAAAAAAACTTGAATACGGAGAAGTTACGGGTTACGATAGGCATGTTACGGATTTGCTGTAGCTTTTTTGTTTTTTACATTTTTTTACCATTGAAAATCACAGCCATTTTTAGCGTGTTTGTTTACCAAACAAGTGGTTCTGATTTGATTTGCATTTTAAACCTCGAGTAATAGTTAAGAACCTAATTTTTTTAAGTTTTCAGCTCCTATACTCTCAAAACGATTCTGCAGATATTTTACTACTTTTTTTAAAACAAGTCTGCAGATTCTGTCCAGCCCTAGATATCAGGTACAGAGGCGTTTCCCTGAAGTACGCCACTGTTAAAATGACTGTTTTGTACAAAACAAAAGTAGAGGACATCCTCCATCCAGATATTCATCCTCCTACATCACCTACCTACCCTCATAAGAGGAAGAAGTTTGAGCTTGCAGAAAGAAGACGACAAGACAGTATGCTGACTGAACCCAAGGATAAACTTCAGCACATCAGAGAATCCCTCCATCTTTTATTTCAACAGACGACATCAGCGCCAAGGTGCTGTAAAAATCTCCTAAACTCAAAATGTTAGTTTCATAAATTAGAGCAGATGTGATAAATATTTGGTACTATAAGGTTGTATTATTAATGTATTTACTAATATAAACAATGAACCATGCATTATTTATTCCTCATTAGTTACTGAAAGAAAGTCATTCATTCATGTTAACTCAGTGCATTATAATGTTAACAAGCATGAATTTGCATTTTAATAATGCATTAGTGAATGTTGAACTAATTACTGTACTGTTCATCTTTAGTTCAGGTCAGTAAATACATTAACTTACCTTATAGTATAGTATGACCAACAATTGTTTATGTTATATTCTAGAAAAATGGGATCCGATCAGGATGGGATGGACCAACGCGATGTGATGGACAGAGTGCCATACGCTCACCCTTTGACACTGGGTTTGTCTTTAAACTACCCGTATTCTCCCTTCAAAGACGCACAGAATAAAACACAGAAGTACCAAGATCACAGTCAGCGCTACATTGAATGCTTTTCTTACCTGTCCTACCACGGGAACTTCAGCGCTCTGGAGCCGGCGTTCATCAACAAACGCAACGAGAGGGAGCGGCAGCGGGTCCGGTGCGTCAACCAGGGGTACGCCAGACTCCGACAACATTTACCTCAGGACTTCGAGGATAAAAGACTGAGCAAGGTAGAGACACTGCGGGCCGCCATAGGCTACATTAAACACCTGCAGAACCTCCTGGACCTCAGAGAAGGTCACTGAGAGACTGGACTGATCTGAAGTAACGTATGCTTACTCATACTTTGAAACACGTGAAACGGCGCTTGATGTTGGAAGAGTGTATTGAAATGTAATGTGGTAGTTTAAATTCTCACTACTAGAAGCTTAATTGCACGTTTATTATTGAAATACTGTCTGAATATTATTTATAAGATTCTGGCACCGTGATGTCATACAACACGTCAAAAATGCGAATCGACTTGATGTCAAAACCTGACGTCCATTTTACATCCACACATTGGCTGGGGAGAGCGTGGACGAAAGTAGGCTACCATTTTCATAAAAAACTTATTTTTAAAAGAGAAGAGCATTTCCAGCACAGAGTTAACAAAATATATCAATCTCTAAAGATTTTTTTATATTTTAAATGAGGGAAATAAGCATTATGAATGTGACTAAAAAAGTTAGAAATTCTGTGAATTAAACTGCACAACCCTGCTGAAAAAAACAGCTAAAACCAGCCTAAGCTGGTTGGCTGGTCTTAGCTGTTTTTTGCTGGTCTTAGTTGTTTTTTTTAGCTGGTCAAGCTGGTCTCCCAGAAGAGAGAGAGAAGAGGGAAAACCAGGTGGGGTATTATATCCCAAAAATACAGGATATCATTAAAAAATAAAATAAAAAATAAAATGTGTAATAGAAAATTGTTCACATTAAAACTGTTAATAGTTGTTATTTTAGCTTGTTAATTATTACAGTAATTTTGTGAATACTTCAGGCTGTGAGATCAAATAAAAAAATGTTTGAATGGTTGCTTGTGGTCCTCAAGATTTGTTTACATATTTTTTCACCCACTGAAAAGCAAATTGGGGCAGAAGCTTTGTGATCAATTAATTAGTCGATCATTCAAACAATTTGACCAGGTAAGCACAGCTCAAACCAGCTAAGACCAGCCTGACCAGCTAAAACCAGCTAAGACCATCCAGCCTGACCAGCTAAGACCAGCGCAAAAAACAGCTAAGACCAGCCAGCCTGACCAGCTAAAAAAAACAGCTAAGACCAGCAAAAAACAGCTAAGACCAGCCAGCCTGACCAGCTAAGTCCAGCCTGACCAGCTAAAACCACCTAAGACCGGCTAACCTGGCCAGCTAAGACCAGCCTGACAAGCTAAAACCAGCTTGACCAACTAAAAAGTGGCCAAAACCCCTCTAAAACCAGCCTGACACACTAAAACCAGCTAAGACCAGCAAAAACCAGCTAAGACCAACCTGACCAACTAAGACCAGCTAAAAAGTGGCCAAAACCCCTCTAAAACCAGCCCGACCAGCTAAAACCAGTTAAGACCAGCCTGACCACCTAAAACCAGCTAAAAAGTGGCCAAAATCTCTCTAAAACCAGCCTGACAAACCAGCTATGACCAGCCTTGGAAACCAAAACCCCTCTAAGTGGCCAAAACCCCTCTAAAACCAGCCTAACCAGCTAAAACCAGCTAAAAAGTGGCCAGAATCCCTCTAAAACCAGCCTGACAAACCAGCTATAACCAGCCTGTTAAACCAGCTAAAACCAGCTTGGGTGACCAGCTAAAACCAGCCTGACCGGCTTAGGCTGGTTTTTTCAGTAGGGAAACCAAAGGAAACAATGCTAATCAAACGGAAAAGAGTTGCTCTCTAAACAAACATGATTGATTTTATTTTATTTGACATTTTTTGCATTTATGAGGGAAACACTTCATTATGTATGCGACATGTCTCTGTTACGGGAGAGATTGGCACTTGTGTGACTTTGGTAAATCAAATATAATAGTTTGAAAACACAGAGACATTTTTGAGAATTTTTAAAGTAATGTAAAATACTTGCTTACAGAAAAATAAAGTTGGCTGGTTTTATCTGGTCGACCAGCCTGGTTTTAGAGGGGTTTTGGCCATTTACAGCCTGGTCTTAGCTGGTCAGGCTGGGAGTTGACCAGCTTTGACCAGCCAAAACCAGCTATGTCCAGCTTAAACCAGGCTGGTTAAGCTGGTTTAAGCTGGTCATTTTCCAGCCTGACCAGCTAAGACCAGCCTGAAAATGGCCAAAACCCCTCTAAAACCAGGCTGGTCGACCAGCTAAAACCAGCCAACCAGCTTAGGTTGATTTAAGCTGTTTTTTTCAGCAGGGAAGGTTGCCATTTGCATGGAATTGCTCACAACGTTTTACACAGGAATATATTTTTGTTGTGTTCACCAACTCATAAGTGTGGTCTATCAATATCAGGTTATAAATGGAGAACAACTCCAGAATAATTTAACTTCAAACTTAAATCGCACATTGTTTTTGGCCCCGTCGGAAGGGACAAAAGTAACACAACAATGTTTTGCTAGATTTACTGGCTTAATCTTGTATATTTTAAATATATCCGACTGTGACCGTGTTCATGTTAACTGCAGACATATTTTGTCCTTTATTTTTGCAAAAGAAAAAAAAATTATTAAACAGAATTTCATGTTAAATTTCAGCTCCTTCAAATGTTTTCAAAGCAATCCATCAATGCAAAATGTGAATATTTTCTTAAATTTGTGAAAAATCTTTATTATTATCAGCATATATGCATTCATTTCATAAAACATATTAATTAAAACAGTGAAAACTCTAATGTGGAAGTGAAAAATAAGGTATGGCCATCAGCAGTGAGACATAAATAGCAGCGTTACCTTGGTCCCCACAGGAACTCTCGCCATTTAAACCTGCAAAACCAACGCAATCTCACGGCAATTCGTAACTTTTTGATTTAGTGGCTAATTCGTATGAATTTGTACGATTTAATTCGTACAAATTAGTACGATTTGCTCATGACCCAATGACGGTTGGGGTTAGGGCTGGGTTTAGGTGCCACGCCTCCTTTTTAAAATCGTACATTTTCGTACGACTGAACTCGTACGAATTCGTACGAATTAGCCACTAAACTGACAAAACGTAAAATACTTACGTTTCCTCGTGAGATCAGGCTGGCAAAACTCAGAGATTGCAAACTAAAGCAATGTTATTGCACTGAATGACCTGTAGATTGGACATTAGTTTAACATGAAAAGAGAAACATCACTTGTAATAAGGAAAAAAGGACCGCTACAATAATTTCCTTTCTGGACTTATAAACTGAATTCAGACCTAACTGTTGAACACAACCCCGAAATCAGCTGATATTTGGCAGCTCTCCCTACTGAAAAATCCAGTTTAAACCAGCCTAAGCTGGTTGGCTGGTTTTAGCTGGTCGACCAGCCTGGTTTTAGAGAGGTTTTGGCCATTTCCAAGCTGGTCCAGCCATTTTCAGTCTGGTCCAGCTAAATGACCAGCTAAAACCAACGTGATAGCTATCAAGGGTTGCATGCTGAATGTGCTGTTATAGCCTGGAAAGCAAACGTTGTCCAGAAAACCGATTTGTTCCTTTCGTCCTAGCTCTCCCCTTACTATTTCGACCACCAAAACAACAACGCGAGAAGTATCATAACATAAGAAAACCTTTACCCATTTAAAAGCTTCAGTTAAAAATTGACGCTGAATTTGGTAAATCCACACAATGCATGCAAACTACCTTGATGTCGAAATGACCAAATTGACATCTAAAATAGGTGACAAAAAATGCATCAAGTATCGACTGATGTAATTTTGACGACATCAAGACAGTAAGTTGGTATCAAATCGATTCACATTTATGATGCGTTTATTTGACATCTTACTGACGTGTTTTTTGTGCCCACTGGGTAGTATTCATGCATGATTTTATTTTACATCCCTAATCCTGCCTGAACTACCTTAATAACTGTTAATAAGAAGCAAATTAGGAGTCATTTTAATGGTTTATATTGAGAATTGTACCTTAAAATAAAGTGTGAATCTTTAATACATCTGACGGACGTGCATATCATGTCTATATTGTGCCTGTTAGTGTAATTGTTGTCATTTGGACGTGTCTTGCGCAGTGGGAAGTCTTCTTTTTCTCAATGGGCACACACTGTTGTCGTAAATAAACTGTATTTAAATGTTGTTGGTAGTCAAAGGACAAACAAAGTACAAATGGAAATAAAAGAAAGAAGAATTTGTCTTAACCTGAATTACGTGAAGAAATGAATAGCACTGCTTAAAAACATTCATCATTTATAAGTTGAATCGAATTAACTAGTAGTGATTGTGGGAATGTGAGAGTGTATGGGTGTTTCCCAGTACTGGGTTGCAGCTGGAAGGGCATCCTTCCAAAACATATACCGGAATAAATAGCGGTTCATTCCGCTGTGATGACCCCTCGCAAATAGGGGACTAAGACGAAGGAAAATGAATGAATGAATGAATCATTCGCACAGCCACTGATGTTTTTTTCTTCCACATTAAAGGAATAGTTTACCCAAAATACATAGCTGAAGGCACATCTGCTCACACTGCGTCTGTTGATGATCTCAAATTTCTCTCACGTGTCCTATTCCTGCGTAAATCCACCAGAGGGCGCAATAAACACTTCGGTCGACCAGGGGTGCATTTCCCAAACAACGACGTAACTCGCGGCTGAACTATCATAGTATGATGCATCGTTTGGGATAAGAACGATGTAGGGACGAGTGTTTCCCAAAACCCGTAGTTTCTCTGTCGCAGATCCATCGATTGAACCACATTAGTTATAACGTAAAACGCACATAATGATGCTCTAAACGGGGTGGTAACAACTGCTTTAGAGAAGAACCCATAATTTATTTGTGCAAATTATATTGTTTTACACGCACACGCATTTAAAATAAAATCCAATATTAGTTTTGGTAAAAACATGCACTCGCTTTCCATATTAATTGAAATATGTAAACGGCTCATATAGAGCCTGTGTTTGCTTTACTAATATTATTGAGAACATTACATATTCTATTCTAAAACATAAAATCACTTACAAAAGCGAACACTATTCTAATATCATATATAAATCATATAAATAAATAAATAATGAGGCGATTTATTAAGAAATTAAATTTAATATTTATTATTTATTAGGAAATTAACAAAAACCTACTTTAATAATAATATTAATGATGATAATGATGATGATGATTATTAATATTACATAGGATATATGTATTTATTTTTTCGTATGTTTTTTTTTGTTTGTTTGTTTTTTTTCACAAGCTTTGGAGACGTAACATAAATTCCGCTTTTAAATAATAGCTCACCTATAGCTTTCGCCATGAGCCACGGCTGTGTTCAAAATGACATCAATGTTTTCAAAGTGCACTACAAAGGCAACGCAATTGTAAACATGAAAATCGCTAAAACTGAACTGTAAAAATACTTTGAAAGCAAATTACACCTTTTAAATCATTTTAAATTTTAAATCATTCCAAGTTTAAATGTCAGAATATTCTAAACGAATAGGGCATAGGGGGGTTAACTGGAAATAGAACACAGCCAAGTACTATGTTTCTAACTACAGCTCCAGAGGTGTAGTTGCCAGTGTACAAGTTTGCGGCGCAGTTTGCGAATGTTCGTTGGAACGATGAATTCGGGAAATGCCAAATCAACAAACTATGTTTGTACGACGGAATTTGCGACCTTAGTCAGCTAACGATGGTTTTCGGAAATGCACCCCAGGCCAACTTGCTGTCGTCTGAGTGACTGACCCACCCACCCCCTTCCCTAAACCCAACCGATAGTGTTTTCAAAAGCAATCTAGAAAAAGAAAGGCAGTCGCATGATTTCACCGCGTTTTCAACCTGTTGTTTATTTATTTAATTTTATTAATTTTTTTACCTGCTTTCTGAAACTATTCTTCGACAGACTCAAATCCAGTCATCGCAGTCAACTTCATTCCATGTCCCAAGCCCATTAGTGTTGACAGTGAGCTACTAGGCAAACTGGTAAAGCCGTACATACGGAGGTAAGCGTTCAGCCGTATCGCTAAAAGGAGCATACCGCCCCATAGCATTCATTTTAAAGACAAAATTGAGCCTCTGGGTACATATTCCGTGCTCTCCAGAAATGTGGACAGGGGTACATATCCAAAATGGGCCCGTGTTGGAATAGTCGCATTCTTTACATCTCGCAAACCTGCTCGAGTTTCTTTCTTCTGTTCTTCAGAAAATAAGACATTCTGGTAAATGTTGGAAACATGTAGCCATTAACCTTCATAGCATTTGTTTTTCCTACTACAGAAGTTAATGGTGAATTTTTCAAAATATTTTCCTTTGTGTTCAACAGAAGAACAATTTAAGAGAGTAAACGCTGAGGGAATGTAAATTTCTGTGTGAACTACCCCTTTAAATATTGCTTCTTGAGTGCTTGGTTCACCAGCATTCATTCAGGCACATGCAATATCATATTAACCATCTCTAACCCTAAATAAGTGCTTCTCAAACTTATGAAGCCCTCAGCCTCTGTGGACACAACACGTCCCTCTGGATATGATCATATGTTCAGGAATGTATACTTCATAAAAGGAAGGAAGTATAAACCACATCAAGTCCTTGATCTCCGCTTACCCTTCACGCTTTAGCTAAACCACAGGAAAGCGGTGAATGCGCCTCCTTTTCTTGCTAATGTACCAGTGAACTCTGGACTGGGAAATCAGAGACGTGGAAAACCAGCGAAGGGTAAAAGTGGTGAACCGTGAAGGCTGGATGAACATGGAGGAACGAGAGAGAGTCAACAAAGCGCTTTATTGACAGCATCCGTGTGAAAAGGAGCTGGTAATTAGGAGAGTTGCTGGTACCCTGACGGTGACGGTTCAGTGGCTGGCAGAGGGAGGAAGGAAGCTAAAATCACAGCACTAGAACAATAATAATGTCAGCTTCCAAAGAGATCGCTATCGCAGGCTTACCACACAGTCAGTAAATGCGCCTCCCACCGCAAAAAAATGTAGGCTAATGTCTCCAAATTTCCACACACTGCAAAAAACATCCTTAAAGTAACAATTGTCTGTATATTTTTATGGTGGCTTGAGAAAGCCAACATACTGTTATAATACATAAACGTATTATTCTTCCGTCTCCCTCTGAGACTACTTTCTATATGCATCTCCTCCTAAACCGGTCAAGCTACATAAACCAAACTAACTCCAAACCTCCAAACTACTCTGACTCGGGTTGCTATGTCTTTTCCAACTGATCCGACTCACGGTTTTCCTTAAACTGACCTGGAAAATTCGGAAAAGTCCCATTGGCTTAACATTGGACCAAACTTCGTGACCTCAAAACTTTACACTAGACTGTCATACACACTTAAGGTTGGGCTTATTTAACTCAGACTGCCAATCACTGATGACCTTTCAACTTACTAGCCACACCCTGGCAACCACTTACGGCACCCTAGCAACTTTCCCATAGACTTCCATTGTAAAAAAACTGCCATTGACTTTACATTGGACATACTATCAACAACATACCAATTTATACTAACAATACACTAATCCATACTAGAAACATGCTAACAAACATACTAAAAATATACTGACGCATACTAGAAACATGCTAACAAACATACTAAAAATATACAGACGCGTACTAGAAACATGCTAACAAACATACTAAAAATATACAGACGCGTACTAGAAACATGCTAACAAACATACTAAAAATATACAGACGCGTACTAGAAACATGCTAACAAACATACTAAAAATATACAGACGCGTACTAGAAACATGCTAACAAACATACTAAAAATATACTGACGCATACTAGAAACATGCTAACAAACATCCTAAAAATATACTGACGCATACTAGAAACATGCTAACAAACATACTAAAAACATACTGAGGCATACTAGAAACATGCTAACAAACATCCTAAAAATATACTGACGCATACTAGAAACATGCTAACAAACATACTAAAAACATACTGAGGCATACTAGAAACATGCTAACAAACATCCTAAAAATATACTGACGCATACTAGAAACATGCTAACAAACATACTAAAAATATACAGACGCGTACTAGAAACATGCTAACAAACATACTAAAAATATACTGACGCGTACTAGAAACATGCTAACAAACATACTAAAAATATACTGACGCGTACTAGAAACATGCTAACAAACATACTAAAAATATACTGACGCATACTAGAAACATGCTAACAAACATACTAAAAATATACTGACGCATACTAGAAACATGCTAACAAACATACTAAAAACATACTGAGGCATACTAGAAACATGCTAACAAACATACTAAAATATACTGACGCATACTAGAAACATGCTAACAAACATACTAAAATATACTGACGCATACTAGAAACATGCTAGCAAACATACTAAAATATACTGACGCATACTAGAAACATGCTAACAAACATACTAAAAATATACTGACGCATACTAGAAACATGCTAACAAACATACTAAAAATATACTGACGCATACTAGAAACATGCTAACAAACATACTAAAAATATACTGACGCATACTAGAAACATGCTAGCAAACATACTAAAATATACTGACGCATACTAGAAACATGCTAGCAAACATACTAAAAACATACTGAGGCATACTAGAAACATGCTAACAAACATACTAAAAACATACTGAGGCATACTAGAAACATGCTAACAAACATACTAAAATATACTGACGCATACTAGAAACATGCTAACAAACATACTAAAAACATACTGAGGCATACTAGAAACATGCTAACAAACATACTAAAAACATACTGAGGCATACTAGAAACATGCTAACAAACATACTAAAATATACTGACGCATACTAGAAACATGCTAACAAACATACTAAAATATACTGACGCATACTAGAAACATGCTAGCAAACATACTAAAATATACTGACGCATACTAGAAACATGCTAGCAAACATACTAAAATATACTGACGCATACTAGAATCATGCTAACAAACATAATAAAAATATACTAGAAACATGCTAACAAACATACTAAAAATATACTAAAAACATGCTAACAAACATACTAAAAATATACTGACGCATACTAGAAACATGCTAACAAACATACTAAAAATATACTGACGCGTACTAGAAACATGCTAACAAACATACTAAAAATATACAGACGCGTACTAGAAACATGCTAACAAACATACTAAAAATATACTGACGCGTACTAGAAACATGCTAACAAACATACTAAAAATATACTGACGAATACTAGAAACATGCTAACAAACATACTAAAAATATACTGACGCGTACTAGAAACATGCTAACAAACATACTAAAAATATACTGACGCGTACTAGAAACATGCTAACAAACATACTAAAATATACTGACGCATACTAGAAACATGCTAACAAACATACTAAAAATATACTGACGCGTACTAGAAACATGCTAACAAACATACTAAAAATATACTGACGCATACTAGAAACATGCTAACAAACATACTAAAAATAAACTGACGCGTACTAGAAACATGCTAACAAACATACTAAAAATATACTGACGCGTACTAGAAACATGCTAACAAACATACTAAAAATATACTGACGCATACTAGAAACATGCTAACAAACATCCTAAAAATATACTAGAAACATGCTAGCAAACATACTAAAATATACTGACGCATACTAGAAACATGCTAACAAACATACTAAAATATACTGACGCATACTAGAAACATGCTAGCAAACATACTAAAATATACTGACGCATACTAGAAACATGCTAGCAAACATACTAAAATATACTGACGCATACTAGAAACATGCTAACAAACATACTAAAATATACTGACGCATACTAGAAACATGCTAACAAACATAATAAAATAATACTAGAAACATGCTAACAAACATACTAAAAATATACTAAAAACATGCTAACAAACATACTAAAAATATACTGACGCATACTAGAAACATGCTAACAAACATACTAAAAATATACTGACGCATACTAGAAACATGCTAACAAACATACTAAAATATACTGACGCATACTAGAAACATGCTAACAAACATAATAAAAATATACTAGAAACATGCTAACAAACATACTAAAAATATACTAAAAACATGCTAACAAACATACTAAAAATATACTGACGCATACTAGAAACATGCTAACAAACATACTAAAATATACTGACGCATACTAGAAACATGCTAACAAACATAATAAAAATATACTAGAAACATGCTAACAAACATACTAAAAATATACTAAAAACATGCTAACAAACATACTAAAAATATACTGACGCATACTAGAAACATGCTAACAAACATACTAAAAATATACTGACGCATACTAGAAACATGCTAACCTACTAAAAATATACTGATGCATACTATAAACATGCTAACATACTAAAAATATACTGATGCATACTAGAAACATGCTAACAAACATACTAAAAATATACTGACGCATACTAGAAACATGCTAACAAACATACTAAAAATATACTGACGCGTACTAGAAACATGCTAACAAACATACTAAAAATATACTGACGCGTACTGGAAACATGCTAAAAAACATACTAAAAATATACTGACGCGTACTAGAAACATGCTAACAAACATACTAAAAATATACTGACGCGTACTAGAAACATGCTAACAAACATACTAAAAATATACAGACGCATACTAGAAACATGCTAACAAACATACTAAAAATATACTGACGCATACTAGAAACATGCTAACAAACATACTAAAAATATACTGACGCATACTAGAAACATGCTAACAAACATACTAAAAATATACTGACGCATACTAGAAACATGCTAACAAACATACTAAAAATATACTGACGCATACTAGAAACATGCTAACAAACATACTAAAAATATACTGACGCATACTAGAAACATGCTAACAAACATACTAAAAATATACTGACGCGTACTAGAAACATGCTAACAAACATACTAAAAATATACAGACGCGTACTAGAAACATGCTAACAAACATACTAAAATATACTGACGCGTACTAGAAACATGCTAACAAACATACTAAAAATATACTGACGCATACTAGAAACATGCTAACAAACATACTAAAAATATACTGACGCATACTAGAAACATGCTAACAAACATACTAAAAATATACTGACGCGTACTAGAAACAATAACAATATACCAATTCTCACTAATAATATAACATACTTATCATACTATCAACATGTTAATTCATACTAAAATCATGCTAACAACATGCTAGTTTATAATAGAGGCATGCTAGCAACATGATAAATCATACAAGAACCATGCTAACATGCTAATTTATACTAGAAACATGCTAGTAACATGCTAATTCATACTATCTCTCTATGCCAACTGTTTCAAACTTCTTCAAAACTACTTTAATCATTTAAACTTTTGAACTTCTTCAAACTTTCTCAAGCCTCCATAAAGTTTGTCTACGAACTCTACTTTTCTAGTTTAATTATTAATATTTATTTATGCTTTTTAATTGGATCGTCAGATCTTGATTTGACGTTGAAAAGTTTGACGTTGAAAAGTTTTAATAATTTACTTTTATTGACATTTTTTAATAGTTTGATGTGATTTATTGTCTGCTTTGGTGTTGTAAATTGCGGTACAAGACCCTGGTAATAAACTTCCAGTACTTTTTTCAGTTATTTTACAGATTTATTTTTCTATTTATTATTTATTATGATATTTCCAACCACTGAAACTTTAGCGTTAGTTCTTACACAGTTCAACTTTCATCATCAAAAGTCGACAGAGCAGCGATGAACCTCTCATAATACAATGCACAACCGTAAATAAACAGAACAAAGCTATCTACCTATCAGAAGGTGTTTGTTAGGGTGGCTGATAAAAGCATGTGCTCTCTAAAGGAAACAATGCGTTAAGCTTTAAAGCAGCATAAAAATATTTGCCATGATTTGTCATTACTTTATTTACAGTGTCGTTTTACCTCTTGAAATGATCTAATTTAGAAAAATAACGAAAATGTATGAGTTAGAGTCGCAACATAAAAGAGCTCAAACAACAAAAGAATATATAAGCAACTTATTTATTATACATAAAACCAATAGAACAACAAATCTGTGAACAAACAAATGTCTAGGGAATAATAAAGAAAATAACTAACTTTAACTACACATAAATAATGCCAAACAAAACCAAAAGGTTGCAGAAATAGAGATGGTCTTGACACGAGGACGGCCAAACAGCCACACCGACCTCCAGAAGCTAGCACTAGGGCTGGGCGATATGGCAAAAAAAAAAAAAATCTAGATTTTTTCATAAAGTTTGACCGATTCACGATTTCGATTTTTTTATTTATTTTTGTATAAATTTTTTTTTTTTACTGTGTAACTACCTTACCAGCTTACCTTGTTCATTTAAATTTAAATAAATGCTGAAACTAGTTTTTTCCATGCTCACTTGTAAAAGAAAAGACTAAACGCGGTTATGGCACCCTCTCATATAGGGATGCTAAACATAGCTACAATAGAAGTCACAGCACCCGTATTTATGTAGAGGTCATATGTTGTGCAGCTTTGGGCAAATTTTATTTGGAGAGAAAATGACCAAAATGTAACGTGAAGATTGAAAAGGATTGGAGGGGAAATAAATATTTCAAATCTCTGTACGTAACAGAAAAATAAACAATGATAATGCAACAATAGTTTATCTGTATTAGTGGCATGGCAGAAATATATATTTAGACAGGCCTTGTCAAAGTGAGCGGGCACTTTCACTAATAAAAAATATAGCACTTAAATTATTTCATAACAATCAATAAAATAACAGCGGTTTTATATCAAAAGTTGGTAATGATATAAAATATACTACATTTTGATGGTAAAATATAACCATTTAAACGATTTTGTATTTAAACATTAAATAACGAATGCATCAAGTTAAATCTAAAAAAAACAATGAAACAACACAGCATATCAGGATATAAAGGACTATATTTAGCAGAATGCTGCTCATTTTATCTTTGTAATTTTATAGTTTTATTTTTGTTATTTTAATTATTTTTTGTCTTCATAAATAACTAACGAGCTATAGACAAATTCCTGCTTGACGTTTTAGAAAATATTTGTGCGTAGCTACACCACCCAGTATATATTAAAGATCACCGTGAACAACAAAAAACCCCACAGAAACCTGTTACATATCTATCTATATTTAAAGGTCTATCTTATATTTAACTGAATCGTATAAAGGCCTATAGCTGAAATGTTGGAAATTGCTCAATTTATTTTTATAAAACATTTGTCGATACGTATTGATATTTTTTTGGAGTAAAAACTGCCGACATTTAAGAATCCATATTTATTTTATTCATTCATTCATTTTACTTGTTTATTGGTGCACATATGGGTTATGATTTAATTCATACAGTACCTTGACAGCTACTGTGCCACTCCGTAATTCAAGCAAAAGTCCAAATTAAAGAAAGATTTGACTTTCTGCGGTGACCGACATTTACAACACGCCGTAACCGTCCTTCAGGTGGTGCGCGGTTATAATATACAAAACCAGCCGTCTGGGCTTTGAATTAGGTGCAATTATTTCCTCGTGTGTGTGGAGCGATGGGTGAGCGGGCCAAAGTGACTAAAAGCGATCTAGAAAGTTGGTTGCCCACAGACACCTCCGCCTGTTGAGCCTCCTCTCCTCGCTCGCGCGGGAGAGACAGGCGACTGCGGGGAAGCGAACAACAGCACGACGCGCGTGGAAACATTAGCGAAGCTGGCTGGCAGACTGCGGTTGCCCTGGCAGCTGGGCTGTTGTTGCTCCAGCGGGAAAATGTCCCGGTGTTCCCAATGGCCAGTTCGCCCTGGCGCGCTTCCGCTAAACCAGCTGTGGTAGCTCATCAACAGAACCGCGACGTCAACACACAGAATCTATCAGCACAATTCAGCACGGTTGTCTAACAGTTTAGAACGGTTCGGCACGACAGTGGAAAAGCGGCTTTAATATTTTTATTAAAAAAACGCGATTCCTCGATTTTGTAAAGAATAAAATTGTCTTAAAACGTAAATTTGAATTAATCGAAAAAAATCGAAAACAAATCGCCCAGCCCTAGCTAGCACATCACTCGTATTTATATAATTTAAACTAATTGGTGAACAACAAAGCGCCCAATCAGGATCTGCCACATCCAAACTGGAAACCTGGGGTCGTCACAGTGTGTGTGTGTGTGTGTGTGTAGTACCAATAATGTTGAATCAAATAAATACATTGCACCAGTATTCAGCTTAAAGTGGATTAGCTATTAGATTAAAATAGGCAAGTTAGGTTAATTAGGCAAGTTATTGTGTTTATTTGCTTGTGTGTAATTTGTGCGAGTGAGCCTGTATATTTTAATTTGTAATTAAATTAAATTTGTTTAATTTTTTTTTGCTAAAGCTTGGCACAAAACCAACGCAGGCTCATTCTGAACAACATAGCCCTGTATACATTTCTGGAGATCGCGAATTAAGTAGCCAGAAGTACATATGGCTGCATTTTGTCTTTAAAACGAACGCTTGAGGGCGGTATGACGCCGTTCCTTTTCACGCTAACCAGCTGATCGCTTATCTCCATGTGGACGGCTTTCCAGCTGTTACCAGTTTGTGTACTTCATCAGCGGACTTGAGACGCAGAGTGGAGTTGGCTGTGATGACTGTGTTCAAGTCCAGTGAAGAACGGTTCCAGAAAGCAGGTAAAACGAAAGGAAAAAAATAAATAAACAATAACAGGGTGAGAATGTGGTAAAAATCAGGCTGCTGCGAGGGCTTAAATTTTTTCTGGATTGCTTTTGACAACACTTTTGGTTGGGTTTAGGGAAGCGGGTGGGTGGGGGTATCGATCGGTCGGTCGGTCGTTCAGTTAGTCAGTCAGTCGGCAGCGGCGACTTACGTGAAAACAACTGGTGTAAGTGGCACCGGCGAGAGAAATTTGAGATCTGAAAAAGCGCACACAGCAGCCTCTGATGCATTCGCCAAAACAAAAAACGCAAAAATACGTAGCTCCCGGGACATATTTGGCGCTCTCCAGAAATGCATACAGGGGTACGTAATCAGAATGAGCCTGCGTTGCACAAAACACATCTCCTTTTTAAGGTCAAAGTATTATTGTGCATGCGCCTGTCAAATAAATAAATACCAATTCAATTTTAATATTGACCTGTTATTAAAAGTTTTATTCCAAACTAAAAGAAATAAGACTTTCTCCAGAATAAGTATGATAGTAAATACTGTGAAAAAGGTTTAACATCACTTAGGAAATATTTGGGGATCAAATTGCGTTCAATGTGCTTATTGTTGAAGTGAGCGAACTGAAATATTCGCTAAAATCGTGAAGTTAACGACAGCAGTTAACATGTCAAATTGTGGCCATTGTAGTGCTTTAACTCATCCTTAATACGTCAATCGCAGGTTTCAACTGTTTTTTAAAGACTTGTACAAAGTTTAACTTGATTATTTTTAGTCAGTTTGACTGATGTAAGTTGAGATGATTCATTTGATTCAACTAAAAAAAAATCAAGGCGGCAAGAATGTATTTAATATGGAGCTAAAAATATGCCAAAACAATCTGAATTTTAATTGTGTATATTTAAATTGTCGAAGATTGTAATCACCCCTGACTTACTTTCTGCTGAATCTGAATTTCTGGTTTTGAATTTTAGCATATTGTTCTGAATTTCTTCATCTTGAAAACTTAAATCTTCTAATGCTGCGTTCACACCAGATGCGCAACGCACGGCTAAGTCGCGCTATTCGCGCGTAAATAGACGCGTGAACATTTGAGTTTACTCGCTTCATTCGCGCGTCAGACTCCGCTTCCTTCGCGCGTCAGACTCCGCTTCCTTCGCGCGTCAGACTCCGCTTCCTTCGCGCGTCAGACTCCGCTTCCTTCTGCCCGGTGACTGTAGCTTCGTTGCTAAATGGCTAACATGGATTTTATTGATAAAATAGCTGTGTTTATGTGCTTTATAAAGGCTGAAAAACGGCCTCGATTCGTTTGGACCAGTGTCTGAGTCCACTAGATACTTTCAGAGGTGCACCCAGCTCTGTGAGCTCAGAAACTTAATATGGATGACGGAGGCTTCCAGCTAAATGGCTAACATGGATTTTATTGATAAAATAACTGTTTATGTGCTTTTATGAAGGCTGAAAAACAGCGTCGATACGTTTGGAGCAGTGTCTGAGTCCACTAGATACTTTCAGAGGTGCTGCAGCTCTGTGAGCTCATGAACTCCTCCAGAAACTTAACCTGGATGACGGAGGCTTCCAGCAGTGCTTCTGACTGAACCAAGCCCAGTTTGATGAACTGTTGTCGGTGTCGGCTGGAGGATTTCCCCCGGACACCAACAACAGGGGCTACGTCACAATCATGCTCCCACAAGAGCAAGCTCCTGATTGGTTAACGCGGCGCAAATGTCTGCAGAAGTTCAGATTTTTAAACTCGAGCGATTTGCGCGTCAAACGCGCAAAATGCTCAATTCGCGCCCACGCCATTCGCGCGTATCGCGCCATCCGCACAATTCGCGTCATTCGCGCCACGCCATTTTCGCGTATCGCGCCGCAGGATGCCTATTCGCGCGTTTACATTGACTTAACATGTAAATCACTCGCGCTTGACGCTTCTTCCGCGTCTGGTGTGAACGCAGCATTAAACTTTCAGCCTTGAAAAATTCAGTTGTCTTAAATTTCAGATGTTCAATGTTCAAGTTATGAAATTAAAATTAAAATTTAAAAACAATAATGGCATATAAAAATTCAGATTTATTAAATTACAATTGTCAATAATTTTAATTAATTCAAATTCAGATTTTGGCATATTTTTAGCTCCATAATTTTACAGTGTAAATGCATACAGCGGGGGAAATAAGTATTGAACACGTCACCATGTTTCTCAGAAACCATATTTATAAAGGTGCCGTTGACTTGAAATATCCCCAGATGTTGGTAACAACCAAAGTAATCCATACATGCAAAGAACACAAATCTAATTAGCTTACAAATAAAGTTATGTGCAATAAAATGAAGGAAAAAGTATTAAACGCATGAAGGAAGGGAGGCAGTGAAAGCCCAGACAGCAGCAGAAATCTCTCAGTAGTTCTTCAGCAACCCTCCGCCCTTCCTCAGTGTAAATGAACATCAGCTGCTTCAGTCCAACATCTACATTAGCAGGAGGATGAAGATGACACCACTTCAGCAAGACAATGATCCAAAACACAGCCTCTCAGATGCTTTCAGAGAAAGAAAATCAAGCTGTAGAATGGCCCAGCCAATCACCTGATCCGAATCCAATAGAGAATACAGAATGAAGCTCAGATTTGATAGACGAGACCCACAGAACCGTCTAGATTTTTACACTCTGTTGACGTCTGTGAGAAACTTTGTGTGCGTTTATTTATGTTTGAGTTTCTTGTCAACAGCTTCTTTATAAACGGTATTCCCAGGAAACAAAAACATGACGTGTTCAATACTTATTTCCCCCTACTGCATCTCACTGAAACCCGTAGCTTAACAAGTTATAGTACAATGTTGTTTCTGAGATACCGATGCCGATGTTTGATACCGCGCTTTAACGTGTAGCCGCACGCAACTCTCGAAAGTCAGAGTTAAATTTGGTTGTGGACACAGTGCAGATAAGCAGAAATGGCATTTGGTGTAAATGTTTTATGCGATCGCGAGGTTTTATCAGCTGCGGGAAACATCATTACAAGACCACCAGAGTAGAAAGAGCAACGTGTTGCGACTGAAGCCAGCAGAAACCAGGCCGTCAGAACATTTCTAAGGTTTACAAAAATGTTTTCTGTAATGATATTACAGTTTCCCCCTTCCTCTTCATGTCACAATATAACATAAGAACATCTGGACAGAGTGGAATATATTGTGGTATGAATATTAGCTTCACATAAAAAAAATTGAGCCATGGTAATACGCAAATGACATACAAGCTCATAGAATTACATATAGGTCCAAATATATTCGCTGTAATTGAGTACACCCCTCACAGATCCATCCATCTCTCCATTTTCTTTTCAGCTTAGTCCCTTTATTAATCAGGGGTCGCCACAGCAGAATGAACCATCAATGTTTGGACTGTTGGGGAAACCGGAGCACCCGGAGGAAACCTAAAACGGGGAGAACATGCAAACTCCACACAGAAACGCCAACTGACCCAGCTGAGGCTCGAACCAGCGACCTTCTTGCTGCCCCTCACAGATCTCTCTTTCAATATAGGATGCTTTCCAATAATATATCAACGTATATATCACATTATTCACAACCAAAGCCAAAACGGGTGCTAATCTAACAATTTTAGATGTATTATTTTTCCATTCCTAAAGATGTAAACAAACTCTTATCTTAATGAACATACACTCACCGGCCACTTTATTAGGTACACCTTACTAGTACCAGGTTGGCCCCCCTTTTGCCTTCAGATCTGCCTTAATCCTTCATGCAGAGATTCAACAAGCTACTGGAAATATTCCTCAGAGATTTTGCTCCATACTGACATGATAGCGTCACGCAGATTTGTCGGCTGCACATTCATGATGCCAATCTCCCGTTCCACCACATCCCAAAGGTGCTCTATTGGATTGAGATCTGGTGACTGTGGAGGCCATTTGAGCACAGTGAACTCATTGGATATGTCCTCTTTGTCAGACCATTCTCTGTAAACTGTTACGTGTTTAAGTTATTAAGATATTAAATGGATGAAACGTAACAATCAGTGAGTCCACTGCTGCTGAAAGAAAATCGAGAAGACACAACTACTGATTAAATTAACAAAAGTAAGTATTTATTAAACAGAGTGTTAAACAATGAATATAGGAAATTAGATATAAAGATAAATTTGAATATACTTTTAAATAACTGAATTAAACGAAAACCAGGAGTGTTGCCAAAACAAAAAAATAATTATAACAAACCGATCTAACTAAACCCCCAACCCACTAAACTAACTAAACAAAGAAAAATGCAGAAACAAAACCGTAATCTTCAGCACGCTGCTTAACTAAACTTCATAACTACACAAAAACATAATTACACATGTGGCAACGACTCCATAAACTAACTAACATAAACACACTATGCTGCTCATCATTCTCAAATCTCTCGTAAAGTACACACTGTTAGCCATTAGCAAAACAAGATCTGATAGAATCCAATTCTCATAAAGATAGTTCAACTTCTCAATAGATATTAAACTGAGCTGTACAAGCTTAACTACTAAATCAATCACTCGCGAGAAATACACACAGCAACAAATATTTAACGAAACAAACACAAGTGAACAGGCACACGGTGAGGAGTTTGGCTGTGAGCCAAGCGCTCCTGTAGAACGGCGCAAGCGCACGGCTTTTATATCCGTCGGACCAGCTCCCGATTGGTGCGTCGATTGAGTCATTGTATTGATTGACAGCTGGTTTCAACCAATGATCGCACACCTAAAACAGGACAGAAAGGACACGGAAGAGAGAGAAGAGAACGCAAGACAGAAAACAACCTACAAAACATACGTGAAACGTAACAAAACCCTAGAGATGGTCATGCGTGAAAATCCCAGCAGATCAGCAGTTTCTGAAATACTCAGACCAGCCCGTCTGGCACCAACAACCATGCCACGTTCAAAGTCACTTAAATCCCCTTTCTTCCCCATTCTGATGCTCGCTTTGAACTGCAGCAGATCGTCTCGAGCATGTCTACATGCCTAAATGCATTGAGCTGCTGCCATGTGATTGGCTGATTAGATATTTGCGTTAACGAGCAGTTGGACAGGTGTACCTAATAAAGTGGCCGGTAAGTGTAAATGGTTTTGGCCACCAGGTGCCCAGTTGCTTTGAAAGGCTCCGTTTCTCCCATCACTATTCATCACACACTCTAAGAAATCTGTCTGTGGAGTGGTGCCTTGATAAAAGCTACACTTTTATACATAAAGAGTTCATATTGGTTGCTTAAAAAGGTATCTAAAATGTACAAAAGTTGAACATTTTAGGCACAAATATGTACCTTTGAGGCACCAATCTATACTCCTCAGGTTCCTCTTGAAAAGTTACTCCTCGGTGGCAGCTTTGTACCTAATAAAGTGGCCGGTGAGTGTACAGTCAAGCCCAAAATGAGCCTGTGTGGATTGTCAGGCTGCACTAATCAGGGTAACGCTTGCCAAAAAGACACTGCAATGTGAACGGCATTACAAATGCCTTCAGAACGAAACATGCAAAGAATAAAACAATTTTAAAATCATATTTAAATAGGTTATTGGCGGTTCATTCCGCTGTGGTGGCGACCCCTGATAAGTAAGGGACCAAGTCAAAGGAAAATGAATGAATGAAATAGATTAGCGCCACTCACACGATGTGTCTACATGAGATTCTGCTGCCCTCTGCTGGTTATATATATAAATGCTGTACAGATTTATTAAATAGATTACAGTAGAGGCTGTGTACCGCAGCTTAAATCAGTTTTTAAAAGCTTTATTAAAGGGGCAGCTCACCCAAAACTGAAAACGTACTATTTACTCCCACTCAGGTGGTTATAAACCTTCACGAGTTTCTTTCTTCTCTTAAATACGAAAGAAGATATTCTGAAGAAAGCTGGAAACCATTGAAAAAACATATACTATGGAAGTCAATGAGGGTTTCCAACATACTTCAAAATATCTACTGTTGTGCTCAAGGATTGAAACATGAATAGCTATGAGAGTTTATTTTTTTGGTGAACTACCCCTTTAAATACTTCACAGCTTGATTGAAACCTTTTTCTATTTAAAGTGGTAGACTGAACAGGTCTGGGATCAGTCAGGTGGCCTGTAAGACGACAGCTGCCGGAGAAGATGTGCTTTCTCAAGCTCCAACATAGAAATCTGCTGATTCCGGCGATTAACTTCCTGCGCATGAAATCCAGACAAGGTATGTTACAGTGATAGTACTGTACTGTTATTATCATTCCTCATCATCATCATCATCATCATCACCTTAACCAGTGTGGCATTGCTCCAGCGGACGTCCCAGTCTGAGCCTCCATTCTCCTCAGGGTTATTCCAGATAGAGGAGTCCGTCATCAGACTGCCCAAACTACCGTTCACACGCTGCAGACAAGAGCGCAGAGCACAGGACCACCTGCCCTGTAAAGCACAGCAACATCATCCACACATTTCCTACAACAGAAATAATCAGGCGTTGCATGCTCAACATCTTCCAGTACATGAAACGTAGTTGTCTAACAGTTATCTAGCAGTAACTTTGTGTAAAGCTGTCACGATCACCAGCGATCACAGCCAGAGATCGCTGGTAAACACACTGACATTCACATAGGACTACAAATCTGCTGGTAATTGCACTACATATTCAGTCATGCCACACACACACACCTGATGCAAGTCACCACTGACTGCAAACCCACAGCTGAAGCTGCTTAAAGGCTGATCCATGCACTACATAAGGAGCACTAACACAAACACTGTGGCTGAGTCTGAATAAGTGAACATTACGACGTGGTTCTCCTTGCCTTGCTTTCTAGTGGTGGGCAAAGCGAGGCTTCATGAAACACTGAACCAGTCGAAGCAAATGTGTCGAAGCTTCGAAACGTTTCGAAACGTCACTCTACGGTGACACCTAGTGGTCATTTTTTTATGTATTACACTGGAACAGCTTTATCAAAGAACAGTAGAGCAAACTGAGGTATTAAACCCCACTTTCCAGGCGTGAATCATCAAGTGTTTTAGTGGAGCGGTTAGGGTTCCTGACTATCATGTGTGGATAGTGGGATCGAATCCAGACTGAGACAGCTATTTTGAAATGCTTCAATATCAGTTTGAATTGCTCTGTTCTTGTATCGTTCTGTTTCAACATTGGTCTGACATCCGAATAAACACTTTGTGAATTTCGTCAGTTTCACGTCAGCCATCCCTAGTTATTCCCTTTATGCCGCCTGCCTTGTGACCTTCTGCCTGCTATTACCACTACGACTCTGGATTGCCCATATACATCTGTTTGTTCCTGTTTTGACCACTGCTTGTCTGACCACTCTACTAATAAAGTCCTGCATAGGATCCTCACTCTGTTGAAGCGTCGATCCTTATTACAAAAGCGCTAAAGAGCACCTATTTGACCCCTTTTTCAAGATTTAAGAGAAGTCTTCATCCCAGGCTCATTCTGAAAACGTAGTCACGTGGACGTTTCTGGAGACCACAAAATACGTCCCGGGAGGTAAGTATTTGTGCAGTTTTTGTTTTCGCGAATCCGCGAGAGGCCGCTGTGTGCGCTTTTTCCACATGTCAAATTTCTTTCGCGCCCGCTGTTCTCGCGTAAACCCACTAGAGGCCGCTGTCAGCTGATTGTCTGTCTGACTGAATGGCCGGCCGGCTGGCCAATCGACTGACTGACCCACCCTCCTTCTTCCCTAAACCCAACCAATTTTATTGATTGACCCGCCCACCCACTTCCTAAACCCAACCAACGGTTTACGAAAGCCATCCAGAAAAAGAAAAGCCCTGATTTGTACCACGTTTTCGGATTTTACCGCATTCTCACCCTGTTATTTTACTTGTTCATTTTATTTTTTGGATTCTGTTTTTGTCTTACCTGATTTCTGGAACCGCTCTTCCCCGGACTCAAACCCCGTCGTCATCGTGGTCTACTCCTCTCTGCGTCTCAAGTCCGCCGGCGTAACATGACGAGCTAACAGGATAAAGTGGTTGCGGCGGGAAAACCCTCCACATGGAGATGAGCGGTCAGCCGGTGAGTGCGAAAAGGAACGGCGTCATACAGCCCCTAGCGTTCGTTTAAAAAACCGAAATGAAGCCATACGTACCTCCGGCTACATAATTCGCAGTCTCCAGAAACATCCACGGGACTATGCTTTCAGAATGAGCCTGGGTTGGAAGTCTGTTGTGTCTCCAGGATGTGTCTGTAAAGTTTCGCCCATCAGATTATTGATTAGACCTTTCAGAATATTAGAATTGTCTACTTTGCCCACCGTTCCCACGTGCCTCAATCTCCGCCTCGGCTGCGTCGGATAAACAGCACAGTGACAGACATGAAGGAAGCAGATCTCGCGTAATGCTTGTGGGAAACACTACAGTAAGAACTTTATCTATGATTACTTGCAGTAGTGTGAAGTAACTAATTACGAATACTCAAACTACTGTAATCGAGAAGTTTTTCTCAGGAATTGTAATTTACTAAATGTGTACTTTTACTTTACCTTGAGTACATGTTTAGTGCAGTATCGATACTTTTACTCCACTACTTTCCTTAAACCTGCTGTCACTATTTTGTCTTGTCTATGAGGATTAGAGAAATCAGTCCTATGATTTCAGTCCAATCAAATCGCACATACAAGATAAATCACATGATACTACCTCAAGACATGGGTGAATTATGAATGCAGCAAACTGTTTGGAAGCATTACAAGTGTCCAAGAAGATGTCCAAAATCTTTACATGCATGTTTTAGACTGTTTAGACGCATGTCACTGATGAGGAGATGATGGATGTTTACTGTATGGTGACCGAAATGGCCTTAAACACCCAGCAGGCACAAGACGTCAACATGACGTCAGATTGACGTTGTACACAAACGTCGTGGGGATAAGGCATTTTGTTTGGAAACGTCAGAACTCAATGTCAGGCCTATGTCAATGTCCAGCAACCAACCTAAAATCAACCAAATATCAACGTCTAATGATGTTACAGCTTGACGTTGTGTGGACGTTACCACTAAGACGTCTATGAGACGTTGGATTTTGGTTGCCATACCTGATGAATAAATGTCAATATCTGACGTCAATATGACGTTGGTTTAAGATGTTGGCTCGATGTTGGATTTTGGTTACTTTCTAACAACCTAAAATCAACCAAATATCAACGTCATTATTGGACATCAAAATAACATTGTCCTTAGACGCTGGCTAGACATTGAATTTTGATCACCTGACGTCAAAAACCTAAATCGAACCTAATAGTAATGTCTTATGACGTTGTTTGCCTGCTGGGCCATAACTAGATGCACTACAGAATGTTACGTTTACACACATCCACAAACTAGATGTAAACGCATCAGCTTTTCACAGCGTAATACTCGCTACTCCTGAGTACTTTTAAAAGGGCGACTTCTTACTCATAGTTTGAGTAATATTTACAGCAGATACTTTTACAGTGGGTAGCACGTTCGCCTCACAGCAAGAAGGTCGCTGGTCCGAGCCTCGGCTGGGTCAGTTGGCATTTCTGTGTGCATGTTCTGCCGTAGGTTTCCTCCAGGTGCTCCGGTTTCCCCCACAGCCCAAAGACATGTGGTACAGGTGAATTGGGCAGGCTAAAATTGACCGTAGTGTACGAGTGTGGGTGTTTCCCAGTGATGGGTTGCCGCTGGAAGGGCATCCGCTGCGTAAAACATATGCTGGATGAGTTGGCGGTTCATTCCACTTGTGTGTGTGTGTGTGTCACTTTTGTGTATGCGTCTGTAAAGTTTCAGCTCAATACCCATCAGATTATTTAATATAGCCTCCAGAATCTGCCCACTTTGCTGTCTGTACAGTGTAGCTCTTTTGGAACCTGATGTCTGTTTCTCATCATGCGTTACGTCAAATAAACAGCAGTCAGTGATGGAGACAGACTCGGATGACGCTGAAATACAGCTCATTAGTCAGAAATACCAAGTTTGTTGTATGTATTTGTGGTGGAGTTTATTCAAGCCTTTCTGAAATGATGAGTCTCACACAAATGCATACCTGCCAACACTCCCATTTTTCCCGGGATTTTTCAACCCCCCCCCCACCCTACCCCCCTCAGCTTTTAGGTACAAACCGGCCCGAAACTTGGTACATGTGCACGTGCTCTTCAGTCCGTGCGCACTCCTCCCCCCTCTACAGTTCGCGCGCACCTCTCCACCCCTCCTCCCCCTCCCCTCTTTACTTCGCACTCACTAACCCCTACACCAATCTTTAACTCTTTGGGTGGGATACATTTTCTTTTAAAATGTAACTTCCCTATTGATATAATCCCAATTAAATTGGCAAGTTTTGATTGCTTGGCAGCTGGTCTATAAACATAATTTTACACCACATCTGTATTTTCTGGGGAATAATAGAGATATCTTGTACAAAAGGAAGTCTATATTATATTCAATCATGGTATGACAATGGAATATTTACAGCCGGTCAGTTACTTAATGAACATGGATCGCTTTTGTGATACTCGGAGTTCCTGCAAAACCAAAAGACTCAAGTAAAGTTGTATGACTATTGAGTAATTCTGTATATTTTGTGGACCAACAGCCAAAGACAAGTGATGTTTTATTTATTAGTGATGTTAACATTGTTAAAGATAAATGTAGTAAGAGATATATTAGAAATGTATTAAAAAAGAATCATATACCGTCTTCAACAGTCTTCTGGTCATCAAAATTTGGAAACAGAGTTGAAGAACGTATGGTTACTAACAAATACATTTTTAAGACGGGTCTCTTTTAAAAATGTACACAGAATTTATCCTGTAAAAGAGTTATTCGAACGGTTTGAAGTTGATTTTTGTGGTATTATTAAAGAATCTGTTACTCATCTGTTTGTTCAATGTGTATACTCTAGATTATTTTGGATTGATGTTTCTAACTTTATTTCAAGGACATATGGTACACTAATACGAACTGGATTATATGATGTCATGTTGGCTTTAGTACAAGATGGAACTAATTCAAAGAGTACAACCTATTGTCTTATACAAGGAATAATATAACTTGGAAAATGCCATAGTCATGTCAAGAAATGGGCCAAAGCTAAGCCAAATTGTGAACATTTTATAAAGGAGATTAAACAATATGGTACTACACTATGTAACATTAGAAACAGAAAAGTTAAAAAAAACAAAACAAAAAAAAAAAACATGAAGCATTATGTAGATTTCATTTGATTGACGAAATGTTTTATTTTATTTATTATCTGACCTATTTATTTTTTTTACCCCTGGCATCGGTTTATACTTCGTATAAGATAATTTTATTTGATTTATTTTTATTTTGTTCATAATTACTGTGAGATGTATTCTCTTGTACTAAGTTTGTACATAATTACAAAAAAAAAAAGAAAAGAAAGAAGCTATCAGTAGGCGTGGTCAACCGTCGCAATTTTGTTCGCACGTCATCGCACCAACCGGGGGATACCAAACAAGGGCAAAGAGGCGGAGCAAGAGCGGACGCATCATTTTGCTTAGACTGGCTTTCCTGGGAGAAACGTTTAATACTTCATTACCTGCGACTCGTTTGTGTTCTGACCACATGTGCTTGGTTGTATACTATATCAATAAAGTGTTTAGACTTTTAAAAACACTGTTGTAATACATTGAGCCACTAAACATCGTGCTTATGACGTTTTTCTACAGGAGGAAAGTGTGAATTACTTCAAAACACTTCAGATATAGTCTGTGTTAGTAAATGCAAGGCTATTAATGAAATCCAGGCATAACACTGATTACGTTTACATGGACATCAGTAATCGAATTATTTGCTTTAATCTAATTAAAAGAATAATAAGATTAAAGCCGCGGTCACACTGGACTTTTCTCCCCATAGACTTCCATTCATACGCACGCGAATGCGTCAGACCGGAAACGCAGGGTCATGCGTCGAGTTTCGCAGGTTGCTGCGGTGCAAAGTTCAAGCTTGGTGAACTCTGTCCTGCGAAATCGCATCACTTGACTGCGTGAGACCAATCCAGGATCAAAACATGACCTCTCTGGACAGAAATTTAAAACATGGAGCAATCGCTCGCTTTTTTTAATGTCTAATCATCTTGTTTAACCCCGCCCCTTTTCGCAGCGCCGTGTGACAGAATTTTGCAAGCTCAAACTCTAGTGTGACCGCAGCTTTAGGTGTTTACATGAGTTGTTTTTTTTGAGTGTTACTTTCATGATCCCGTTTTATATGTTATAGCGCATAATTCGATTAACGTCACTGCGTCACCGCACTATCCGCATTTCCTCCGGAGTTTCATGTAATTTCGGGTGTTTTATTTTTAATTTGTCGACTTTAACTGCAGTTTGGCACTTTCACTTTCATTCGGGAACATTTCATGCACGCCCTCCGTGACAAACGAGATATTGGATGTGTGTGTGTGTGTGTCTGTCAACAATCCTGTCGCAAAAAGCGGCTTAAAGTCCTACATGACGGTAATAGTTCGATTAAGGTGTTTACATGTACGTACTGCACTTTACTAATGCGACTAAGATCGGCATACTTCACATGTCTTAATTCCATTTCTCTTTAGTTCGATTATGACCTTAATCAGATTAAATGAATCAAAAATGGCTGTTTACATGGTCGACTCTTAATCAGAGTATTGTCTTAATCGCAATAAAATCGAATTATTGGTGTCCATGTAAACGTAGTCATTGTATGACAGTGTTTCACACGACTGTTCCAGAGCCTACAGCTAATCAATCAGATTCTGGAGTGCATTACAGGTCTAAAGAACATGATAAATGATAAATGATCTTAAATAAAACACATATAGAGATGGTATATAAGTATATAATTTCACTCACCTGGGAAACGGAGGCCACGTGAATGGTTTGTGAGCACTATTAAGTGCACACAGCATGCCATATCATCTGATAATTGTAGGAAATAATTCCAAAAGGCGACTGACAGTGTGAAGCCACATAAAACAACACAAAAATACGATGAATATGCCGAGTTCAGCAGCTAATCAGCCGTAATCAGCTGAGGTGACGTGACGGCGACCAGCGAGACCTAGCTGTCACTCAAGTGGCCACGCCCTTAATTATGCAAACGTAATATAACCTAATATAAAGGAAACGGATGAGTTATAAAATAATTAACCCCCTCACAGTTGTCACGAAGGGTAATATTAGCTATATGAACCAAAATCATTTTTTATACCAGGCTGTAAAGACCTTTATTTCTGCTATAAAATCATTTTAACAGTGGCTCAATAGAAATTTGCTCCATATGGAGCCAGGACTAGCAGAATTTCCATGAATTGCAGTTTCAGATTTACTTCCGTATTGGCTTCCCGAGGGAGAGCGGGAGGTTGCCGGTTGGTTATTATAGAAACATGGCACCTGTCAATCAATTCGGTGGGCGGGGAAAACTGCACTCCTACATCACGTTGCGGTGGGCCTCAGAGTCACTGGGATTTGGGTCCATCAGTAAATTTAAAAAAAAAAACTTATTGTGTTTTTATGACTGTGGACACACTATACCCTGCTGAAAAATCCAGCCCAAACCAGCCTAAGATGGTTGGCTTGTTTAGGCTGGTCGACCAGCCTGGTTTTAGAGGGGTTTTGGCCATTTCCAGGCTGGTTTCCAGCCATTTCCAGCCTGCTCTTAGCTGGTCAGGCTGGAAAATGACCGGCTTAAACCAGCTAAAATCAGCTTGACCAGCCTGGTTTAAGCTGGACATAGCTGGTTTTGGCTGGTCAAGCTGGTTTTAGCTGGTCAACTCTCAGCCTGACCAGCTACGACCAGGCTGGAAATGACTGGAAACCAGCCTGGAAATGGCCAAAATCCCTCTAAAATCAGGCTGGTCGACCAGCTAAAACCAGCCAACCATCTTAGGCTGGTTTAAGCTGGATTTTTCAACAGGGTACCTACACACACTTCTGTCCAAACAGCTTACAAAAGTTGCTTTCCATCATAGGTGCCCTTTAATGAGATCTAATTCCGTTGAAATCAAAGTTGGCACAGTCCTCTAGCTGTAACGTGCGTCTATATCAGGGGTGACCAACCGTGTTCCTGGCGATCGACCTTCCTGCAGATTTCAGCTCCTACCCTGATCAAACACACCTGAACCAATTAATTAGAACCTGAGGAGCACTTGATAATTACAGGCAGGTGTGTTTGATATGGGCTGCAACTGAAAACTGCAGGAAGGTCGATTGCCAGGAATAGGGTTGAGCACCCCTGCTCTATATACAGTAGTCCTGCTTTTATGTGACAGTCGCTTTCCAGCTGTGTTTTCTTGCAGGTGCGTACCTGTCTGTCCATGTTTTCTGTGCTGCAGCTCATGTGTCCTTGTGAATTGAGCTGCAGCCGAGTCTGGTACCACAGCTGTGTTTGCTCCACAACCTCCAGTCCAGCCCACAGGACGTCCTTCTCTCTTTCCAGATCTCTGCGTCTCTTTAGCTGAAAGAAACATATGGACGGACACGGTAAGAACACAGTCCCACACTACAGCAGCGCCGCATGTATCATCAATACAATAAAAGGAGGATAGAAACGGAAAAGAGAGTCGTGTGAAACTGCAAGTGTGTTGCGAATTAAGGGACAGTTCACCCACAAAATGAACATGTACTCGCCCTCAGGTGGTTTTAAACCTTTACGAGTTTCTTTCTTCTGTTTAACGCTAAAATAGAAAGCTGAAAACCTGAAAGCATCGACGTCCGTAGAGTAAAAACAAATATGGAAGTCAATGGGCAGGTTTCCAGCATTCTTCTTTCGTGTTTAACAGAGGAAAGAAACTCATAAAAGTTTGGTAGAGGTAAAGGGTGAGTAACCTTCAGTCTTGGGTGAACGATCTCTTTAAAATCACCTGAGCGTTAAAGGGAAACTTCACCCAAAAATGAAAACTCTGTAATCGTGTCAATAGCAGGCAAAATAGATACGATAGTTATAGTCAATGGTTACCCGTTTACAGCTTTCTTTAAAAACAACATCATTTGTGTACACCTGTCCAACTGCTCAACGCAAATTTCTAATCAGCCAATCACATGGCAGCAACTCAATGCATTTAGGCATGTAGACATGGTCGAGACGATCTGCTGCAGTTCAAAGCGAGCATCAGAATGGGGAAGAAAGGGGATTTAAGTGACTTTGAATGTGGCATGATTGTTGGTGCCAGACGGGCTGGTCTGAGTATTTCAGAAACTGCTGATCTGCTGGGATTTTCACGCACAACCATCTCTAGGGTTTACAGAGTTCTGTGGGCACAAATGTCTTGTTGATGCCAGAGGAGAATGGCCAGACTGGTTCCAGCTGATAGAAAGGCAACAGTAACTCAAATAAGCACTCGTTACAGCCGAGGTCTGCAGAAGAGCATCTCTGAACACACAACACGTCCAACCTTGAGGCGGATGGGCTACAGCAGCAGAAGACCACACCGGGTGCCACTCCTGTCAGCTAAGAACAGGAAACTGAGGCTACAATTAACACAGGCTCACCAAAACTGAACAAGAGAAGATTGGAGAAACGTTGCCTGGTCTGATGAGTCTCCATTTCTGCTGCCACATTCAGATGGTCGGGTCAGAATTTGGCCTCAACAACATGAAAGCATGGATCCATCCTGCATTGTTTTAGTGGTTCAGGCTGGTGGTGGTGGTGTAATGGTGTGGGGGATATTTTCTTCACACTTTGGGCTCATTAGTACCAACTGAGCATCGTGTCAACGCCACAGCCTACCTGAGTATTGTTGCTGACCATGTCCATCCCTTTATGACCACAGTGTCCCCATCTTCTGATGGCTTCTTCCAGCATTATAATGCGCCATGTCATAAAGCGCCAATCATCTCAGACTGGTTTCTTGAACATGACAATGAGTTCACTGAACTCAAATGGCCTCCACAGTCACCAGATCTCAATCCAATAGAGCACCTTTGGGATGTGGGTGACAGGGTTCTGCCACTCTGGTCTTGTAAATTCTTGTTTTGGTGGCAGAGTCCGGACACTAGCTCTGCCTTGTCCTGTCCTGTAAGGCTTGGCTCGAGTTTTCTCAGGTCGAGCACTTGTTTTCTGTCATTGTGTGTGTCTCTGTGTGCAAGCCATTGCGAGTGCTCGAAGACCGTGCGCGCTCCTGCTTGATGCGGGCGCGCATGGTCTGTGCGTGCTTGGGACGCGCACGCTCTTGTACTTGTGTTTTTGTTCTGTTGGCATCGCGCCGTTTCATTCTCAGCGTCTCAGTCTGGTTGGTTTTGGTTTCGGTTGGCGCTGAGATGAAACATGCACGTTGCTTGTGTGAGCGCACGGTAAGGTGTTTTAATTTATCGTGTGCTCGTGTCTTGCATCTATGTTTGTGTTGTCCAAGCACATGGCTCTGTGTTTACATTGTGGCCGCGTGCTTCAGTCTTGTCCGTTTATTGTGAACGCGTGGTTAATGAGTTCTCTCATTGGCTGCGTGTTCTAGTTTAGTTTTATGTGAGCACATGGCTTGTGTTGTCTCTTTGTGTCATGTGCTCTCCCGTCTATTGTCTAGCCCCACCCTCCTTGTTAACCCATTATTAGTTTATTAGGTTCACCTGTTTGTGTGTTAATTTACTTCTGCTTATATTCTTCTCATGTCTGCTGTCCTGTGCCAGTTCGTCGTCATATGTTGCCTTGTCCAGAGTGTTCCAGTCCTGATCCCTGCCAGCCTGCCCAGTCCAGTTTGTTTGTGTATTTATTTGTTTTGGTAATGTTTGCCATTCAGAAGCACAGAATATGCACTCACTAACCAAACGGTAAGGTTTATAATCTATTTATACATGTTAACCCTCTTTAACATCATTAAATGTAGATGCTGAATCACTCATATGTGTTTAGTTCTAGAGTTCTAGAGCTAGCGGTTTATTGTATTTTCCAGATCTGAGCTGAACTATCTGCTGCTGCTTTCAGTATAGGGCAATAAATATAATGTAAAATGGCATTCAAACTCGCATTGTTAGCATTTAGCACTGAATAAAGCACATGAGGTTTACCTGAGGTGATCACTGTCATAGTTTCTGTTGTTCAGCTGTAAGAAATAGAAGCTGTTTCTAATATATCAATTCGAGGTGTTGATTAGAACCAAAACTCCTTTTAATATGGAGAATATTCCCTCTATCGCGTGTCGTTGCTTTTATTTAGAACACAGTTTAAATCACTCGCTCCTGTGCTCAATCTGGCAACCCGCGCTTGCGTTTGTTTTGGTCCAGGAGTGCAATACCTAGTTCACCCACTGGGTGTCAAACTTACATACTGCACCTTTAACATAAAAAGGGATGGGAAAAAATGAATGTATTGTAGGATTGGACTGAAATGAAAACTCTGGGCTGAAACCGACACTGAAAATTCTGGATCCAAAAAAAGATTTATATTATTATTTATTATTTTATTAAATAATATAATTTTGTATGTTAAACTTAGACCAGGGGTGCTCAACCCTGTTCCTGGCAATCGACCTTCCTGCAGTTTTCAGTTGCAGCCCATATCAAACACACCTGCCTGTAATTATCAAGCGCTCCTCAGGATCTAATTAATTGGTTCAGGTGTGTTTGATCAGGGTTGGAGCTGAAATCAGCTGGAAGGTCGATCTCCAGGAACAGGGTTGGTCACCCATGATGACTAGGCCCACACGGAATCTGCGCACGCAGAATTCCGCAGATTTTTAGCCCGTCATTAATTCTGTTTATTTACTTCAGTATATGTGTGTAAATCTAAATTTATTCAGTTGCTAAATTAATTACAGTAATATTACTGACTAATATGAAAATGTTCATCTGATTTATATACAATGCAGTTAGTACAGTCATATTTTCTGTCTTTTAGTAGAGATATTATATGAGAGGCTTGCTTTGTTTACCAAATAAAGTGAATCTAATTGGATTTGCATTGTAAACATTAAATAAGTTAAAAAGACGTTATTTTTTATTTCACATATTAAGGTTTTAGTTATGAGACTCCCTAAATAATTCCACAGAAATCCGCCGATTTTTACCAAAATTCTTCGCAGAAATAGCAAAAAACGTCCGCATATTCCGTCTGGCCCTAGCCATGACTTAGATTATACTTATTTCAAAGACACAAGCCAATAAAATGACTCAAATGCCAAAAATGTATTGTATGAGTCAAAATGATAGATTTTTCTTCTATGCCATAATGATATTGTACATTTCACTTCATTTAAAGAGCTTTAAAGGCAACTTTCTCAATATTTAGGTTATTTTAAACCTTTTGCAGATTGCAAATGTTCAAATAGTTTTATCTCTGCCAAATATTGTCCTAATAAATTACAGATTAATTGAAAACATATTTATTTAATGTAATGCAGGGGCGATTTGAGGATTTTCATTTTAGAGGGGGCTCAGCTCCTTATGAGGTGAAAAAATAATAAAAATAGTAATAATAATTATACTAATTATACAATAAATAGATAAATATTATATATATATATATATACAGTTGGAGTCAGATTACCCCCCCCCCCCCCCCCCCCCCCCCGAATTATTTTGTTCCCCAATTTCTGTTTAACAGAGAGCAGATTTTTTCAACACATTTCTAATCATAATAGTTTTAATAACTCATCTCTAATAACTGATTTATTTTATCTTTGTCATGATGACAGTAAATAATATTAGACTAGATATTCTTCAAGACACTTCTATACAGCTTAAAGGGACATTTAAAGGCTTAACTAGGTTAATTAGGGTAACTAGGCAGGTTAGGGTAATTAGGCAAGTTATTGTATAATGATGGTTTGTTCTGTGGACTATCGAAAACAAATATAGCTTAAAGGGGCTAATAATTTTGACCTTAAAATGGTGCTTAAAAAATTAAAAACTGCTTTTATTCTAGCCGAAATAAAACAAATAAGACTTTCTCCAGAGGAAAAAAATATTATCAGACATACTGTGAAAATTTCCTTGCTCTGTTAAACATCATTTGGGAAATATTTAAAAAAGAAAAAAAATTCAAAGGGGGGCTAATAATTCTGACTTCAGCTGTACATACTGTATATATTAGGGGTGTGACAAGACACTTATTCCACGAGACGAGACTTGAGATTGGGGTTCATGAGAACGAGACGAGATTTTTACAGTATTTTTAAGAAATCTTCAATCATGAAATATATGAATGCAAAATATTTTATCCAACTGAAAAAAAAAATCACAAAATAGGAAACTATTTAAGTCTAAATCAACTTAATGAATGTTATTTTACTTTTATTTGAATAAATTGACTGGGGAAATAATTACGTGTACAGTTTATGAGCTAATCGCAAACGTTTTAGGGGGGCTGAGTATAGATATAGGGGGGCTACAGCCACCCTAAAATAGGCCTAGCGACGCCCATGATGTGATGCATAAATCACCATTTCCAAAAATGTACACTTATGACGTGGAGCGGGGTCACAGATTATTGACGGTCAACAAATCGAGAGGAGTCAGCTAATACCAATTGGACACAAAAAGGAGTTACAGATTGCCATGAGATTGCATTATTGAGGCCACTGCAAACATGCAGTCTTGATTTTGAACTCCCAGAACCCTTCAAACATCTCAATTTCTGAGCCTCGCACGGGTGAGTGGGCTTGACAAACCACCTGTAGGAAACAGAAACGCTCTGGACGAAAGCGTCTGCTGAATGACTAACTGTGATATCCTGGAAAAGTGAGCGTCAAACTCGATAACACCATCCTGCTCATCATTATGATCAGCAGACAGGAGGACAGACAATAACAGACATCTAAATGAGTCCCAATAAAGCATCCCATCCCTAGCACTCGTTAAAAATGAAGCACAGCACATGATTGCTTACCCAGTAGAAGCTGTGCAGAGCATCAGGGCTGTACAGGCTGTTCTGCAGCGGGAGGATGAGGATGGTGTAAGAGTCTTCACATGCCATGTGTACAAACGCAGGCTCCAAACTCAAGGAATAATCAGGAAAGAGAAAGCAAGAAACAGAGAAACGTGAAACCTCGTGAGAGAGGGAGGGACGGATTGAGGAGGGTGAATAGATCCTCGAGGGAATTTCTATGAACACTGACGATGATAAACAATTAAAACCCAATACATCATGTAATAAGGAGCATACATATGCATCTGCGTATGATAAAAGAGTGCAGATTTGAGGATTTTCAGACATTATTGCCCTCGGCAAACTGTCAATGTGCACCTCTGAGCTGTCAGATGAACTGGCGACGCGTTTCAACTTGTTCGAGAATGTGAGTGAAACCGGACTGAAATAATAACAGGCGTCATCCCAACCAATAACATGAGAGATGTGGAGAGCAGGGGTGTGAACCAAACCTGATCCTCTGAGAACATTCAGTGTAACAAAGACTAATTGCAACGGAGCCCAGAAAATGACTGTTACGACTTACAATTAGGCCTGTCACGATATGTAATTTCTCTTCTGCGATATATATTGCGCATTTATTTTGGCAATAAATCAAATCAAAAGTGGCAGAAGGTTGATTTTTCTGATGGATCATCTGCTGAGCTGCATCCCAATCCTCACACATACTGCAGAAGACCTACTGGAACCCATGGAGCACAACATTCTCACAGAAATCAGTCAAGTTTGGTGAAGGAGAAATCATGGTTTGGGGTCACATTCAGTGTGGGGGCGTGCGAGAGATCTGCCACATCAACAGCCTGAGGAATCAAGACATTTGTGCTGCCTATTACATTACAAACCACAGGAGAGGGACAATTCTCCAGCAGGATAGCGCTCCTCATACTTCAGCCTCCACATCAAAGCTCCTGAAGGCAGAGAAGGTCAAGGTGCTCCAGGATTGGCCAGCCCAGTCACCTGACATGAACATTATTGAGCATGTCTGGCGTAAGATGAAGGAGGAGGCGTTGAAGATGAACACAAAGAATCTTGATGAACTCTGGGAGTCCTGCAGGAACGCTTTCTTTGCCATACAGACAAGACTTTTGTCAGGTGCACTCTCAGAAATAAAGGCGAGCTGTCACTGGGGTGGTACCTTTTCAAAAGGTACAAATTTGTACCTAAAGGGTCCATATTAATACCTCAAGGGTACACATTAGTACCTAAAAAGTACAAACGTGTACCTTTTCAAAAGGTACCACCCCAGTGACAGCTCTCGTACCTTTATTTCTGAGAGTGCAGTGTAGTGTTATCTAATAAATACAGTAGTAAATAATATGTAATATATATATATGCTGTAGTTATAGAATACTGGGTCATTTGTTTTTATTATCATATTGTTTTACCACAGCAAATGTAGAAAACTTTAAGAGATTCAAGTACTTTAGTATGGCTCAAAAACACTATACTATTTACTAAAAATTACTACAGTGTTTTGAAGTAGGCTAGGGGCGGATTTTGAGAATGGGGCACAACATCCCTGCTGAAAAATCCAGCTTAAACCAGCCTAAGCTGGTTGGCTGGTTTTAGTTGGTCGTCCAGCCTGGTTTAAGAGGGGTTTCCAGCCATTTCCAGCCTGGTCTTAGCTGGTCAGGCTGAAAAAGGACCAGCTAAAACCAGCTTGACCAGCCAAAACCAGCTATGTCCAGCTTAAACCAGGCTGGTCAAGCTGGTTTTAACTGGTTTAAGCTGGTCATTTTCCTGCTTGACCAGCTTAGACCAGGCTAAAAAAAGGCTGGAAACCAGCCTGGAAATGGCCAAAATCCCTCTAAAACCAGGCTGATCGACCAGCTGGAGTGAGTCTCAATAACTCATGGAGTGAGTCTCAATAACAACACAGGTAAGTGTAATCAAGGAGAGCTCAACTGTTTTTGACTGTGATCGTGATGGAAGTTGGCTTTTCATTCCGCTGTGGAAACACTGATGAATAAAGGGGCTAAGCCGAGGGAAAATGAATGAATGAATGATCGTGATGGAGACAGCACAGTTGATTACTGTTAGTGACCACTAGATGGCAGTAGTAGCAAGACAGAGCGGTAGCAGAGGTCAGAACAGCAATTATAAGTTGTGAAGCGGCAGATAATATATTTACATCTCCCGAGTGTTTATTTAATGAACACCACAGGAAAGATCCTTTGGGATTAATGAGTGCACGACACAGTGAATGCGTGAGCAGGATAATCCAACTGTATAAATGACAAATAAATGCTGAAAACGCCTATTTTGAGGACGATCTCGTCACGCGTCAGAAACACCTCAAGTGACAAAAACTGTATTTATGTCACTATATAGACTATATACTGTTTCATTTTTATGAATATTCATAAAAGTAATGTGTTTGAAACAGATTTATACGAATCAATATATAGGACAATATATATTATATTGATAGGACAATATTTGAGTACAACTATTAGATGATCTGTAACCCTGCTGAAAAAACCAGCTTAAACCAGCCTCCGCTGGTTGGCTGGTTTTAGCTGGTCGACCAGCCTGTTTTTAGAGGAGTTTTGGCCATTTCCAGGCTTGTTTCCAGCCATTTCCAGCCTGGTTTCAGCTGGTCAGGCTGGGAGTTGACCAGCTAAAACCAGCTTGACCAGCAAAAACCAGCTATGTCCAGCTTAAACCAGGCTGGTCAAGCTGGTTTTAGCTGGTTTAAGCTGGTCATTTTACAGCCTGACCAGCTAAGACCAGGCTGGAAATGGCTGGAAACCAGCCTGGAAATGGCCAAAACCCCTCTAAAACCAGGCTGGTCGACCAGCTAAAACCAGCCAACCAGCTTAGGCTGGTTTAAGCTGTTTTTTTCAGCAGGGAAGTCATTCATTCATTCGTTTTCTTTTGATCTTAGTCCCTTTATTAATCAGGGATCGCCAAAGCGGAATGAACCGCCAACTTATCCAGCATATGTTTTACGCAGCGGATGCTCTTCCAGCTGCAACTTATCACTGGGAAACATCCATACACACTCATTCACACACACACACACACACACACACACACACACACACACACACACACACACACACACACACACACACACACACACTATGGACAATTTAGCCCATCTAGCGCATATTTGAACGCATATTATGGAGCGAGATTAGTATCTAAATTAATTCATGCAAAAGACACGATGTACACAGGCGTCGCCTAATTCACGTGCATAAAACCAAATTCACGTGTGTAAAATATTTATATACATTCACAAAAACAATTCACGTGCACAAAATAAAAATACATATTCATAAAATACGTTTCACAGATGCAAAACCCCATTTGCAAGAGTATAAGAGTGTACACAAAGTTTTGAATGTTAAAATCTTGCGAGTTCATCCTGAATGAGAATGTGCAAATCCTCTTTCACGTACGACTGCCCCTGGATAAGTGTGTGTGTATTTTTGAGACTGTCATGGCAGAGGCAGGCAACTCGTAACTTTTCAGCCAATCAGATGAGAGCTGTACGCGATATCACCCACTCTGCGCTCCTTTTGCGCAGTCAGTTCCTCTCCAGCACGGCGAACGGAGAAAGAGATGCGCAGGATTTAAACATTAAATTCCCCGACTTTCACTGACTAAACTTAATTTACATTATATCTAATGAGCGTAAACAGGCTGTTGTTGTGCTGTAGTTGCCTAATATGTCAAATATACCCTATCATTCAGTAATAAATATATAAATATAAGCATTTTAAATGATTCTTATGAGTGTTTTATCTTTATTTAGCCAGAAAGTAAAAAAATTGACAATAAAAATATGACAACATAAATTAAGTGTTTATTTGCTTATCATGGGCTGTAGTAAACTTATCTGCTTTCCTCAGAAGGTGAAAATCGAGCATAAATCAGGCTAAAACTTCTGTAGTCTCAGCTGGGGGGTTTATTTGACTGGATTTGATTGACTGAGGCCCCGTTGACACTAATGCGTTCGTTTCGTTACGCCATCCGTCCACACTACGCCGGAGTTTTCGAGCCCCAACAACGGAGCGTTTTGGAAACGCTGGAGAGGTCGTTTTCATTCTGAAATGCTGCTGCTCCGTCTCAGTGTGGATGAGGGAAAACGGAGACATCTGAACACGGAGGCGTGGCTGCTGAGATTCGCTACCTGATTGGGGCTTTTGGGTCATTGCGTATCCTTCCCTTATTCGTCAAGCCCCTATCACATGACTATAACGCTACCGGAAGACGGCAGACCAGCCTTCACTGTAAACAACAACATGGACACAGAAATGGGAGCGTTGTTTGCACTATTGTCCGTTTTAGGCGCCATTGTGCAGTTAAACTCTGCCTTTTTTACTACAGCAGCTGCATATATTCGCAAGAGGCAAGCTATTGTTCGAGCACTCGCTAATCGCTCGCGTTCATCGTTCAACCAGCGTTTGTTGACTAACAATCACCAAATGCTGAGCGAGACACATGCTTCCTGTTTATACTTGAACGCGCATGCCCAGAGTGCGCGAATGGTCACGTGAGATACGTTTTTGGTGGAGTAGTGTGGACGGAGATATGTTTAGAAACGCTAGATGAAACGCTAGTGTGGACGCGGATCGTTTTTGATCTAAAACGCCGTTTCAAAACGAAAACGCATTAGTGTAAACGGGGCCTGAGGCTTGAAACTCCAGGGCAGAAAAGGAGTCCCACTCCGGCCCTGGTCACTACTGCATTTTTTCTTGTCTACGGGGATTGGGACAAGATCAATTGTCCCAATTTACGGGGATTGGGAAAAAAATCAGTCCTGGGATTCCTGTTCAATCAAATCGCACGTAGAAAAGTTCGTCACATCATACCGAACAACCTCAAGACATGTGAAAATCGTTAGGAAGCATTGAAAGTGTCCAAGAAGATCACAATTAACGACCAAGAGACTGTTTAGACTGTATGTTACCGATGAGATGACAGATGTCTACTGCATGATGACCGAAAAGGCCGAATAGCCTTAAACAATCACTAAATGCACTACAGAATGTTACGTTTGCACACACAAACATATTGCATGTAAACTCAACACCTTATCACAGCATAATACTTTTTTAAAAGGGCTACTTTTTTACTCGTACTTTGAGTAACATTTACAACATTTTTACTCTACTTGCACTACTTTTTTGGGCAAGTACTGCTGCTTTTACTTGAGTATGATTTTACTACTTATCTAAACGTATCCATTTGTAAATATGCTCCGATTTGTAACTGCAGTGTACATGCATCTGAATGGCTCAGTGGTTAGCACTGTCACCTCGCAGCAAGAAGGTCGCTGCTTCGAGTCCCGGCCTGGTCAGTTAGTGTGGAGATTGCGTGTTCTGTTGTGCTCCGGTTTCCCCCACAGTCCAAACACATGCGGGTGAATTGAACAAACTAAATTTGTCGTAGTGTATGAGTGTGTATGGGTGTTTCCCCACTACTGGGTTGGGTAAAACACATGCTAAAATGGTTGGCGGTTCATTCCGCTGTGGCGACTCCTGATAAATTAGGGACTAAGCTGAAGGAAAATGAATGTGCATGCATCTAGTGTGGAATTTAACTTGTATAGGCTAATATGTTCAAAACGGGTCCATATGTCATGCTATGATCTCAGTTAGCATTACTCACCTCTGTCTGTCTGTACATTGTAACGTGTAAATACTATTCATCTTGCACACACTGCCTTTAGTTCTATGCTACTCGTAATGACAATAAAGTTGAATCTAATGCAATCATTCAGTCGTTCATTTTCCTTCAGCTTAGTCCCTTATTCATCAGGAGTCGCCACAGTGGAATGAACCACCAACTATTCCAGTATATGTTTCACACAGTCAATGCCCTTCCAGCCGCAACCCAATACTGGGAAACACTAATACACACTCATTCACACACACACACACACACACACACACACACACACACTATTGTTTTAATAGTAATAGTTAATAATAGTTGTTATTCATATTATAAGTGATGTTTCTTGTTAGGAAAAAAGCTTGTTCTGGAAAAGGCTTTTTAAATGACCATAAATTGTTTATTTATTATAAATATTTTTTAATGAAACACTGCTGTGTTTATTATAAATGATCACCATCTTCCTTTCATTTAATTACATTTAACTAGAGCCAGACGCAGTGTTGCCAACTCAGCAACTTTTTATTCTACCCTAGAAACTTTTTTTTAAAGCACCTAGCAACAAATTAAGCAAATTTAAACAATAATTTGGCTACTTTTAGCTATTTTTACAGAGTGACTCAAAAGAGAAGTGTCTGCGGGCTTCACTCAGTAGAGTAGCTAGCTCAGATCGTTTTTCAGAACTGTTAATTTACTGACATTTGTTAACGCGTATAATTGTTGGTAATTTAGGTAGCAATAAATTCCAATAGTGCTATAATTGTTGTCACTTTCACGAACGTGTTAATTTCACAAGTTAAAAAGAGCAAGCGCACAAGTACTTTTACAAATAGTCAACTCTATTTTTCATACAAATCTAAATGGACGTATTTCAAATAATGTCTTTGCTGAGATGGCCGGTCACTTTGAGAAAACATTCATTATTTTGTATACCGCATAAAGATGTAGTTTTGAGTTGCGATTATGCAATGATGTCATCACGCAAAGTAATATGTTAATAAGAACTTATTTATTGGGACCAGGGCGGGGCCAAGTCGGAGCACTCCCTCTGGTCCCCCAGGCTCTGCGATTGGTTGGGGAAATTCCAAAATGCACTAAAAAACAAACGATTACAATTGGCTTAAGAATGACGATGAAAATTTGGGACACTGCAACCTGCAGAACCTGGGAACTAATAATAAATATATATATATATTTTTTTTTATGTTTGCCAAATGATGTTTAACAGAATCAGGAAATTTTCACAGTATGTCTGATAATATTTTTTCTTCTGGAGAAAGTCTTATTTGTTTTATTTCGGCTAGAATAAAAGCAATTTTTTATTTTTTAAACACCATTTTAAGGTCAAAATTATTAGCCCCTTTAAGCTATATTTGTTTTCTGATAGTCTACAGAACAAACCATCATTATACAATAACTTGCCTAATTACCCTAACCTGCCTAGTTAACCTAATTAACCTAGTTAAGCCTTTAAATGTCACTTTAATCTGTATAGAAGTGTCTTGAAGAATATCTAGTCAAATATTATTTACTGTCATCATGACAAAGATCAAATAAATCAGTGAAATCTGTGAAAATGTCCTTACTCTGTTATACATCATTTGGGAAATATTTAAAAAAGAATAAAAAATAAATCAATTCTGCCTTCAACTGCAGTAAATGGCATTCAAATCGAAAACGTTTCCCCCCATTTTGTGTCCCCAAAGTTACACCCTTGGAAATACCAGCGACTCAAAGTGCAGCCTTTCTGCTCTGTGTGTGTTTTTCTCTGTAAGTTCCTCACAAAATTGCTCAATTTCTCCTTTCGCTGAACCGCGGGAGGGTTGCCAGGTTTTCGCATAACTCCTCCAATGGCCAGTCAAAACTAGGTCAAAGAAAGTAGGTCATGCATTCTATGAGCATTACACGGATCCACCTTTGAAAATAACTGTATTAGTAAGTATAAAATAATCAAATAATCATAAAATCAGACTTTCTTCTGTAGATTACATGCGTTTGCAGTTTTTATTTAGCAACAATCTTTATTCTCCTTTCACGGGACCTTTTTTGACAGTTGTTGCTATAAGGGATACAGCTGCAGATGGAAATTCATTCATTCATTCGTTTTCTTTTCGGCTTAGTCGCTTTATTAATCCGGGGTCGCCACAGCGGAATGAACCGCCAACTTATCCAGCACGTTTTTACGCAGCCCTTCCAGCAGCAACCCATCTCTGGGAAACATCCACACACACTTATTCACACTCATACACTACGGACAATTCCCCTATACTTCATATCTTTGGACTGTGGGGGAAACCGGAGCACCCGGAGGAAACCCACACGAACGCGTGGGAGAACATGCAAACTCCACACTCTAAACCAGGCTGGTCAAGCTGGTTTAAGCTGGTCATTTTCCAGCCTGACCAGCTAAGACCAGGCTGGAAATGGCTGGAAACCAGTCTGGAAATGGCCAAAACCCCTCTAAAACCAGGCTGGTCGACCAGCTAAAACCAGTCAACCGGCTTAGGCTGGTTTAAGCTGGATTTTTCAGCAGGGTTATTGTAAGAAGGGATACAGCTGAGGCCAGAAATGAAAGATATTCATATTATTTATTTAATTAGCCATTAATTGTATTTTAGTCAAGTCTACCCCTATCAAAACCCTCACAGTAATGTAAAACAGTAATTATACTGAGAATTTATTAAATTAACCGTTAAATTGTATTTCATTAACATGTATCCCTACCCCAACCCTAAACCTTCCCCTCACAGTAGTGTAAAAACAGTAATTATATCGAGTCCCTGCTGAAAAATATAGCTTAAACCAGCCTAAGCAGGTTGGCTGGTTTTAGCTGGTCGACCAGTCTGGTTTTAGAGGGGTTTTGGCCATTTCCAGCCTGGTCGTAGCTGGTCAGGCTGGGAGTTGACCAGCTAAAACCAGCTTGACCAGCCAAAACCAGCCATGTCCAGCTTAAACCAGGCTGGTCAAGCTGGTTTAAGCTGGTAATTTTCCAGCCTGATCAGCTAAGAACAGGCTGGAAATGGCTTGAAACCAGGCTGGAAATGGCCAAAACCCCTCTAAAACCAGGCTGGACGACCAGCTAAAACCAGCCAACCAGCTTAGGCTGGTTTTAAACTGGTTTTTCCAGCAGGGATATATTCATATTATTAATTAAATTACCCATTAAATTGTATTTTAAATTGTACTACCCTCACTCCAACCCTAAACCTTCCCCTCACAGTAATGTAGCACTACCAAAACCAAGTGCTATTCATAATAATTATTAAATTATCCAATAAATTGCATTACTAAACCAAACCCCTCACAGTAATGTGACAAAATATGAATTATCATTGTACAGTGTCACAAAAAATATGATATTGACGTTAATATCCGCGGCTGTATCCTTTTTCTAGACTTCATCCAATTAGATTTTTCGGCGGGAAAACCTCGGACTTGGCAACCCTGCGTGAAGCGGGAGAAATCAGTGCAGCGTGCGGCTTGATGTTCTGTACAGTCTGTGGTGTGGCTCCTCCTCGTCACGTTGCAGCTCAACGTGACTGATGTTCCCAAACCGAACGTGAAGCCAGCAAAAACACCGAATGTGTGTCAAGCGCGGGGGCTGCGGGGGATTTGACCTACTTTACACGCGGAGACACCACACACTCCCTTCCGCACACTACTTTACGATTCCGAGAGCTCACCAGTGTAGTAAACAGTTGGTCCGACATGTTGCTGCGCTGTGAATACGAGCATTAACGCTGATATTTGACTGTAGTCGCGGGTCACGTGACTGGGGGCTGCCCTGCCATCATAACAAACATCTTCAGCGGTTGAGTTTATTATTAGCTCGAGCTCTGCAGTGCGTTTCAGATCTACTGGTGACCATTAGTCGGTGTGGACTTGATTTCTCTCATCTACAGCTCTGCTTGGACTCGAATGGTGAGTTAATAATTATTTCCATCTTTGTTATTGTTGACAGATTCTGCATGACCGAGTGTCTGTTAGGGGTGCACGACATATCTGACATCGCGATATTAGGTTTTTCTGCGATGTTTAATTGCAAATGTACATATTTCACCCGATTACTTTGGAAAGAATTCATAATTTCAGATCGATTTGGGCGATTTTGCAGGTGCGTGAATCATTAATAAAATATAATAAACAAATTACAAGCATAAATTTAAGTGAAATAATATTTTCATGGGATTTTCGGAAGTCTAATAATATTATTCAGCTACAGACATTGAATTAGAAGTGTAAAATAACACTATAATTCAATAAAATTTGTCATTATTAAACTTGCAAAAATGATAATTTATCTATATATGATAATCTATTGCAAAAAAAACTATCTATCTATCTATCTATCTATCTATCTATCTATCTATCTATCTATCTATCTATCTATCTATCTATCTGATTTGAGGGGCATGTGTTTTGGTAATACCTGTGAAAAGATGTCATGGAGTGAGAGAACGGTATGTTCAGTACGTGTCAGTCATCTCTCTCTCTGTGTGTGTGTGTGCGCGCGCCGCTTTTACTTTTTTTGACGTAAACAAGTCTCCGTTCACATTTTTTTTCCCTCGATCATATACAAATTGAATTAAATTAAAAGTGAGCAATTTTATTCATGGTGAAAAAATAAACACGAGTCCAGATTTAGCAACTTTTGTCTTGGAAAAATAAATGCAAAACATTTAAGACTCGAATCACAAGAAAATGTTGTTTTAAAGAAACGATTCAATCAAAGCTCATTTAACTTAAATATATAGACACGAAAAATCCTTTATATAATCTTGCTGTTGTAAACAACCTTTTTAAGTTGGACAGTAATAGACACATAGTGTGACCCCCATAATAATAAGACACATAAGTCGAATGCCGTATGAATGCGTTTGCATTACAATGCTACTGGACTATGTTGTTTTGCACAGGATAGAACTCTCAGAAGTAAAGCTACAAGAGCTGCCAAGGCACAACTTTTTACCTGAGGAGTACAGATTGGTGCCTCAAAGGGTAATGTTTGTGCCTAAAACTTTAAGGAATCAGTGTGAATCCTTTATGAATAAAAGTGTAGGCACCACTCCACAGACAGATTTCTGAGAGTGTGTGATGAAGCTGAGCCTGAGCCTTTCAAAGACTCGAACCAATTGCATTTGCAAAATGATTCACTGTTCTAAGCATTCATAAGACCTGAAACCAAATACACTCACCGGCCACTTTATTAGGTACAGCTGCCCGACTGCTTGTTATTGTAAATTTCTAATCAGCCAATCACATGGCAGCAACTCAATGCATTTAGGCATGTAGACATGGTCGAGACTTCTGCAGTTCAAAGCGAGCATCAGAATGGGGAAGAAAGGGGATTTAGGTGACTTTGAACGGTGGCATGGTTGTTGGTGCCAGACTGGCTGCTCTGAGTATTTCAGAAACTGCTGATCTACTGGGATTTTCACGCACAACCATCTCTAGGGTTTACAAAGAATGGGCCGACAAAGAGAAAATATCCAGTTCTGTGGGCACAAATGCCTTGTTGATGTTGAGGTCAAAGGAGAATGGCCAGACTGGTTCCAGCTGAAAGGCAACAGTAACTCAAATAAGCACTCGTTACAACCGAGGTCTGCAGAAGAGCATCTCTGAACACACAACACGTCCAACCTTGAGGCGGATGGGCTACAGCAGCAGAAGACCACACCGGGTGCCACTCCTGTCAGCTAAGAACAGGAAACTGAGAACAACGCCACAGCCTACCCGAGTATTGCTGCTGACCATGTCCATACCTTTATGACCACAGTGTCAACATGACAATGAGTTCACTGTACTCAAATGGCCTCCACAATCACCAGATCCCAATCCAATAGAGCACGTTTGGAATGTGGTGGAACGGGAGATTGGCATCATGGATGTGCAGCCGACAAATCTGCAGCAGCTGCGTGATGCTATCATGTCAATATGGAGCAAAATCTCTGAGGAATATTTCCAGTACCTTGTTGAATCTCTGCAGTGTTAGTAAGGTGTACCTAATAAAGTGGCCAACAAAATCTCGACTAGAATTGACCTTTTCCAACATATTGAAAGCTTTAAATTGAAATGATAACCTATAAATGCTAGTTTCATAAATATCAAACCTCTAGTACCATAAAATATCCTGCTACTGAAGCAAAGCTGCGAGCGTTTAGTGTTCAACATTACACACTTCTGTTTAACGGCTGAATACGGGTGTTTAAAGTGCACTTGCTCTTTTTAGAATAGAATAAAATAAATATTTCAGTGTGAGTGCACTACTTATACTGTTTATACTACGAAACTATGCTTATACTGTTTATACTATTAGGGACGCACCTGATATCATCAATAGTGCTTCTCAACCACATTCCTGGAGGACCACCGCCTCTGCACATGTTCCATGTGTCCTTAACTAAACACACCTGACTCAGATAATCAGCTCATTAGCAGAGACTGATAGACCTGTCATGTGACAGACAAAGGAGACGTCCAAAACATGCAGTGCTGGTGGTCCTCCAGGAACGTGGTTGAGAAACACTGCTCTATAGAAATGGCAAATGAATTAAATGCAAAACCTGTTGTTGGTTTCTCTCCTTCCTCACAGGAAAATGTCTGTGATGCGGGCTGCATTTGATCATGGGCTGTTGAAGAGGCAGGAGGAGGACATTAAGCCCCAGACGGCGGTGATTCGGCGTAACCTGTTCGGCCCCGTGGACCACCAGCAGCTGCAGCAGGACTTCCAGAGGCTCTTCTGCATGAACGTGGAGACCGCCAAACAGCGCTGGAACTTCGACTTTCAGAGGGACCAGCCTGTCCCGGGACGAGTCGAGTGGGAAGAGCTGCGCTGCCAGGACGTCCCGGCCTTCTACCGCAGCAGTGTGGTCAGGCCCAGTGTGATGAACCAGATGCTGGACAGAGGATCCTTCGCTCGCTCTTCTGCAGCGACGACCACGGAGAAATTTCTGGAGCTGCGGAGAAGCTGTGGCGGTTTAAGAGGAACTAAGCCGGAGAAAAGAATGGCTGCGGTTTTGAGGGTCAAGCGCAGACAAGCAAATATCACAGGTGAGCCTGCGGTCAGGGCGGAACTTCATTATCATACTGTCAAATTAGATTCATCAATTAGATTCATAAGTAATTATTATGAGTAAATATGGTGTTTTAATGAGATAACATGTCGTTGTGAGATGTTGTTTTAACAAAATAACATCTCACTATTACGAGAAAACGTTGTTTTAACAAAATAACATCTTGTTATTATGGGAAACAATTTAGTTTTAAACTATTTAGTTTCTCGTTATTACGAGAAAAGGTGTTGTTTTAACGAAATAACATCGTTAGTATAAGTAAATGTCGTTTTAATGAAATAACATTGTTATTACGAGTAAATTGTCGTATTAAAGAAATAATATCATTAATATGTGTAAATATGCTGTTTTAACGAAATAACATCGTTAGTACGAGTAAATGTATCGTTTTAGTGAAATAACGTTAGTGCGAGTAAATATGTTTATCATTTTAACAAGATAACATTGTTAGTACGAGTAAATATTTTGTTTTAGCGAAATAACATCATTAGTACGAATAAATATATAATTTTAACGAATAACATTGTTAGTATGAGTAAATATTTTGTGTTAAAAAAATAACAGATTGTACGAGTAAATGTATCGTTTTAGTGAAATAACGTTAGTGCGAGTAAATATGTTTATCGTTTTAACAAGATAACATCGTTAGTACGAGTAAATATTTTGTTTTAGCGAAATAACATCATTAGTACGAATAAATATATAATTTTAACGAATAACATTGTTAGTATGAGTAAATATTTTGTTTTAACGAAATAACATTGTTAGTACGAGTAAATATGTCGTTTTAACGAAATAACAGGGTTAGTACGAGTAAATATGTCGTTTTAACGAAATAACAGGGTTAGTACGAGTAAATATGTCGTTTTAACGAAATAACAGGGTTAGTACGAGTAAATATGTCGTTTTAACGAAATAACAGGGTTAGTACGAGTAAATATTTTAACGAAATAGCATTGTTAGTACGAGTAAATATCTTGTTTTAATGAAATAACATTGGTAGTACAAAAAATATATCATTTTAACAAAATAACATCTTTAGTGCAAGTAAAAGTAATTTTAACGAATAACATTGTTAGTATGAGTAAATATGTCGTTTTAACGAAATAACATTGTTAGAACGAGTAAATATAGCATTTTAATGTAATAACATTGTTAGTATGAGTATTGACATTTTAAATAGATAATATCATTAAGTAAATATGCCGTTTTAACGAAATAACATCGTTAGTACGAGTAAATATTTTGTTTTAGAGAATTAACATCGTTAGTACAAATAAATATATCATTTTAATGCAATAACATTGTTAGTATGAGTAAATATTTTGTTTTAACAAAATAACATTGTTAGTTCGAGTAAATATGTTGCTTTAACAAAATAACATTGTTAGTACTAGTAAATATATCATTTTTACAAAATAACATCTTTAGTGCAAGTAAATGTCATTTTAACGAAATAACATTCATTAGTACAAGTAAATATGTCATTTTAACGAAATAACATTGTTAGTATGAGTAAATATAGTGTTTTAATGTAATAACATCGTTAGTATAAGTCAATTGTCGTTTTAAAAAAATATATCATTAGTATAAGTAAATATGTCGCTTTAACGAAATAACATTGTTAGTCCGAGTAATTATTTTGTTTTAACAAAATAACATCGTTAGTACGAGTAAATATATTGTTTTAGCGAAATAACGTTAGTGCGAGTAAATATGTAATTTTAATGAAATAACATCGTTAGTACGAATAAATATATAATTTTAACGAAATAACATTGTTAGTATGAGTAAATATTTAGTTTTAACGAAATAACATCAATAGTACGAATAAATATGTCGTTTTAACGAAATAACATTGTTAGTACGAGTAAATATGTCGTTTTAACGAAATAACATTGTTAGTACGAGTAAATATGTCGTTTTAACGAAATAACAGGGTTAATACGAGTAAATATTTTAAGGAAATAACATTGTTAGTACGAGTAAATATGTTGTTTTAACGAAATAACATTTTAAGTGCAAGTAAATGTCATTTTAACAAAATAACATCGATAGTACTAGTAAATATTTTGTTTTAGCAAAATAACATCGTTAGTTCGAATAAATATATAATTTTAATGCAATAACATTGTTAGTATGAGTAAATATTTTGTTTTAATGAAATAACATCTTTAGTACGAATAAATATATAATTAACGAAATAACATTGTTAGTATGAGTAAATACTTTGTTTTAACGAAATAACATCAATAGTACGAGTAAATATGTCGTTTTAACAAAATAACATCGTTAGTACGAGTAAATATATCGCTTAAACAAAATAGCATCTTGTTATTATGAGAAGGATGTCGTTTTCACAAAAAAACATCTCGTTATTAGAAGAAAAGATGTCATTTTAAAAATAAAATATATAATTTTTACAACATAATATTGTAAAGACAGTCAGTTCCCCTCAGAGATTCCCTTATTTAAATTATTACTCCAGTTGTATCACGATTTTTTAATTTATTTTATCATCTTAACAGATTTGAATCATTACTGGTTGATTCTTGTTTATCGTTGATTCTATCGTTTATCGTGGCTACAACCAGTTTATCGTTACATCCCTACTGCACATGAAAAATGTATTATTAACTAATGAGTTGTGGAATTTATGTTATTAATATGCTTTTCTCTCTTTCAGACTTTTTCAGAGTGACAAAAAGACGGTTTCTTCTTCACAAAGCTTCAGGACAGTAAACATCCAGTAGACTTTCCTTCCATGTATATATCTGTATATACAATATCTGCACATGTAGCTCTTCATCTGACCAGCAAATGCTAAATAGGATATATTATTACATATATATATATATATGTGTGTGTGTGTGTGTGTGTGTAATATACGCTTAAACATACACGCATGCGTGCACATTTACATAATATAGTGCATAATTAGGTGTTTAACGAACAAAATTCACTGAAATTCCGTTCTATTGTTCAACATTGTTACACAACGCACGTAGAAAGCATCAGGAATGCACTGTTTTCTGTTTCTGTGCACTGAAGATATAGGATATCATGCGCTATAAAACAAACACTGTGAACATTTACACAAATGCACTATAAAAGAACGGCTTGCAGCTCATCTGTCCTGTTAAGTAGCGTAAGTGCACATGGTTATACATAAGCTAACAATATCCTCCAGTTATTCTGTCCAACTTTTGGTATTTATTTGATATACATTTTTATATTACGAAAAACGAGATGCATTTAACCTGAGCCATAAATGTTGTTACGAAGCAATTAGCTATATAAGTGACTATATAAGTCACTAGCAGACATATAGTATGCTTTGGTATATTTTGAAGTTTTATATATGTATATAAAAAGTTTGTAAATTGATATTAACCTTGAAATATTGTTCGAGGAGAGTTCGAATACGTTTTTTATGATTGTAAATGAAATTTTCTATCACCTGTATTTTCATCAATGCTGTGTTTTTACTGTGTGCATATATGTGATATACTTAAACCAATATTTTGTATTATTTTCTAATATTTCCCGAGTGAGGTTTAATAGAAATTTTTTTTTCACTGTATTTCCTATAATAGTTTTCGTTAATAAAAGAAAAAACTGCTATGGTTATTATTAGGGATGGCTGACGTGAAACTGACGTTTCGACAAAGTGTCGAGATCCCAAAGCGCAAGTGTTTCGAAACACTGCACCGAAGCATGATCCGAGACACCCAGGTTACTTGACTAAAATCTTTCGAAACGCTTGGTCACGTGACTAAAGTCTTTCGAAACACTTGGTCACGTGACTGAAGTCTTTCGAAACACTTGGTCACGTGACTGAAGTCTTTCGAAACACTTGGTCACGTGACTGAAGTCTTTCGAAACACTTGGTCACGTGACTAAAGTCTTTCGAAACACTTGGTCACGTGACTAAAGTCTTTCGAAACAATTGGTCACGTGACTAAAGTCTTTCGAAACACTTGGTCACATGACTGAAGTCTTTCGAAACACTTGGTCACGTGACTAAAGTCTTTCGAAACACTTGGTCACATGACTGAAGTCTTTCGAACACTTGGTCACATGACTGAAGTCTTTCGAAACACTTGGTCACGTGACTAAAGTCTTTCGAAACACTTGGTCACATGACTGAAGTCTTTCGAAACAATTGGTCACGTGACTAAAGTCTTTCGAAACACTTGGTCACGTGACTGAAGTCTTTCGAAACCCTTGGTCACGTGACTGAAGTCTTTCGAAACCCATGGTCACGTGACTGAAGTCTTTCGAAACACTTGGTCATGTGACTAAAGTCTTTCGAAACACTTGGTCACAAAAATAAATTAGTTATTAAAACTATTACATGAAAAAAAAAATTCTCTCAGTTAAACGTCACTTGGGAAATAATTTTGTCTTTAACTGTATATGCTGTGTTAGATATATATTTGACATTACGCTCAATATTACAGAAGATGCTGACAAAATTAACCAAATTAATTGCTTTAAAGTTAATCAATTAGTAAAAGTCCACTAAATTATGGTTAGTAAGATGAAATCAGACCCAGATGGGGATACAATTACCCACAGATTTGATAACCTTCCGTTAAAAATAGCATTCTACCTCATGAAATGAGAAAGGACCTTTATTTTGTATTATTATACGCGTATACAGATATGTAAAATGTAGCATTTGTCATGTATATGCTATTTTTCCCCCTCGCAAGTACAGTATATTGGCATGAAAGTAATCTGTACACAGTATTGTGTGTGTTTGTTCATTGATTTGTTTTAAAAACTCACGTTTGCCTTATTCTGTGTGTTTTTGGGGGAATTAAATATTGTATTTTGCACTATGTGTCATCTTAAAAGATGTGATGGGCCAGCTAATCTCATTTATTAAAAATAACAATAACATGTGCTGCAGACATACATTATATCTTGCGCAAGCATAAACACTCAGACATTGTATTTGTGGCCAGAAATCCGTAGAATATTAAGCAAAGCTCATGTTTCGTAATGATATTTAGCGCATTTCTTACTTTAAAGGGGAACTATTATTTTTTTACAAGATGTAAAGCAAGTCTCTGATGTCCCTACAGTGTCTATGTGTGTTTTAGCTCAAGATACCACACGGATAATGTTTTATAACCCTCTTAAACTGACCAATTTTAGGCTTTGATCACTAATTGTGGCGTTTTGGTGACTGTCGCTTTAAATGCAAATGAGATTGAGCTCTTTTCAAAAGCGGGCGGAGCTACAAACGCCTGCGCGTCAGCATATTCAAAACTCTAACAGCTGCTTCTCACTCAGGGCTGTCAATGCTAATGAGTGGGCGGGGCTTTCCCCCTTTGATGACACGTACAAAGGGAGAACGTCAGTCAAAGTGTTTATGCAGACTGTTTCGATCAAGTCTGATTATAAACAATAGAATTAATTAGGTTTTAGCATTAGAGGCTGGTTATATTCATGCGCTGCTGCCATACAACTGTGTTTAAACCCCTTACAAAGGTGATTTTTGCATAATAGGTGCCCTTTAAATGTATTAAAAGGGCTTTATTTGAACGCGTTTACAGCAACTGTCTAGATTTTTGTTGTGTAAATCTCAATTTCAAAGAAATGTCCACTTATAGGTCACACATGTCAGCAGAATCCTGATTTAAAAGTGAATTAAAAGCCACGGTTTCTCCTTTGCTAACACTTTAACACGGGAAGCAGTTGTCACGTTTAAATACAGTTAAATATTGGATGTATATTAGTACTTAATAAGGCATATCACATGACTACATCCCTCAATAACACTTCTAAACTGAACCAGGCTAACTATACGCAGTAAATGAGTTTATTGAGGCTAAGGTCACAGTTGATAATGAGTTTGTGTCCCCTGAATAAAGTGTTTCCAGTCATTGAATGAACAAAACCTAAAGAATGTTTTGTCTATTGCTGTATGAATGTTTGTGTTTGCTTTGTATGCGAAACAGAATCACATTAAACGCATGTATAAAGCTACTTCTGAAGTACGTCTCTTGTTTCCCCTCACTTGTAGTGATTGTTATGCGCCGCAGATATTTTATAAAGCTTTTATTATGAGTTTTCATATTGAATTCTTTCAATAAAAGCACATTTAATTTACCTGACATACACAACAGTACTTAAAATAGTGCTCTACTAGGGATATATAATGATTCACTCGGCTTATGAGTCAATTTGCGCGGAATAGTTTGCTTCTAAATGACACTGAATACATTTTACAGTAAATGACACACTGAATATATTTTAGCCTAGCCGAGATGATATATTCGATACATTTTGCTGTACATTTATCAGGCTGTCGCTGCGCATTTCTTAGTGAAAATTAAACTAAATTGAAGTTTTACAACAAACCTCAATTTTTAAAAGTTACACAAACAAAATAAATTAATTCATATAACAAAGTAAGACTTTAGTTGCTCGTTCCATTTGAAATTAGAGGCGGTCACTACATTTTATTCATGATCCAAACAAAGATGTTGCAGATTTTATATTAAATTCAACTATCATTTAAAAATACGTCACAAAACAGAATGTTCTTCCTCTGTTTTATGGCGGGAAATGCCAACGTTTACGGCAGGGGTGTCCAAACTCGGTCCTGGAGGGCCGGTGTCCTGGAGAGTTTAGAGAGTTTTCCAGGACCGAGTTTGGACACCCCTGGTTTACGGTGTATTACCGCCACCTACTGTGTAAAAGAGTGAACCGAATTGAAAACTACACTAACCGGCCACTTTATTAGGTACACTTACTAGTACCAGGTTGGACCCCCCTGCTGAAAAAACCAGCATATGCTGGTAAGGTATGTTTTGATGCTGGTATGCTGGTCTTTCTGGTTTCAGTGCTGGTATTGCTGGTTTCAATGCTGGTAATGCTGGTCTTGCTGGCCTGAATGCTGGTCTTGACCAGCATTGAGACCAGCAGGACCAGCATTAAAAACCAGTAAGTCTAGCAAAACCAGCATTGAAACCAGCAAGACCAGCATCAAAACATACCTTACCAGCATATGCTGTTTTTTTCAGCAGGGCCCTTTTTGCCTTCAGAACTGCTTTAATCCTTCGCGGCAGAGATTCAACAAGCTACTGGAAATATTCCTCAGAGATTTTGCTCCATATTGACATGATAGCATCACGCAGCTGCTGCAGATTTGTCGGCTGCGCATCCATGATGCCAATCTCCGTTCACCACATCCCAAAGCTGCTCTATTGGATTGAGAACTAGTGACTGTGGAGGCCATTTGAGCACAGTGAGCTCCTTGTCATGTTTAAGAAACCAGTCTGAGATGATTCGCGCTTTATGGCATGGTGCGTTATCCTGCTGGAAGTAGCCATCAGAAGATGGAGACACTGTGGTCATAAAGGGATGGACATGGTCAGCAACTGCTGCTGTAGCCCATCCTCCTCAAGGTTGGACGTGTTGTGCGTTCAGAGATGCTCTTCTGCAGACCTCGGTTGTAACCAGTGTTGGGAGTAATGCGTTACAAAAGTAATGTATTACAGTAACTTATTACATTTTCCAGTAACGCAGTAGTGTAAGGCATTACTAATAGATTTTCAGTAATATTTTACTCGGTACATGTTCAGTAACGCGTGCGTTACAACAAACCTTTCGCCCGCAAGACATTAACAAATAAAAAATAGAAACCGCAGTTCTATTTCCTGTTTGTGGGGAGTGAACATACGTGTGTGTTGTCATTAATCTCCCTGTGGCTACTGGAACTTTTAACTTTGAGCGCGGATTGATTTCAGCCTCTGAGCTCGAGGTCCGGGGCTATTGGCTCAGCCCGGTTCGCAGTAATGTTACGCTCTAACGCGCAGCGGAAAAGCGGCAAATAGATGAAAATGGCAGAAGACAGTACATTTGCGAGATGGAGGTACGTGCATATTCCACTGACAACTGTCGTAAGCGCAGTATAACACGTCGAGAGCGCATTCATGTAATACAAGCGAGCGAATGCTCCGGTTTCCTCTGTCCGTCCGTGGACAAAACTCCTCGCGTGCACTCAAAACAGTCTGCTCACGTGCGGATGATCTGCTCTCGCTCCGTCAGATGATGCAGACTCACAGTTTGTGCCTTGTTTTCGTTTTCGTGCTTTTGCTCTCCAGAGATCCTCTTGTCAAATTGTTATCACAAGAATGTTGATATGGTTTACATGTTGCTACAATATTTACCTACAGGTTAAGGTAAATATATAAATACTATAATAAATACTAGTGTTTTTGAGCGTTAGGTACAGTGTACTGCCTTTGTTTTAGGCTAGTATTATTTACAACTTGTTAATGAATGCTTCAGTATACTGTAGTATTAAGAATAGTAAAGTGTGGTGAATTGTAAAAGAATAATATACCCTATATTGTAAAAAAAAAAAACTGCAGCACTGGGTCATTCGTTTATATTACGCTTGTTGTATTGCCATAGCAACTATAGTATTACCACAACAGAATAATTGAAGTACTTTACTGTAGTAGGCTACTGTTCAACACAGTACATGCCAATATGCGTGTTCGGGGGCCCTGTGAAACAGCTTCTCCTCAAAATGAAGAGGATGACAGGGAAAATGTCCTCCAATCTCATCAACAATATGGAAGACAACAGAGACTAGTTCACTTTATTTTAGTTGCCATGATAAAATGAGATTGATAGTGAGATTTATTTGAAGAGTGAATAGTCCAGTAGGCTATAATACCTTATAGTTTTTCCCTATTTTCTATCAGTTACATTTCTGCTTGCGTTTGTTATATTTTAGTTTAAATGTTTTTTTTATTTGATTAGTATGGTGCACCTTTTAGATTTTTAATAAAGGTTTTTAAAATAAAACGTATTCTTAACATCCAACGTCTATTCTCTGTCTTTAAGTGTTTAAAACTGGAAATATCTCATCATATAACACAGCCAAAAATGTTAAGGTTTATTAGATTAAAAATGATAAGTCTATTTTAGCATTTTGGTTATTGTTAATAAATAGTGCACCAATATAAATCATATCAAAAAGCACGAAAGGAAGAGGAAACACCAGGCCCAAATTGTGAGTCTGCATATAATCTCACAGAGCGAACCGTGTACTGAGAGCGCACAATTTGTGCGTGAGCAGTGCATATTTGAGAGAACGTGAGAAAATTTGCACGCGAGCAGTGTATATTTAAGAGCTCGTAAACAGTTTTGTCTACAAACTGAGGAAATCGGTGCACGAGCATTACATCGAGAAAGCTGTTCATCATGCTCACTTTGGGCATGACAGTTTTGTGTTGTGAGCCACTTGAATTTAAAGTGAACACAATAATGGCAACAATAAGAAAAGAAAAGAAATCTGCATTTTGTCATGGCATTGGAGTTTACATATAGGCCTGTTGTGTCTAATATGAATATAGTCAAGCTATTCACAGATATTGCCAGATAACCTCTTTACCTCTACCATACTTTTAACAGATCATTTGTGACTCTGACTGTCATCCTCTCTTGCATTGTCTTGAGCCTTCATGTTGCCAGTTATATACTATATTGTTAGTAGCCTGGATTCACAGTCATTCTGCTACATCTTATCGCTTTCTACTGGATGTAAAATGCTCTGCAGTACATTTGGTCGTTTTAGAATGTTAAGTTCTAATTCTGTAGTTATTTTGGTCAAAGTAACTAAAAAGTAATACAAGAGTAATGTAACATATTACAATTCTGAGACAGTAATATTGTAATGTAAGGGATTACTTTTAAATAACAGTAACAAGTAATCTGTAATGTATTACAGTTTGGAAGTAACTTGCACAACACTGGTTGTAACGAGTGCTTATTTGAGTTACTGTTGCCTGGGAGTTGACCAGCTAATACCAGCTATGTCCAGCTTAAACCAGGCTGGTCAAGCTGGTTTAAGCTGGTAATTTTCCAGCCTGACCTGGTAAGACCAGGCTGGAAACCAGTCTGGAAATGGCCAAAACCCCTCTAAAACCAGGCTGGTGGTTAACCAGCCAAAACCAGCCAACCAGCTTAGGCTGGTTTAAGTTGGATTTTTTTAGCAGGGATGTAATTTAATTAAAGTGGGCAGGTAAATGCCTTAAAGCAACACAAACATTTTTAAAAAGGGCTCATTTGACAAGTCTCCTAAAGTTAAACAGTTGACTTGAACCCTTTTTGAACTCATTCAGTCGATTTCTCGTTCTGGCGGATTCACTTTTAGCTTAGCATAATAAATCATTAGTCATTCACAAAATTTAAAAGAGCTTTGAGAGTTTTCCTAATTAAAGATCAAGTCTTCTGTAATAAAACAGACGGAAAATTAAAAATTACCATCTTTTCAGGACAATGCTAGGATCTATACTCTCATTTTGGCTGCACCGGGCGGAGTGATCTTACGCAGCGTGAGAATGGACACTGTTCACATTATGACGGCACTTGCATTTAAACACTCTTTCATTTCCTTTTATGCCTGAACATCTAGTTGAATGCTGAAGTTTACTTAACTGATTATATTATTTACTTACAACATCGATGCTATAAAAGGAACCTTATGAAATTGCACCTCCTGTAGTTTCCGCGGTGGCGCTGTTCCCCACAGAACTCCACTACAGTCTGCAGCACACGGCGAGACGCTGCTGCACACAAAGTTAAAAACATCGTTTCAGGTGAAATGTCAAGCACTGTCTGAAAAGTATTGAATAATATAGACATCGATTGATTTGTAGAGTGTTTGTCTTTTTATATAAGTGTAATTTTATACCTTTAAATCCACTGTGATGTACTTTTTTTCCACGTGCGCCGCCATTAACGATATCCTGTGTTTTAGATGAGGACAGGTGGAGGAGCTATGACGTGACTTTACATCTGTCTCCAACTGCTGCTCTGTGTGCAGGTAACATTTATTATTTCTTTATTTTATGTGTAAGAATTTAGTAACGTTATAAAAGTAAAGTAAATTGTATAAAACCGTGTATTGTGAAGTACTTAATTCATGGTTTCGTTAAGAAATGTCCTATTTTGGTAACCTCTCATACACAGGAGTACCATGAAATTGATTATGTAAGCTTTATGTCCATTACTTTATATTCTGGCTTATTTCTATTCAGACTATTCCTGATTTTACTTAAATTAAAAAACTAAAACTATAAAATAACAAAATATTACATGTTTGTCTTCTATTAAACTAAATCAAAATGGTCAAAATAACATCCTCCTGTGCTAAAACGCAGTGTTTAACAATTAAGTGAATGCAAATATTTTATATGATTATTATTATTAATAATTGTAATTAATCAACGTATCTGTAGAAAACGTGTGTGTGTGTTATATAGGCCTATAATCGCTTTTTCCCATAAAATAAATATTGATTAAATAAGTCCACTAAAGCGGCTTTACTCAATTGATTTAATCAAAAGTGTTAGGCCTACATACCACAATATATATAAATAATGTAAATATAATAAATATGTAAATTAGCATGCATGACCATGAAATCGAAAGTAAAGCAGGGTTGTAGCAAATTATCTTTATATTGGCCAAGCCCTTTCACTTTAGAAATTAAATCTGTCAAAAAAAAAAAAAAAGATCTCAGAATAACCTATATTAGGCTATTTTAATATCTAAAAAATAAAGCATCTCAAACGAAAATTCTATCAGGACAAACAAATTAAAATAATATAGAAAATCATACATGTGGGGTGATGCATTATCTTTAATTCAATATTCAATATTTTATTAATAGAAGCAGCACTAACGAAACTTTCATAGGTAAATCCAGCACAAATGAAACGCGCACCAACGAGACTATTTCAGTAAATATGGAGCAACTGGGGTCGAGAGACCTCTGAATGATCTAATATTATTTTTAGGCCTACAAATAATATTTTTTTGCAGCACAAACGAGCACAAATTGTGAGCAAACAAAAATAACATATTCGTGCATGATTAGAAATATCTTATGTTCATTTCCACTGCACAAACCAGCAGAAATCTAACCAAATATCTTGGTTATATCTAAACAGCACAAACGAATATGACACCTGTTTTGTGCGATTTAGAGGAAATAACGGGGCGGAAAGTGAAGTCGCGGCTCCCGAAGTGTTTTGATTAGGCAATATCTAAACAATAAACATAGATACAGTGTTTATTTTAACGGCACAAACCAGCACAAATCAGCACAAACGAATGACATCAGTTTGGCGCGATTTAGAGGAAATGGGGTGGAGAGTGACGTCACGACTCCCGAAATATTTTAATTATATCTAAAGAACGAAAATAGATAAAGTGTTTGTTTTAACGGCACAAACCAGCACAAATCCAGCACAAACGAATGACACCAGTTTGCACGATTTAGAGGAAATAGGGTGACGTCACGACTCCCGAAATATTTTGCTTATATCTAAAGAAGGAAAACAGATACAGTGTTTGTTTTTACGGCACAAATGACCTGTGCTGATTTGAAGTCATTTGAGCAACATGGGGTGGAAAGTGACGTCACACGGTCAAAAAAATAATGCTTAATATCTCAGACCCCAAACCAGCACAAACGCTCGTTTTTGCGGCACAAATCAGCACAAACGTAGCACAAACGAATGGCATAGTTTTGGGGTTTATTTGTTTTTATGGGGTGCCAACTTCACGGAGGTGTTTTAGAAGGGTTTTGGCCATTCCCAGCCTGGTCTTAGCTGGTCAGGCTAGAAAATGACCAGCTTAAACTAGCTAAAACCACCTTGACCAGGCTGGTTTAAGCTGGACATAGCTGGTTTTAGCTGGTCAGCTCCCTGCCTGACCAGCTAAGACCAGCCTGGAAATGGCCAAAACCCCTCTAAAACCAGGCTGGGCGACCAGCTAAAACCAGCCAACCAGTTTAGGCTGGTTTAAGCTGGATTTTTCAGCTATAAAAACTCTTTAATTGTACATTCAAATTGATTTTATTCATATAAATTGTATGTATAATTATAAATGTATATCTTTCCATATCTTTAATATTGACCTATGTCAAAGATTTGCTTAATTTCAGACTCCAATCTACTTGAGAAAATCCAATTTAAAGAAAAGCTTGTATTTAAAACTGCAACACCTCATAATTATCCAGACTATGTGCCATATACCAAATTAAAGCTGAGATTGTCCCATTTTCAGTAATATACGACACATTTATGGGGAAACTCTTCAAGTTTTTCAAAATGGGTCTAAATTGTATAATGTGATGGTGCAAAAATAATAAAAAACAATGACACTATTGAGTGCCCTGCTGAAAAATCCAGCTTAAACCAGCCTAAGCTGGTTGGCTGGTTTTAGCTGGTCGTCCAGCCTGGTTTTAGAGGGGTTTTGGCCATTTCCAGGCTGGTTTCCAGCCATTTCCAGCCTGTTTTTTGCTGGTCAGGCTGGAAAATAACCAGCTTGAACCAGCTAAATCCAGCTTGACCAGCCTGGTTTAAGCTGGAGATAGCTGGTTTTGGCTGGTCAAGCTGGTTTTAGCTGGTCAACTCCCAGCATGACCAGCTAAGACCAGGCTGGAAATGGCTGGACACCAGCCTGGAAATGGCCAAAACCCCTTTAAAACCAGGCTGGTCGACCAGCTAAAACCAGCCAACCAGCTTAGGCTGGTTTAAGCTGGATTTTTCAGCAGGGTGTGGTACAACAGCGTTATTTAAAACCAATTATCAGTAGGAAATGTTAATAAATGCATAAATATAACATAGCACTGATAAATACGGAACATTTAACCTCTTTCTGGGTTATTATGATACGATTCATAAGTATGTTGTAGCATTTTTGACAAAGAGTTGTAGAATAAACACATGCCGTAGGGTTTTAATAGCTACGCTTTATTATGGTTTAAAAGTATAGTTCACTATAAATTACTGTAGTATGTTTGATGTGTTAGCAGTACATTTTACTGTATACACTAGGGCTGGGTGATATGTTAAAAATGTATTGATAATCGCCTTTAAAATGATCTCTATATCGGATTATATCCTCTCTGCCCCCACATCTGACTCGAGTTGTGCCAACATGCTACTGCCGGCCCGCGCACATGCATTTACATTCATGTAATATGTGAAGGAATAAGCAAGCATGATCGCTGAACTATTTGGAGAAGGGAAAAACAAACACTCTGGTGAGCCATGGCAGATCAAATAAAGCAAAGTTAATTTCAACGGTGACGACTTGTTAATATGACCAAACAATTTCAAACTAATTATAATAGTAATCAAACTAACTATACTCTTCAGGTTGCAGCTGCCGTCTTGATTAATTAATGATTGATTTCCCTGGGCAAGCGCACGCAGCTATAGGCATGTTTTTGATGGAGGAAAAATAACAAACTTCTGCATGCAAACAGTCCATTGATGAAGGTGGCCACCTTGTAATTCTATATGCAGGAAAAGCCATATATATATATATATAAAATGATTTGATGTAATAACGATGATGATGATGAATATAGTTATTTATTCAAAACTAAATGAACATTTACAGATTTGTTGTCCCTTATGCTGTGTTCACTCCAGACACGGAAGAAGCGTCAAGCGTAAGTAATTTACATGTTAAGTCAATCCAAACGCACGAATAGGCATCCTGCGGCGCGATACACGCGAATGGCGCAGCGCGAATGGCAGTGCTGGTGGTCCTACAGGAACATGGCTGAGAAACACTGCCTAAGGCTGTGTTCACACCAGAGGCGGAAGAAGCGTCAAGCGCAAGTGATTTACATGTTAAGTCAATGCAAAGGCGCAAATAGACATCCTGCGGCACATTACGCGCGAATTGCGCGGCGCGAATGACACAAATTGCGCGAATGGCACGGCATGAATTGAGTGTTTTGCGCGTTTGGCGAGCGAATCGCTGGAGTTCAAAAACTGAACTTTTGCGGACATTCGCGCCGCGTTAACCAATCAGGAGCTTGCTCTTGTGGGGGCGTGATTGTGACGTAGCACCTGTTGCTGGTGTCCGGGGGAAATCCTCCAGCCGACACCGACAACAGTTCATCAAACTGGGCTTGGCTCAGTCAGAAGCACCGCTGAAAGCCTCCGTCATCCAGGTTAAGTTTCTGGAGGAGTTTATGAGCTCACAGAGCTGGGTGCACCTCTGAAAGGATCTAGTGGACTCAGACACTGCTCCAAACGTATCGACGCTGTTTTTCAGCCTTCATAAAGCACATAAACACAGTTATTTTATCAATAAAATCCATGTTAGCCATTTAGCAACGAAGCTACAGTCACCGGGCAGACAGAAGCCCTGCCCATGACGCGAATCCGTGTCTGTTCTGAAGTGAATTTGACGCGCGAATGAAGCGGGGTCTGACGCGTGAATGAAGCGAGTAAACTCAAATGTCCACGCGTCTATTTACACGTGAATAGCGCGATTTAGCCGCGCGTTCCGCGTCTGGTGTGAACGCAGCATTAGAGCAGTGTTTCTCAACCATGTTCCTGGAGGACCACCAGCACTGCATGTTTTGGATGTCTCCTTTGTCTGTCACACCCACTACAGGTCAGTCTCTGCTGATGATCTGAATCAGGTGTGTTTGGTTAAGGAGACAGGGAAAATGTGCAGTGCTGGTGGTCCTACAGGAACATGGCTGAGAAACACTGCCTAAGGCTGTGTTCACACCAGAGGCGGAAGAAGCGTCAAGCGCAAGTGATTTACATGTTAAGTCAATGCAAAGGCGCAAATAGACATCCTGCGGCACATTACGCGCGAATTGCGCGGCGCGAATGACACAAATTGCGCGAATGGCGCGGCATGAATTGAGTGTTTTGCGCGTTTGGCGAGCGAATCGCTGGAGTTCAAAAACTGAACTTTTGCGGACATTCGTGCCGCGTTAACCAATCAGGAGCTTGCTCTTGTGGGGGCGTGATTGTGACGTAGCACCTGTTGCTGGTGTCCGGGGGAAATCCTCCAGCCGACACAGACAACAGTTCATCAAACTGGGCTCGGCTCAGTCAGAAGCACCGCTGAAAGCCTCCGTCATCCAGGTTAAGTTTCTGGAGTTTATGAGCTCACAGAGCTGGGTGCACCTCTGAAAGGATCTAGTGGACTCAGACACTGCTCCAAACGAATCGACGCTGTTTTTCAGCCTTCATAAAAGCACATGAAAACAGTGATTTCAATAAAATCCATGTTAGCAACGAAGCTACAGTCACCGGGGAGACAGAAGCCCTGCCCATCACGCGAATCCATGTCTGTTCTGAAGTGAATTTGACGCGTGAATGAAGCGAGTAAACCCAAATGTTCACGCGTCTATTTACGCGCGAATAGCGCGATTTATCCGCGCGTTCTACGTCTGGTGTGAACACAGCATTGTGAGTTTACTTACTTCATTCACGCAGCAAAATCAGTTTCATTCGCGCGTCAAATCGGCTTCATTCGCGCGTCAAATTCACTTTACAACAGACGTGGATTAGCGTCATGGGCAGGGCATCGGTCTGCCCGGTGACTATAGCTTCGTTGCTAAATGGCTAACATGGATTTTATTGAGAAAATAGCTGTGTTTATGTGCTTTATGAAGGCTGAAAAACAGCGTTGATTCGTTTGGAGCAGTGTCTGAGTCCACTAGATCCTTTCAGAGGTGCACCCAGCTCTGTGAGCTCATAAACTCCTCCAGAAATTTAACCTGGATTATGGAAGCATTCAGCGGTGCTTCTGACTGAGCCGAGCCCAGTTTGATGAACTGTTGTTGGTTTGTGCAGGAGGATTTTCCCTCGGGACACCAACAACAGGCGCTACGTCATAACCAATCAGGAGCTTGCTCTTGTGGTGGCGTGATTATCGCGGCGTGAATTTCTGCAGAAGTTCAGATTTTTGAACTCGAGCGATTTGCGCGAAACGTGCGTCAAACGCGCAAAGCGCTCAATTTCCGCCATGTCATTCGCGCGTATCACACCGCAGGATGTCTATTCGCGCCTTTGCATTGACTTAACATGTAAATGACTCACGCTTGATGCTTCTTCTGCATCTGGTGTGAATGCAGCATAAAAGTCTGTTTTGTCACTTCACCTTTTTCTTCTTTAGTTTTGGCAGAGGTATGGCCGAGGTGTTTTCTTGGGTTTAAACCTTGAGGTGCAGCTGCCGCCTCCACCAACTTCTGCACCCTCTCCTCCCCTGGCGTTATAACCAGCACAGGAGCTCCTGCAACAGGAATGGGCTCAGCCGGAGCAGATACAGCTGTAGTGGCTGCAGCTGGAGAAAGCGTGTGCAGATGCATCCTGCAGCATTGAAGACTCAAAATACAAGGGTCCGTGCTGGATTGGAGTATTTTGAGCTGCACAAGGGCCACTAGAGGAGCAGAGAAAGGTTCAATGTCTTGCTGCAACACCTCCCTCTCCTGCTTTTTTCAGCATTGAACCTATGCTCAGATTATAAAATAATTATTATAAGAGGTAAATATGATTATGAAAGCAGTGCAATTCAGTTCAACTCAAGCAGTTTTATCTGTAGACTACTCCATGATTCCAGGTCTGCCCAGAACTACATCATGGATCGTTCTGTAATCCCTTAGGATGGCAGCCCATTGGTCAACTACCCGGCGATTTTGACCTGCATGGTGAATTCTGCAATGACCGCTACACGACTCGCTCTGCTCCACACTCACCGAGGACGGATCTGTGAAACGAAAACGGAGGAAAGTACGGTTGATCAGAGTGGTCAAACAAGGGAATGACATTGTGGGGGTTATAATATATTGTGATTCTAGACAAGATGCAAGGATCTTTCTCAGGGTTCCCACACATCACTTCCAGAATATCATGGAAGTCCAGACATTAAAAATCAGGAAATATTATTTATTTGAACGTGGACTGTTAGGAACTTTTTTTATTGCTTTAAATATTAGTTTCTATAATATTTAAATTTTTTACTTTTAGAGTTATACGCTTATTTCACGCGGCCGCCATTTTAAAAGACAAAAGCGAGGCTGCGGTGGGAAGAAACCTGGAAGTATAGGATCAATAAACCTTGCAACAACATGCTGTGGACTACAAACCTCCAGCTGTTGCCGTGATTTCAGAGTGCAGATGTAGTGTAAACACTTTAAAATCATTCAGTTCAGTTTAATTTAAACAATTAAAAGCATATTAGGCATCAAACTACGTCGCAATCTCTACGGTTAAGTGTCCTCCTAGTTCATGGCACCAGATAAACACAGAGGGGACGCTTCCCTGCTTCAGCCTATGTAACCCAGTGAGCGATAAAACACTGCAGTCCTCTGTAGCACACCCTCGTGTTGTTTGTAATCCGCTTGTTAAGTTGTGACGTATTGGTGACGTATGTAATGCCGTTTCCGAGTCCAAGCCGCTACTCATTTGAATTGAGAAAATGTTGGTTTTTGGCCACTTTTTGGTCATATCACACATTTAAAGTGAGTTTTATATAAAATCATAGTGTACACACCAGTCTCTGCACTAGCTGCATCACAGACAACAAAATTTTAACAATTTATAAAAATAAAAAAAATCGATCACTTTCTGGCTATCGGATATTAGGCATGGACATGTATATAGCGATCGTGATTTTCTAAAGGATCACATCGCTTTGTAATCGTTTATTATTATCATTTGAGGAGTCTCCCCATACAGTTTGATATAGAGCGCTTGGACCCGGAAGACGCTTCGCGTGACGTCACACTTAACAAGACAAGTGTTGTCCCGGTACAGAAATTTTAAAAACGTCCCCTTCCAGCTAACATGTAAGCCCTGTTGAGCACGTTCTTAAACGGCGCTAATTTGCCATTGTGTTCACCAGTGATCAACGGAAATGACAGTGATTGGCCGTGAAGGTTCATCGCTCTTCACTGAGTGCAAATACACGGGCGCTGGAGTGTTTAAAGCCGCGAAGATCAGTCAATACACCAGCGGATCGCTCGTCTGTGTTTGCATTCTGTAAACATCGGTGAAGTGAAGTGAACTGATGACCTTCACAGGCTGCGTCCGAAACCGCCTACTACTCAGTAGGGGCTGCATTTGAATTTAAACGCACTACTCGGCCGTTAGAAAAGTACGCTCTATACAGTGTGAATGTGAGAAGTATGAATGGAATTCAGACGTACTACATCCGCCATTTTGTCATGGTCACGTGTCCTACCTGCGTCAGTTGCGCCGATTCACTCCCATTCATGAATTCTCTCGCATCACGGGATAGCGCAGCATGCATGGGATGCGTACTTCAGAATCTCGCCAGAAGTAGTAATGCTGCGTTCACACCAGACGTGGAACGCGCGGATAAAGCTTACTCGCTTCATTCGCGCGTCAAACTCCGCTTCATTCGCGCGTCAAATTCACTTCAGAACAGACGCGGATTTGCGTCATGGGCAGGGCTTCTGTCTGCCCGGTGACTGTAGCTTCGTTGCTAAATGGCTAACATGGATTTTATTGATAAAATAACTGTGTTCATGAGCTTTATGAAGGCTGAAAAACAGCGTCGATACGTTTGGAGCAGTGTCAGAGGTGCACCCAGCTCCGTGAGCTCATCAACTCCTCCCGAAACTGAACCTGAATGACGGAGGCTTTCAGCGGTGCTTCTGACTCAGCCAAGCCCAGTTTGATGAACTGTTGTCGGTGTCGGCTGGAGGATTTCCCCCGGGACACCAACAACATTCACTACGTCACAATCATGCATCCACAAGAGCAAGCTCGCGAATGTTCGCAGAAGATCAGATTTTTGAACTCGAGCGATTTGCGCGTTAAGCGCGTCAAACGCTCAATTCGCGCAGCGCCATTCGCGTGTATCGCGCCGCAGGATGCCTATTCGTGCGTTTGCATTGACTTAACATGTAAATCACTCGCGCTTGACGCTTCTTCCGCGTCTGGTGTGAACGCAGCATTAGTCATCCGGGTACTTCTCGCATACTGATTTTCAAATTCTGTGAACTCAGACGTACTACTCGGCTCGCATACTGATTTTAGCGTACTGTATAGCATGGAAGTATGCGGTTTCGGACGCAGCCACAGTCATTTCTGTTGAGCACTGGTGTATACTATGGTAAATTAGCGCTGTTTAAGAACGTGCACAACAGCGTTAAAATGCTAACAGGAAATTGACTTCTTTTTTATCAGTACTGAAATTCAGTTTCGTGACAAGTCTTAATATAGTGAAAGAATCAGTTCATTAACTTGAGTTTGATAAATGCCATCTAAAGCGTGTGTTTGGGAAAGAAAATGTTAGCTAACTAGTGCCTTTTACCTGAACTTAGCTGAAAATATTCGGAAGGTGGTAAAATCACCTGTTTACAGTCCCTACTCAACCAGATGACATTTCTGTGTGGAGTTTGCTCGTTCTCCCCATGCTTATGTGGGTTTCCTCCGGGTTCTCCGGCTTGCTCCCACAGTCCAAAAACACGCAACCTAAGTGAATTGAACATACCAAAATTGATACCATAGCTAAGCTCTTAGCAAGTACACCTCTCCTCAGCCATCCATATCTGTCACTAGCCAGAAATAAGCCGGGGGGAGTTTATCGAGATCTACCTGAGCTCAAACTCCCCTCTTGCCCTGCAAGCGGAAGGGAGCCCAGGGCTCTCTCCCGGGAAAACATGCCAAACAAGCTTTATTATCAATCATCAGCTAAGTGTGAACTCTTGAAAGTCGTATATGTATATAGTAGTGCTTGTTATAAACGATGTTCTGTGCACTTTTGTAAACAAAAAATGTTTACTCTTAATCACTAATCAAATACCTTTACATCCTCTTGAAATGACTTTACTGTACTTCTCTTTATATGGAGTGCGTTTAGCCTGGAGACTATCAGTCCATTAGTATGTAGCTATCACGGTGCGTCTTGTTTCAGCCCTGCTTTTGTTGATTCATCAGTCTTCCTCCATTTAAGCAACATTCATCTTTCAACAATCCAATCGGTTCCCAAAGGACAAAATCATGCACCACCTTACATTATAGAAACCGTTTGAAGTGGATGAACCGAACAGGACAATTTAACCTGTGTTTCATGTCAACCTAAATATATAAGCACAACAGTTGTCCGATTTTCTGTTCAGTAGATGTCATGGAAATTCAGCTTTTTATTCAGTGGCTTAAAGTATGAACCCTGCTTTCTAGACCAAGAAAAGATAGCGAAGTGTTAAAAGACGAAAGCCAGTACCTCTTTAGACTGTCCATGCAAGGGATCACATTGGTCGTGAATGGCTGACCTTGAAGGGACCCTTCAGTTTTCTGTTGATCGGGCTCTTGTTAAAATCTGCCAAGTTGTTCCAAAGCATGACAATCTCATCCACCTTTCTTCCTTTGTGTGACAAACCTCTGATGCCGTAAGTCAACCAGACCGTCGGCCAGTCTAATGATTTTTTTAGGGAACAGGGATGCATCGGATATTCAGCCACTGAAAGATTTTTATGATGGGAACAACACAGACGAAACAGTATGTTGTGATGACAAACAGAAACTGCGGCTTGCACATGCTTGTCTGAAGCAACATGTCAGCTGTGTGTTCATTCGATCTATTAAGATCCTCTACACTTGCAAGGTAAAGCTCTCTATGCATGACCAAACTGCATTTACAATAACGCCGTATCCATGAAGTACCAGTTGCTGACATCCAAGACCTTCATGACCTTCTTGTACATTCCGGATGCTGTCAGCGGGAAGCCAAGATGATGATAGCTGGGCTGTTAGCACAGTAGCCAGTATGCCCACAATCAGTAAGGGACCCACAAGACCAGTCTGGCATCATAGAAGACATCCATTGATGATGGAGGTTGGGTATCAAAAGATGAGTGTCCGTGCTGGATTGCTTCTGGCAGTTTTTGCAGTACCGATGGGAGCGGTACACTGGCCACCAGAGATGTCGTGCTGCAGAACCTCCTCCTCTTGCTGCTTTGTTCGTGCATTTAAACCTATGCACAGAAAATGAAATCAATTGTGGTAAAATATTTTGACTGAAAATATGAACAATGAACTACTGAACCCACCACTTTGAGATTGTGAGTTTGTTCAGCTCAAACAGCTTTAATTTAGGCTAAGCCATGATTCCGGGGCTGCCCAGGACTACATCAAGGATTCCATTGAATCCCTTAGGATGGCAGCCTATTGGTTTACACGAACTCCAGCAATGGTCTGACCAGGAGAGTGAATTCTGCAGAGAGCCAGGCAGATAGCTTCCACGAGACAGCTTGCGCTGGGCCACTGAGCAGGTTCACTCTTACCATGGTAGCATCTGTTAAATGAAAAAGGAGGAAAATATGGTTTCATGAGAGACATACCAGTAAAACGCATCAATAACATTGGTTGCAAGTCTAGTTATGATTATAGACAAGACACAAAGAGCTTTCTGGACAATCAATGTCATAGCAATTTAAAACAATAAGTGAACACCTCTAGACTCTTGATGTCAGGGGTCACATTGGTCTTGAAGCGACCCTTCAGTTGTCTATCACCGTGACGGGATAAATGAGAGGCCCCTTGTCATAATCTGCCAGGTGGTTCCAAAGCATGACAGCCTCATCCACCTTACTTATTTGTGTGACAAACCCCTGATGCCGCAGGTCAACCAGACTGTCAGCTAGTCTAATGATGTGGTTATAAACAGGTTGGCCATCTGGTCCCACACAATTTCAAATTTAATTTCACAAAATCAAATAGCAGCATCTCTTCTCCGTATGTACTTCTGCAAAAGTTCCATGATCTTTGTGCCAGGTCTAGCAGTCTGCTTTTTTTACCCAGTTGACAAATCTGAAAATGGAGAAAGAAAGGACACCTTTGACAAACTACACTTGGAGAGACCAACACTACACGTTCTTTACTGTCTGCATCCTCTGTAAAATACACCAACACCCTTTTTTGTCATGGTCCATTGCCTCATAAAGGTCCTTGAAGGACATGGCAGCAAAGTTGCCAAATCCAACAAGCACCTGGTCTTCCTGGCCCTCATTGATGCGGCGCTCGCTGATGGCAGTCATCATGACAGGAAACAGGCCAGCGTACCACAGCAATGCGTCCTTGTTTCCGATGGTAAAAGACTGGGTGGTGTCACCAACCTCATGCTCCCACTGATGCACAGCCAGCATCATAGCTGCATAACCAACATATTTGGAAACTAGACGTGTCACCTCCCACTGCTGCCACGTGGCCTCCTCTTTAACCCTTACAGCAGGCCATAAATGACCTGGGGTGGGATTTTCTTGTAGGCAGCAGCAAGAGCGGTGATGTTTTATGGGTCTTTCTGGGATGAGGGCTGAACAGGTTTCTGAAGGAAGTTCTTTTGAGCTCCATAAATTCAATGGGCTCATCGAGAGATGCATCCTCAAACCCCTCATCCCCCTCCAGATCACCCTGCAGGTCTTCATCCTGAAGCCCATCAGGAACATCAGGATCTACTCCTACTTCTTCCTCTAAACCTAAAGTATTCAACCCCAATGAGCTCTTCTGTAAAAATACAGTTTACCACATGTTTTAAATAAAACCTGGCTGGAAAATAGCTTAAGTAAAATGTCTGCATGAACACAGTACCTGTGTATTCACTAAGGCTGGTGTAATCCTGTACCAGTTTCTGGCCCAGGAGCTGCAGGCTCAGTACGTTGCAGTATTGCAGCAGCCGACCACTTTAGCAGATGCCCTCTTTGCTGGCACCTTCTACTGCAGCGACCCCCATGTGTCTTATTCCACTGCACCAGGCTTTCCAGCAGGTACATTTGGAAATGCAAAGCATTTGCACTTGTACCTAAAACAAATTATCTAATGCTAACTTGGCACGAAGGTGGTTCAGGTGCAGCTGGAATGACTCCAGGGATGTTGAACCATGTGCACAGCGGTACACCAAGTAGAATGACCTACTCCTTGGTCACTTGTCCCATCTTTCCAAATAACTGTACACCTGGCAGGTCCTGGATGCACTGAATGTGGCGCTGCTGGGTCTGCTTTTTAATGTCTTTTCTGTGGCAGGCCCTGTGCAATAGACTCTTCTTTTTTTCTTCTCCTCCAGGCTGTTGTCCTGGGAACACCTGGCACGTTGTCTGCTGCTGCAACTCTTCTTTGGTTGGACAGCCACTGGGAAACACTCTTTCCAGCAGCAGTGGCACAAAAACTTTTTCCTCTGAAAAAGCTGTGCCCAAACTCAAGTCTTTTAGGTTTTCCACACAATCTGCAGGGATAGCCTTTTGGGTCAGGCAGTCTCAGACAGTCTTTCCGTATGCAAGAGCTTTTCTGTCTTCCTCAGCCCTCTTTGTTCTCCTCCAGGCTGTGGCCCTTGGCACCCGTTTGAGAGCAAGATCAACCACAGCATTTGAAGTAGGGAGGATGGCCAGAGATGCACATGGAGGAACTGTAAAAGACATATTTATATATATATATAATTTATTGCTTTTCATATTAATTGATTCTTCTACATACATTAATTTATTCATCCAATTTAATAATTTTAAACATCTCACCTGGCACTTTTACCCCCTTCATCTTCGGTGGCCACTGACGGCTGGTGGACGCAGATGGTTCAGGAGAAAATTCCCTTTGTTGGAGAGAATTTCTGTCTCTTCTCCTCCTCTTCTTTTGAAATAAATGAAGGCCAATTGGGTTTACAGAAAATAAACTTTTTTCTGTTCACTGGAAACCTGGCAAAAACAAACCACTTACTCGCACTCCAGCCTTTTGACAGAACTTTTCCCGACGGTCCCTCTCCCGCTTGGAAATAACTGGGGGCCAATTCTGTCTTTTTGAGACATTTTTAAATCAACCCACCAAAACAAAATGATGCAACAGAGTCTGAAGATCAAGTTGGTTGTCATTTCGACTTTTGGGGCCTCAGCTTTTATTCTCAGTTAAGTGGGAGGTCCCCAGGTGCACAGGGAATGTAAGTGGGGGCTACAGAGAAGATTGGCCCCAATCTTCTGAGAGCCAGGCAGATAGCTTCCACCAGACGACTTGCGCTGGGCCACTGAGCAGGTCCACCCTCATCAAGGAAGCATCTGAGAAATGAAAAATGAGGAAAGTATGGGTAATACTCATAACATGATGACGCATCAATAACTCTGGTTGCAAGACTAGTTATGATTATAGACAAGATACAAAGAGCTTTCTGGACAATAAATAATGGCATAGCAATTAAAAAAACAAGTGCATGCCTCTTTAGACTCTTAGGCCCAATCCCAATTCTACCCCTTAGCCCTTCCCCTTACCCCTACCCCTCGTTTTGCGCGTGTCCCAATTCTCTTTAGCTTGAAGGCGTAGGGCTAAGGGCAAGGGGTATACACCCCTTCGAACGAAGATTTTCCAGGAGCACACTTGAAACGAAGGGGTAAGAATATTTCCCAGAATACACCTACCACAGCTGAACCCGGAAGTAAGGAGATCCACAAATTAGTATATTTTGTCATTATTACGAATTTTTACGACAAACAAACACATGTTTTAGTATATTCATAACCGCGTTCATGTTTTACGGTCATGCTTTTTAAAAAAACCGCAAAAAAAAAAAAACGCTAAATTTTGCGATCTATAATCCCTAATAATAACTCCTGTACAGCTGTCCCTCAACATTCTGTCACTCGATAACACTCGAATACCCTGTCAGAGCAGTCTAGTGGCTGAAAAAGAGCTTTTTACAGTGTCTGCTATAATGTTAATGTTGTTTTGGTGTGTTTACATAGATGAATATGGCCACTGTGTAAATACACAGTACAGTTACGATCTTATTGCCACATTAGATCGTTATGATAACATAATATATGCCTTCAGTGATTTCCTGAAGATAAACACCACAAAATAACACTACTGCAATAACTACAGCAGTGGCGATCGTCTGATCTCATATGAAGCAAGAGATCGTGATGACATATGATGATGTGTGCAGGTGTTGAAGTGCTGTCCCAATTCTTAGGGGTAAGTTTTGAAGCCCTTCCCCTTAACCCTCGGTTGTAAGGGCCAAGGGGAAGGGGAAGGGGTAGGGGTAGGGGTACAAAAATAGAATTGGGATTGGGCCTTAATGCCAGGGGTCACGTTGGTCTTGAAGTGACCCTTCAGGAGTCTGTCACAGTGACGGGGGATGGATGAGAGGCCCCTTGTCAAGTTCCTAAGCATGACAATACCTTCCGCCTTACTTAATGTGGCAAACCCCTGATGCTGTAGGTCAACCAGACTGTCGGCTAGTCTAATGGCGAGGTTATAACCAGGTTGGCCATCTAGTCCCACACGATTTAAAATTCAATTTCACAAAATCAAATAGCAGCATCTTTTCTCCATTCGTACTTCAGCAAAAGCAATGTGTCCTTGTTTCCCATGGTAAAAGACTTGGTGGTATCACCAACCTCACGCTCCCTCTGATGCATGGCCAATACCATAGCTGCATAACCAACATATTTGGAAAGCAACCATTTAAAGGGTTTACCCCTGTACTGGCCAAACTGCAGGGCGCTTTCATTCAGCACGAGGAGGTGACTAGACGCGTCACCTCCCACTGCTGCCACGTGAGCAATGGCCTCCTCCTTAACCCCTAAAGCGGGCCATGAACAACCTGGGGTGGGATTTTTCCTTGCTGCTGCCTCAGGTGATGGTTTATGGGTCTGTCTGGGATGAGGGCTGAACAGGGTTCTTAAGGTTGCTCTTGAGCTCCATAAATTCAATGGGCTCAGTGATGAGGTATGCATGCTCAAACCCCTCATCCCCCTCCAGATCACCCTGCAGGTCTTCATCCTGAAGCCCATCAGGAACATCAGGATCTACTCCTACTTATTCCTCTAAACCTAAAGTAATGGAAATGCAAAGCATTTGCACTTGTTCCTAAAACAAATTACATAATGCTAACCTGGCACAAAGGTGGTTCAGGTACAGATGGAATGACTCCAGGGATGTTGAGCCATATGCTCAGCGGTACACCAGTAGAATGACCTACTCCTTGGTCACCTGTCCCATCTTCCTGAACAACTCTACACCTGGCAGGTCCTGGGTGCACTCAGTGTGTGCATTCTCTCCTGGTTAAGGAGTTTAATCCCTATAGTGTCAGTTGCCTTGGTGAAGTCTTTAAGCAGCTTCTATATTCGCTGCAAGGTTTCCTGGGCCCCTCAAGTGCGGCAGCACTACCAATGCTTTGCCAGTCCTTTGAGCCCATTGCTCTGCCAGCAAAAGTTCTACAGTCTTGCCCTTGTAGCTGCTGCAGAAGGGCTTGCCATGGCATTGAGAGTGCCCATAATCCACAGAAGGTCACTGGAGTGCACTTTTTGGACCTCTCCTGTGGCAAGCCTTGTGCAATTGAATCTGCTTTCTCCTCCAGGTTGTTGTCCTGGGAACATCCGAGACATTGTCTGCTGCCGCAACCCTCCTTTGATCAGACAGCCACTGGGAAACAGACTTTCCAGCTGCAGTGGCACAGAAACTCTTTCCCCTAAAAAAGCTGCGCCCAAAGTCTTTTAGGTTATCCACATAACCTACATGGATAACCTTTTGGGTCAGGCTGTCTCACTCTTGCTTTTTCGTATGCAAGAGCTTTTCGGTCTTCTTCAACCCTCTTTTTTTTTCCCGCCAGGCTGTGGCCCATTTGAGAGCCAGATCGGCTTGCTGTTTTTTCACAGCGTTACAGAATGAAGGATTTACTGTTAACACTGCTAGATATCAGCATTATTAATATGTTAAAGATTAGCTGTATGTAATTGCATATATGGATCCTTATCCTCAGATTCCATATATAGTTGTTCAGCTCTCTTTCTTGATTATCTGAAGCTTTGACACAGTTGATCATGGCATACCTTTATAAAGACTCTCTATTGTTGGTGTCACAGAAAATGCTATTAAATGGTTTGCCAGCTATCTTTCAGAGAGTACATGCTGTCTGCTATTAAAGTCGTCATGAAACACAAGTTAAGCTTGTCCCTAAAATAAGATAAAACATAGGGCAGCGCATGATTTCGTTCTTTGGGAACTGATTGGATTGTTAGAAGTTGGGCATCGCTAAGAAAATGAAAGAAGATTGATGAATGTATGAAGGCAGGGTCAAATGAGACCCGCACTAAAACTCCTCCTGAAAGGCATTCCATGTGACCAGAAGTGAAGAATAGTCATTTTGAAAGTGCAGGGAAAGTTATGGGCTGCGTCCGTAATTGCATATTTCCATACTATAAAGTACGCTAAAAACAGTATGCGAGCATAATAATGTGTCCGAATTCATAGAATTCGAAAAACAGTATGCGAGAAGTACCTGGATGACCTACTACTACCGGAGATATTCTGAAGTGTGCATCCGACGCTAAGTGTGCATGCAACGCTATTCCATGATGCATCGCTAGAATTCATGAATGGGAGTGAAACGACGCAACTCACATGGGTAGGTCACGTGATGATGACAAAATGGCGGATGTAGAACGTCCGAGTTCCATTCATACTGTATAGAACGCACTTTTCTAACCGCAGAGTAATAAGTTCAAATGCCGTACCTACTGAGTAGTAGATTATTTCGGACGCAGCCGTGGTGTTTGATTTAAAGATTATAAAGGCAGAATTGTTTTTCACAAACTAATATTAGTTAAAGTGTGCAGACACGTCGTTTATAACGAACACTACAATATACATAAAACAAGAAGAAGAGTGCATTTTGATTTCATTGCGACTTTAAGATCCAACGGTGTCCCTCAAGGATCTGTCCTGGGTCCTATTTATTTTTAATGTGTAACAATTAACAATCGCTTTACTGTCTGCGTTCGATATTTTTAATATCTTTTTCGAGGAATGGAATATTTGGTATCTGCTACATTTTTCACGTATGGTGCTCTGTAGTGTGTGTCTGAATAGTTTAAGATCTGTTTTTCATAATGCTTTACGTTTTATGACTGGTTCTAATAAACAAACACATCATTGTACTTCATATGAAGGCAGAGCTGTTGTTGTATACCCGATCAATTGTTTTATATACATAAGTCTAGTTGTGGTTAACTCCATCTTATTTTGTTTTTGAGTTATTTAAATTCCAATGGATACAACAAATTTTCTTTAATAATCTGTTGTTATTTTTAAGTCCCCCGAGTACAAACGGAGATATGACAAAAGGGTTTAGGCCAGGGGTGTCCAAACTCGGTGCTGGAGGGCCGGTGTCTCGCAGATTTTAGCTCCAACTTGCCTCAACACACCAGCAAGGATGTTTCTAGAAAGCCTAGTAAGAGCTTGATTAGCTAGCCTAGGTGTATCTGATTGGGGTTGAACTAAACTTTGCAGGACTCTAAAGGCTCGTACACACTGGGAAGCTTTTCATTTGCGTTTATCGTTAGTGTTTTTTGAGACGTTTTTCCGGATTCAAACCCAATCGTTTTCACTGGCGTCAAGCAGAAGAGTATGCAAAATCACTCCTTGACGTTAGATGGCGATACAAATGTAAGCTTCTGAAACCCGCTTGTAACACAGTGGAAGAAGACAGAACGTTGACAGGTTTGTTGTTAAAGTTACTGGCGATTCGAATAAGGAGGGATGGTTCTAGTAGCAGCTCCAGCTCTAGCGATGAAGAAAGGATTATTGTTCACCATTGCAATAAGCAGCTCCACGTTCATATCGCCTCTGGGCATCTTCTTCAATGTGCGCTCACGTTTTGCGCTTGAGCGCCTCCAAGTGGTGTTTACTGTAACTGCAGCAGCTCCGTGCACGTGAACAAAAGTGCCAATCTGATTGGTGGAGAAAGATTTGACGCGGTGCGTAAAACAAGCATTTTACAGCTGGCGTTTTGCACGATGTTCACGATCACATTGGCGCTCTTTATTTAGTCACGAGGCGTTAAACGTCGCCGGAAAACGCGAGCAAAAAGCATCCCGTTGTGCACGAGCCTTAAGAATGAGTTTGGACACCGCTGGTTTAGGTTATAATGCTGTCGTGGCTTGAAATGATTTACATAAAGTATTTACTGTATGCAGGGTTTCTGCGGGGTCTTAAAGTCTTCGAAAAAATCAAAATTTTAGGTCTTAAATTCGCTGTTCTAGGTCTTAAATATTTTTGCACAGGTCTCATTTTTTCGATGTCCGTGTAACGCTACATCTAACGCTCATTTAAATTCTTTTTTTTGTTGTTGTTGCTTGGTTTTCGTGGTGTTGTAGTTCTTTATTTCACTAATCCAAATGTAATTTGTAAACTACAAATGAGACCAACATGCAATAGCCAATCAGCTTTCTGTTGTTGTACCCAGTGCGCGCGGCGAATGTGACGTCATCGGTGTGTTTGCGACGGTTCGCTTTGGGTGCGCGCGATATGATTTCGGTTGGCGGAGGCCACAAAATTTTTTGATCTCGTTTTTGACTCGAGCGAACAGTTCGCGCGGCGCCACATTTGATTTGAGTTGAATATGAATCACTTTGAAGAGATTTTGCCTGAAACGGGTATGACTGTACACACATCCTTATGATCAGTCCATGCGTGATTGGGGCTTTTGGGTCATTGCGTATCCTTCCCTTATTCGTCAAGCCCCTATCACGTGACTATAATGCTACCGGAAGACGGTAGACCAGCCTTCACTGTTAACAACAACATGGACACAGAAATGGGAGCGTTGTTTGCACTATTGTCCGTTTTAGGCGCCATTGTGCAGTTAAACTCTGCCTTTTTTACTACAGCAGCTGCATATATTCGCAAGAGGCAAGCTATTGTTCGAGCACTCGCTAATCGCTCGCATTCATCATTCAACCAGCGTTTGTTGACTAACAATAACCAAATGCCGAGCGAGACACATGCTTCCTGTTTATACTTGAACACGCATGCCCAGAGTGCGCGAATGGTCACGTGATATACGTTTTTGGTGGAGTAGTGTGGACGGAGATATGTTTAGAAACGCTAGTATGGACGCGGATCGTTTTTGATCTAAAACGCCGTTTCAAAACGAAAACGCATTAGTGTTTACGGGGCCTTAAAGAGCCTTGTCCGTGGCGCCAGCAAAAGTATAAATCAACCTTTTTGTTTTTTTCCTTTTCTCTTTGTGTTTGCGTGTTTTTGATATTGTGATAGAGGTCTTAAATTTAATACTTAATGGTCTTAAAAAGTCTTAAATTTGACCTTATGATATCTGCAGAAACCCTCTGTATGTTCACTGTTACGTGTGTTTAAGCTACTTGTAACAGGTTGTGTATTTTATCTTTGCCGAGTCGTCACTCACGTTTTTGTGCCATGTTAGATTTATACATGGTTATTTGTTGCCGTTTTCTTGATCAGGTCACTCGTTTACCTGCTTTACCCGTATGTTCTGATTACTTCAGCAGCCTGCCATCAACATACCGAGTGTTTTTATTATTATTATACAAGTTATATTATAGACATTATCCTCAACTCACACATGCGCTGACCCCATACATGCACACACATGGACCGCACTTTATGCAATCTAAACATCTCAATTATATACATATTGTGTATATATATATATATATATATATATATATATATATATATATATATATATATATATATATATAATCTCATTCAGCCTCCAAACTATTTACTTCACCTCATCCTACCCCCCTCTCATCCTCTATTTTTGCACTACTGTTTATGTAGTTATTTCTACTGTAACTCGTTTAGTGTGATCTGTATTGAAAGGATGTGTTTCAATACAGATCAGTAGTGAGATGCACTTAATCTCATTGCACGTGTATATAGTGTACACTGTATACCTGTGCAGTGACAATAAAGGCATTTTATTCTATTATGCCATATTTTGGGAGTTTTTTTTTACCAATTCACCCTGTAATATCTCCGCAACATCATCATTGCATAAAATTACATTTTTACGAAGCAAAAAAATCACTTTAATGTTGATCTAATAAGTGTCAAGTTGTTTATTGGTAATTTAGCAAGTGTACCAGGCACAGTTCTGCTTCTAACAGAAACCCTAGTGATGTCACAGTTTTAGAAATAATGGTTCACTAGAGGCCCATAGAGATCCGTTCATTTGACAAAACATTCCCTGACGGAATTATTTCATCATGCAAATGGTGCATCTTTTTTTTTAGTTAAAGACATCTACACCAGTGTTTCTCAACCACGTTTCTGGAGGACCACCAGCACTGCTTTGTCTGTCACACCCATTACAGCTCTGTCAGTCTCCGCTAATGAGCTGATGATCTGAATCAGGTGAGTTTGGTTAAGGAGACAGCGAAAACGCGCAGTGCTGGTGGTCCTCCAGGAACGTGGTTGAGAAACACTGATCTACACGCTCGTGCATAATGTTATTTATTCTTTTCCAATGAAATAAGACACTTTAAAATGTATCTAAATTAAACCAAGTTTGTTTCTGGAGGCACAATTCTGCCGTATGTCGATTAGAAAAGATATTATTTTTATTAATACTTCACTAATTACTATCAGTTTTAGAAATAATGTGTTCTGACATCCAGCAGAGGGCCATAGAGAGCCTTTTTTTCTGCGTTTGAACAGGCGACGCTAGATGGAATTAATTATTTAAATGCAGTTAGTGACGCATGTTCGAGTGTAGTTGTTGGTTTGAGATGGTAAGCAGAGCGGCCAACTATCTTCAGTAAACTTTGGCCCCGTTTACACTAATGCGTTTTCGTTTTGAAACGGCGTTTTAGATCAAAAACGATCCGCGTCCACACTAGCGCTTCATCTAGCGTTTCTAAACATATCTCCGTCCACACTACTCCACCAAAAACGTATATCACGTGACCATTCGCGCACTCTGGGCATGCGCGTTCAAGTATAAACAGGAAGCATGTGTCTCGCTCGGCATTTGGTTATTGTTAGTCAACAAACGCTGGTTGAACGATGAACTCGAGCGATTAGCGAGTGCTCGAACAATAGCTTGCCTCTTGCGAACATATGCAGCTGCTGTAGTAAAAAAGGCAGAGTTTAACTGCACAATGGCGCCTAAAACGGACAATAGTGCAAACAACGCTCCCATTTCTGTGTCCGTGTTGTTGTTTACAGTGAAGGCTGGTCTGCCGTCTTCCGGTAGCGTTATAGTCATGTGATAAGGGCTTGACGAATAAGGGAAGGATACGCAATGACCCAAAAGCCCCAATCTCAGCAGCCACGCCTCCGTTTTCAGATGTCTCCGTTTTCCCCCATCCACACTGAGACAGAGCAGCAGCGTATTAGAATGAAAACGACCTCTCCAGCGTTTTCGGGGCTCGAAAACTCCGACGTAGTGTGGACGGATGGCGTAACCGTAGCAAAACTTATGCGTTTTAAAACGAAAACGCATTAGTGTAAACGGGGCCTTTCTCTGATTGAATCTCTGACTCTGGCTCTTTTTCATCTGACCCATCTAACCCCCATGTTTGGGTTAAAACATGTCGTCAAATCCCCGACAAAGAGGAAGATCTGAATGTTATTGAATTTGAGAGTTATGAATGTTAAAACTTAAAGGGATAGTTTGCCTAAGAATGAAAATCCTGTCATCATTTATTCAGCCTTCACTGGTTTAAAACCTGCCTTGAGTTTCTTCTGTTGAACATTAGAGGAGATATTCTGAAGAATGTTCAAAACCTGTAACCACTGACCTCCTTATTATACATCTTCTCTAGTGTTTAACATAAGTAACTCAAAGGTTTATACAAACTTTAGGAGTAAATAATGTTTTTTTATTTGTGGGTGAACACTTTATGTGCAGGCTAGGATTTGATCTAATACGTGTCCTGAAACCCCCCCCTCCTGCTTTCACTTCTCAACTGAGGGAGCGATTCGGGAATGAACGGCTCGTTCACTTAACCGACAATAATACACGTTTCTTTCTGTCTTGTTGTCATACTTTGTCATTGTTTACTGGTTTTATTCGACAAAATTAGCCTAAAAGTGAGTGCAAGTTGCTGCTACTTTGCCTTATGATCAGTGCAGTGGCTGTATTATCATCAATGACGTTGTTGAGCACAAAAAATCGTATCATGTAAAAAGCTAAAGCTTACCTATGAAATGTTCTGCCTTTGTTTACTTTGTGGCGGCGCTATTGACGCATGCTCAGGGTCCGTATGCGGTGTCTAGTGTATACATCTATGGATGCATTGTTCCACGCATCACCCCATTGGCTGGTTGACGATTTGTTTCAGTGACGCGGTGAAACAATTCATCATCAAAGGTGTATTACATAAACTATTAATCTACAGTCCGTGCTTAAACATCCATGTTTAGACCCCACACTTGTTTTAGCCATCTAAAATGTAGGACTGACTTTTTACTTGTATGTTTAGCACGGAGTGTTGATGAAATGTTTCACGCATCGCCCCATTGGCTGGCGACGATTTGTTTCAGGTGTGACGTGGTGAAACAGTTCATCATCAAAATGTGTATCAAAACCATACAACAATCCGTGATAAACACACCCAATTTCGAAGGGAACTCTTATTATAGCCGTCTAAATGCAGTACACGGTTTTATTTATGTTTTTAGCGCAGAGTGTTGATGAATTGTTTCACGCATCGCCCCATTGGCTGGCGACGATTTGTTTCAGGTGTGACGCGGTGAAACAATTCATCAACAAATGATAAAAATTGATCAACAATTCGTGATACAGACAGACATCGATGTTCAAATCGCACCTATAATATAAACCATGTAGATTACTGGTCATTAAACACTTACTGTGATATGAACGCTGATTATGAAGGGCGTTATTCATGTTAGTGAAAGTGAATGGATGTTTTTCGGTAGGCAAGCATGATAGCGCCACCAGATGGCGACAAGCATGTAGAATACATATATTTATTTGATCAAACATGTAATATAGCAGTATTGTGTGATATTTAATAACATTTAATGCATTACTTTTGTACATATATGCTTTAAATAGTCAATTATGTATTTATTTATATATTTAAGCCGCTGTGATGACAAGGCTGGGAAAACGCAATTCCGCCACTAGATGGAGACACAAGACCGTGGTTTGAGTTTTAACAACGTATTTAATATAAAAAAACACATCTAAACTGCGTTTGTTCGCCCAAAAATAGAGTTATATTGTGAAATGTTATTATAAATTAAATCATTTATTTATTTAGAAGTCAATATTTTTATTTTAAAAAGTCAGCAATTCCTTGTGGTGTTTTAATAATGCACAACACACACACACACACGATGCACACAAAAGGATAGATTTGTTTAACATTCTTAAATATATAAAATATTAAATATATTTAAGTATTAAAAAGTCATTAAGTCACTGTGATGGTCTTTCTATGCATTAATAATAATAACAACATATACACAACGCAAAGGTGCATTTATTTAATCAAAGAACACAGTAAATAGCAGTAATGTTGTCAAATGTTAATACAACTCATCTGCTGTGCATATTCAATATGTTCATTCATTCATGTTCTTGTAGTCTGGGGTCGCCACAGCGGAATGAACCGCCAACTTACGTTCATATGTTTTAAAATGTGATTATTTCTGGACCCAAATCTGATTTTCATGACTCCATTCCTTCAGAAATTATTTAAATATGCTAGTATGTCGCCAAAAAAACATTATAAGTGTTAGATTAAATGTAGAAACATTTATTTTTGTCCTGAATTATTTTGATAAACTGCAAATTCTGCACGGCCTGTTGAAAAATCCAGCTTAAACAAGCCTAAGTTGGTCAAGCTGGTCATTTTCCAGCTATGACCAGCCTGGAAATGGCCCAAACCCCTCTAAAACCAGGCTGGTCGACCAGCTAAAACCAGCCAACCATCTTAGGCTGGTCTAAGCTATTTATTTTAGCAGGGTGGCCAGGTTAAAAGGACAGTTCGAAACCGGTAACCATTGACTTCCATAGTATTTTCTTTCCTAATACAAATGAACTGGATTTGGACATTTTTCAAAGTATCTCCTTTTGTGTTCAGCTGAAAATAATCTCGTACAGTATTTGAACACTTAAAGGGGCAGTTCACCCCAAAATGAACATTCTGTCATCAGTCACACATCCTCCGCTCATTTTAAATGCTTTTAATTTCCTTTTTCTGCCTAAAATACTGAAAAAGTAATCCAGTATCCACTGACTTCCACAGTTATAACATAGTAAAAACTTAGTAATAATTAAATATTACACAATATTAGCTTTTTCTTGCTGTGTAGCTTTCTGTGCGCGCACACGGACGTCAATGGCTCCCCATTTGCAGCATTCCTCAAAACATCTCCTTTTGTGTTCCACAAAGAAACTCATGATGCTCAACGGAGTAAATGCTGAGTAAACGTTCAGTTTTTGGGCTGGAATACCTCTCCTTTAAGCCACGCAGACCACAGATTGTAAAAGTAAGCTATCAGAGAGACTCATTTCAGTGCATCTAAACCCTGTTTAAAACATCGGAAATACATTTCGTAGGCATTTTGAGGGATGTAAACAAAAACAATGGCCCCAACCTATCTCCTGTT